>JAQMRL010000007.1:10481239-10805923 GCA_035578175.1 Catonia carolina | reverse complement strand
CACATATCAGAGTGCGTGTCTGAGTGTTTCACACCAGACTTTTTTATATAAATTTTATCATATACATTTTTGTAGTTAAATGCATACTAAGCCCGAAATCTTAAAAAAAATCGATATTTCACACGTTTTCGTGAGAAAAAAACAGAAAATCACTAATTACCGCTAAACTAGGTGTTATACAAAAAACATGTTTAATTAAAGTTGTAGGATTTTTAATTCTCTACAACTATTATTATGTAAATTTTTGCCCTAAAATGCATAATAAAGCCGTAATCTAAAAAACAATGTTTTTACGTGAAAATAGCCTCACAAAGAATTTCAGCAAACATGGCGCCTACCCTACCATGTAGAGTCATAAAAAATTAAGTAAATAAGGCGATTTTAAAAAAAAACGTAGGACCAGTTTTTGAGAAAATCGCAAAAAAGTGAAAATTTACACGAATAAACTACTACTTCCGGTTGACCGATTTTGATGAAAATGTTCGTGTCGGGTCCGGTAGCGGTATGTAACTTACGTTTCAAGTTTTAAGCTCGTACGATGTTCCGTTCTTAAGATATTTTGTATACACACACACGCACGCGCGCACACACACACACACACACACACACTCACACACACACACACACACACACACACACACACACACAGAGAGAGAGAGAGAGAGAGAGAGAGTGAGAGAGAGAGAGAGAGAGACAGAGAGAGAGAGAGAGGAGAGAGAGAGAGAGAGAGAGACACACACACACACAGACCAATCGCTAAAAAACATGTTTTTTTGGGTTCAGGAAGGTCTGAAAACGTGTAGATCCGGTGAAAACTCGATTTCGAAAAATCGAGATGAAAACAATACTTTCCTTCCTATATATTCATATTTAAACCAAAAGAATATTGTTATTTGCGAATTCTAATTTTTACTTTCTCTTGCCTATATGAATATATATATAGGAAGGAAAGTATTGTTTTCATGTCGATTTTTCGAAATCGAGTTTTCACCGGATCTATACGTTTTCAGACCCACCTGAACCCAAAAAACATGTTTTTAGCGATTGGTCTGTGTGTGTGTCTGTGTATGTGTGTGTCTGTGTGTCTGTGTGTCTGTGTGTCTGTGTGTGAACAGAATATCTCAAGAACGGAACATCGTACGAACTTGAGACTTGAAACTTAAGTTACATACCACTACCGGACGCGACACGAACATTTTCATCAAAATCGGTCAACCGGAAGTAGTAGTTTATTCGTATAATTTTTAAGTTTTTTTGCGATTTTCTCAAAAACTGGTCCTACGATTTTTTTAAAATCGCCTATTTTACTCAATTTTTTATTCTCTACAAGATAGGGTAGGTGCCATGTTTGCTGAAATTCTCGGTGAGGCTGTTTTCACGTAAAAACGTTGTTTTTTTAAGATTACGGCTTAAATATAAATTTTAGCGCAAAAACTTATATAATAAAAGTTGTAGAGAATTTAAAAACCTACAACTTTTGTTTCAAACATTTTTTTGTATAACGCTTAGTTTAGCGGTAACTTGCGATTTTTTGTTTTTTTCTCACGAAAACGTGAGAAAAAATCGATTTTTTAACATTTCGGTCTTAGTATGCATTTTACGACAAAAGTGTATATAATAAAAGTTATAGAAAATTAAAAGATCTACAACCTTTTGTTTAGAGCATTTTTCTCTACAGAGCCTAGTTTAGCGTGAAAGCGTGATTTTCCGTATTTTTAAGCCAAACTGAGTTCGATTGTCATTTTGCGTCATTCACTCATGATTAAAATAAGGTTATGTTTTTGAGGTTAGTTTTTGTTTATTTCTAATATTTTATTAATAATGTTAGGTTTATTATTAATCATTTGCATTGGCAAGAGAAAGTTGTGTGAGTGTTTCACACCAGATTTTTTACTTTCTCTTGCCTATATGAATATATAGGAAGGAAAGTATTGTTTTCATGTCGATTTTTCGAAATCGAGTTTTCACCGGATCTATACGTTTTCAGACACCCTGAACCCAAAAAACATGTTTTTAGCGATTGGTCTGTGTGTGTGTCTGTGTGTGTGTGTGTGTGTGTGTGTGTGTCTGTGTGTGAACAGAATATCTCAAGAACGGAACATCGTACGAACTTGAAACTTGAAACTTAAGTTACATACACTACCGGACGCGACACGAACATTTTCATCAAAATCGGTCAACCGGAAGTAGTAGTTTATTCGTATAATTTTTCAGTTTTTTGCAATTTTCCTCAAAAACTGGTCCTACGATTTTTTTTAAAATCGCCTATTTTACTCAATTTTATATTCTCTACAAGATAGGGTAGGTGCCATGTTTGGCTGAAATTCTCGGTGAGGCTGTTTTCACGTAAAAACGTTGTTTTTTTTAAGATTACGGCTTTAATATAAATTTTAGCGCAAAAACTTATATAATAAAAGTTGTAGAGAATTCAAAAACCTACAACTTCTGTTTCAAACATTTTTTTGTATGACGCTTAGTTTAGCAGTAATTAGCGATTTTCTGATTTTTTCTCACGAAAACGTCGTGAAAAATCGATTTTTTTCAAGATTTTGGCCTTAGTATGCATTTACGACAAAAGTGTATATAACCAAATTTATAGGAAATTTAAAGATCTACAACTTTTATTTAACGTATTTTTCTCTACAGAGCCTAGTTTAGCGTGAAATAGTGATTTTCCGTATTTTTAAGCCAGACTGAGGTTGATTTCATTTTGAGTGTTTCACTCATGATTAAATAAGGTTATGTTTATTGAGGGTTAGTTTGTTGTTTATTTCTAATATTTTATTACTAATGTTAAATTATATTGTAAATTATTTGCATTGGCAAGAGAAAGTTGTGTGAGTGTTTCACACCAGATTTTTTTACTTTTTCTTGCCTATATGAATTTATATAGGAAGAAAGTATTCTGGTCATGCCGATTTTTCAAAATCGAGTTTTCACCGAATCTACACGTTTTAAGACCCCCTGAACCAAAAACCCATGTTTTTAGCAATTAGTCTGTGTTAGAACAAAGTGTGTTAGACCCTGACACGAACATTTTCATCAAAATCGTTCAACCGGAAGTAGTAGTTTATTCATGTAATCTTTCACATCTTTGCGATTTTCTCAAAAACGGCTCCTATGATTTTTTTTAAACGCCTCATTTACTAAATTTTATATTTTTTTACAAGATAGGGTAGGCGCCATGGCTGCTTAAATTCTCGGGGAGGTTGTTTTCTCGCAAAAAAATGATTTTTCTAAGATTTCGTCTTTAATATGCACTTTAGCACAAAATGTATATTATAAAAACTGTAGAGAATTTAATAACCTTCAACTTTTATTTACATTTTTTTGTATAACGCTTAGTTTAGCGGTAATTCACGATTTTCTGTTTCTTTCTCACGGAAACGTGTAAAAATCGATTTTTTACGATTTCAGCCTTAGCATACATTTTACGACAAAAGTGTATACAATCAAATTTTTAGGAAATTAAAATATCTACAAGTTTTATTAAAGCATTATTCTGTTCAGAGCTTATTTTAGCGTAAGATACAGATTTTCCGTATTTTTTAGCCAAACTGAGGTTGATTTTTTAGGTTATATTTATTAAGGTTAGTTTTTTTGTTTGTAATGTTTACTAACGTTATATTATATTCTGAATTATTTGCGTTGGGAAGATAAAGTTGTGGGAGTGTTTCACACCAGAGTTTTATTAACATAATTTACATAATTGTCTACGTCGCCTTCACAATCCTACGTTGAAGCAGTTCATATGTCGGACAGTATAATAGTTAGGCGACTGAAAAGGACTAACTAAGCCTGTTGATTTAGTGTGTTAAGAGAAAGACTACTAAAAATTCTGTTTAACACTATAAATAAGATTAAATTACACCTAAGTCATATCGGTGTGAAATATAAGTTACTATAATACAGGTTACCTATAAATAATTAACTCATTTTTTACTAAATCAACGTTTAAGTTAAAAATCTGGTGTGAAACACTCACACAACTTTCTCTTGCTAATGCAAATAATTAACAATATAACCTAACATTAGTAATAAAACATTAGAAATAAACAAAAAACTAACCTCTAAAAATATAACCTTATTTTAATCATGACTGAAAGACGAAAAATGAAAATTGAACTCAGTTCGGCTTAAAAATACGGAAAATCACTCTTTCACACTAAACTAGGCTCTGTAGAGAAAAATGTTTTTTATATACGTTGTAGATCTTTTTATTTCCTATAAAATAATTTATATACACTTTTGTCGTAAAATGTATACTAAAGCCGAAATCTTAAAAAAATAGATTTTTCACGCGTTTTCGTGAGAAAAAAACAGAAAATTGCTAATTACTGCTAAACTAAGCGTTATACAAAAAAAAATGTTTAAATAAAAGTTGTAGATTTTTAAATTTTCTACAACTTTTATTATATACGTTTTTGCGGTAAAATTTATATTAAAGCCGTTATCTTAAAAAAAACTATTTCTTTACGTGGAAACAGCCTCACCGAGAATTTTAGCAAACATAGCGCCTACCCTATCTTGTAGAGCATACAAAAACGAGTAAATCAGGCGATTTAAAAAAACATCGTAAGACCAGTTGTTGAGAAAATCGCAAAAAAGTGAAAAATTACACGAATAAACTACTACTTCCCGTTGACCGATTTTGATAAAAATGTTCGTGTCGGGTCCGGTAGTGGTGTGTAACTTAAGTTTCAAGTTTCAAGTTCGTACGATGTTCCGTTCTTGAGATATTTTGTACACACACACACGCACACACACACACACACACACACACACACACACACACACACAGACCAATCGCTAAAAACATGTTTTTTGGGTTCAGGAAGTCTGAAAACGTATAGATCCGGTGAAAACTCGATTTCAAAAAATCGAAATGAAAACAATACTTTCCTTCCTATATATTCATATAGGCAAGAGAAAGTAAAAATAGGATTAACTAAGATTAAACGAATTAATATGTTTATGAAACACTGTGTAAGCTACATTTCTTCGGTTTTTTAATACTGGATGTTCCACGAAGAGGTTGCTATTTTTGAATTAATATGCCGAAAGTATCGCACACTCTACCGACTGGAAACTTTACAGTTATATAATGAATAGGTATTTAAAAAAGTAAACTCGAGTTTCATTTGCTTATGATTAATCAAAACAAAATGGCGGGAAATAACATAATATAAAAAATCTGGTGTGAAACACTCACACAACTTTGTCTTGCCAATGCAAATAATATAACCTAACATTAGTAATAAAACATTAGAAATGAACAAAAAACTAACCTCAATAAACACTACCTAATTTTAATCATGAGTGAAAGACACAAAAAGAAAATCAACCTCAGTTTGGCTTTAAAATAAAGAAAATCACTCTTTCATGCTAAATTAGGCTCTGTAGAGAAAAATGTTTTTATTAAAAGTTGTAGATATTTCAATTTTTACTTTCTCTTGCCTATATGAATATATAGGAAGGAAAGTATTGTTTTCATGTCGATTTTAAGAAATCGAGTTTTCACCGGATCTATACGTTTTCAGACCCCCTGAACCCAAAAAATATGTTTTTAGCGATTGGTCTGTGTGTGAACAGAATATCTCAAGAACGGAACATTGTACGAACATGAAACTTGAAATTTAAGTTACATACCACTGCCGGACCGGACACGAACATTTTCATCAAAATCGGTCAACCGGAAGTAGTAGTTTATTCGTGTAATTTTTCACTTTTTTGCGATTTTCTCAACAACTGGTCTTACGATTTTTTTAAATCGCTTTATTTACTAAATTTTTTATTCTCTACAAGATAGGGTAGGCGCCATGTTTGCTGAAATTCTGGATGAGCCTGTTTTCACGTAAAAACATAGTTTCATTAAGATTATGGCTTTAATATGCAATTTAGACCAAAAATTTATATAATAAAAGTTGTAGAGAATTTAAAATTCTACAACCTTTACTTCAAACATTTTTTTGTATAACGCTTAGTTTAGCGGTAATTAGCAATTTTCTGTTTTTTTTCTCACGAAAACGTGAGGAAAATCGATTTTGTTAACGTTTCGGCCTTAGTGTGCATTTTACTACAAAAGTGTATAATTAAATTTATAGAAAATTAAAAGATCTACAACTTATATTTAGAGAAATTTTCTCTACAGAGCCTAGTTTAGCGTGAAAGTGTGATTTTCCGTTTTTTTAAGCCAAATTGAGTTCGATTTTCATTTTGCGTCATTCACACATGATTAAAATAAGGTTATGTTTTTGAGATTAGTTTTTGTTTATTTCTAATATTTTATTAGTAATGTTAGGTTTATTATTAATTATTTGCATTGGCAAGAGAAAGTTGTCTGAGTGTTTCACACCAGACTTTTTTATATAAATTTTATCATATACATTTTTGTAGTTAAATGCATACTAAGCCCGAAATCTTAAAAAAAATCGATATTTCACACGTTTTCGTGAGAAAAAAACAGAAAATCACTAATTACCGCTAAACTAGGTGTTATACAAAAAACATGTTTAATTTAAAGTTGTAGGATTTTTAATTCTCTACAACTATTATTATGTAAATTTTTGCCCTAAAATGCATAATAAAGCCGTAATCTTAAAAAACAATGTTTTTACGTGAAAATAGCCTCACAAAGAATTTCAGCAAACATGGCGCCTACCCTACCATGTAGAGCATAAAAAATTAAGTAAATAAGGCGATTTTTAAAAAAAAAACGTAGGACCAGTTTTTGAGAAAATCGCAAAAAAGTGAAATTTACACGAATAAACTACTACTTCCGGTTGACCGATTTTGATGAAAATGTTCGTGTCGGGTCCGGTAGCGGTATGTAACTTACGTTTCAAGTTTTAAGCTCGTACGATGTTCCGTTCTTAAGATATTTTGTATACACACATACGCACGCGCGCACACACACACACACACACACACACTCACACACACACACACACACACACACACACACACACACAGAGAGAGAGAGAGAGAGAGAGAGTGAGAGAGAGAGAGTGAGAGAGAGAGAGAGAGAGAGAGAGAGAGAGAGAGAGAGAGAGAGAGAGAGAGAGAGAGAGAGAGAGAGAGAGAGACACACACACACACAGACCAATCGCTAAAAACATGTTTTTTTGGGTTCAGGAAGTCTGAAAACGTGTAGATCCGGTGAAAACTCGATTTCGAAAAATCGAGATGAAAACAATACTTTCCTTCCTATATATTCATATTTAAACCAAAAGAATATTGTTATTTGCGAATTCTAATTTTTACTTTCTCTTGCCTATATGAATATATATATAGGAAGGAAAGTATTGTTTTCATGTCGATTTTTCGAAATCGAGTTTTCACCGGATCTATACGTTTTCAGACCCCCTGAACCCAAAAAACATGTTTTTAGCGATTGGTCTGTGTGTGTGTCTGTGTATGTGTGTGTCTGTGTGTCTGTGTGTCTGTGTGTCTGTGTGTGAACAGAATATCTCAAGAACGGAACATCGTACGAACTTGAGACTTGAAACTTAAGTTACATACCACTACCGGACGCGACACGAACATTTTCATCAAAATCGGTCAACCGGAAGTAGTAGTTTATTCGTATAATTTTTAAGTTTTTTGCGATTTTCTCAAAAACTGGTCCTACGATTTTTTTTAAAATCGCCTATTTTACTCAATTTTTTATTCTCTACAAGATAGGGTAGGTGCCATGTTTGCTGAAATTCTCGGTGAGGCTGTTTTCACGTAAAAACGTTGTTTTTTTAAGATTACGGCTTAAATATAAATTTTAGCGCAAAAACTTATATAATAAAAGTTGTAGAGAATTTAAAAACCTACAACTTTTGTTTCAAACATTTTTTTGTATAACGCTTAGTTTAGCGGTAACTTGCGATTTTTTGTTTTTTTCTCACGAAAACGTGAGAAAAATCGATTTTTTTAACATTTCGGTCTTAGTATGCATTTTACGACAAAAGTGTATATAATAAAAGTTATAGAAAATTAAAAGATCTACAACTTTTGTTTAGAGCATTTTTCTCTACAGAGCCTAGTTTAGCGTGAAAGCGTGATTTTCCGTATTTTTAAGCCAAACTGAGTTCGATTGTCATTTTGCGTCATTCACTCATGATTAAAATAAGGTTATGTTTTTGAGGTTAGTTTTTGTTTATTTCTAATATTTTATTAATAATGTTAGGTTTATTATTAATCATTTGCATTGGCAAGAGAAAGTTGTGTGAGTGTTTCACACCAGATTTTTTCTAATGTTTTATTACTAATTTTAGGTTATATTATTAATTATTTGCATTGGCAAGAGAAAGTTGTGTGAGTGTTTTACACCACATTTTTTTGTTTTAAAGTCGCATCAACAACAAAGGTTATAAGTGATTAAAATAAATTAAACTTTATCTATTTTTAAAAAATTATTGATATTTATAGAACAATATATTAAAGAGCAAAACAGATACAACATTTTTTAAAGTTTATGACTACACTGAAGTTTAGGGCACTATAGTTGAAATTCAACAATTTCCCATTGAAAATTTCGTTGCTATGCTATAACAAAATAATTTTTCTTCGTATTTAAGTACAATTAAGTATCTTTTATATTAATAGTAGTCCTATAACTTATAAACTTAATTTTTACTTTCTCTTGCCTATATGAATATATAGGAAGGAAAGTATTGTTTTCATGTCGATTTTTCGAAATCGAGTTTTCACCGGATCTATACGTTTTCAGACCCCCTGAACCCAAAAACCATGTTTTTAGCGATTGGTCTGTGTGTGTGTCTGTGTGTGTGTGTGTCTGTGTGTCTGTGTGTGAACAGAATATCTCAAGAACGGAACATCGTACGAACTTGAAACTTGAAGCTTAAGTTACATACCACTACCGGACGCGACACGAACATTTTCATCAAAATCGGTCAACCGGAAGTAGTAGTTTATTCGTATAATTTTTCAGTTTTTTGCGATTTTCTCAAAAACTTGTCCTACGATTTTTTTTAAAATCGCGTGGTTTACTCAATTTTTTATTCTCTACAAGATAGGGTAGGCGCCATGTTTGCTGAAATTCTCGGTGAGGCTGTTTTCACGTAAAAACGTTGTTTTTTTAAGATTACGGCTTTAATATAAATTTTAGCGCAAAAACTTATATAATAAAAGTTGTAGAGAATTTAAAAACCTACAACTTCTGTTTCAAACATTTTTTTGTATGATGCTTAGTTTAGCAGTAATTAGCGATTTTCTGATTTTTTCTCACGAAAACGTGTGAAAAATCGATTTTTTAAAGATTTTGGCCTTAGTATGCATTTTACGACAAAAGTGTATATAACCAAATTTATAGGAAATTTAAAGATCTACAACTTTCATTTAACGTATTTTTCTCTACAGAGCCTAGTTTAGCGTGAAATAGTGATTTTCCGTATTTTTAAGCCAGACTGAGGTTGATTTTCATTTTGAGTGTTTCACTCATGATTAAAATAAGGTTATGTTTATTGAGGTTAGTTTTTTGTTTATTTCTAATATTTTATTACTAATGTTAAATTATATTGTAAATTATTTGCATTGGCAAGAGAAAGTTGTGTGAGTGTTTCACACCAGATTTTTTTGTTTCATGTCAGATAGCTTTAAAACTATGAAAGATTTAGTTCTGGGTCATGTAATATTTATTTTCTGGGTTGTAAACCATAAGATGTCACAAAATTTGGTTCATATATAAATGTCTCAAACATTTTGGTGGGGTACCATCTTACCGAGGTAACTGAATTCCGGGCGAACTTATTTGCCAGATGTAGGCTAATATGCTAATGAAGCAATTCCAGATTTATGTTAATACAAACATTTTTACCTTTTCTTGCCCTATATGAATAATAGGGAAGGAAGGTATTGTTTTCATGTCGATTTTTCAAAATCAATTTTTCAACGGATATATACTTTTTAGGCCCCTTGGACTGAAAAAACATGTTTTAACGATTGGTCTGTGCGTGCGTGCGTGCGCGCGCGCGCGCGTGTGTGTGTGTGTATGAACAAAATACCTCTAGAACTGAGCGTAGTACGAAGCTGAAACTTACAATTTAAGTTAGATACCATAACCGGACCCTACACCATCATTTTCATCAAAATCGGTCAATCGTAAGTCGTAGGTAGGTAGTTTATTCGTGCAAAATTTTTATTTATTTGCGATTTTCTCAAAAAAGGCTTCTGCTATTTTCTTTAAATCGCCTTATTAACTAGATTTTTTTATGCTATACAACATAGGATAAGCGTCTGCTGAAATTCTTTGGGGACCTGTGCTCTCGTAGAATAAACGTTAATCGTAAAACATCAAACAATATTATAAGTTTTTTAAGATTGTTGTTTTAATATGCATTCTGGAGCAAATGTTTAGTATATACTTCATCAAAGTTATACAACGTTTTTAAAAATTTACAATTGTTTTGTGCAGCGCTTAGTTTAGCGTTTAACTAATGAATTCTCGTATTTTTAAGTCGAATAGAGGTTGCTTTTTATTTTGCGTCATTTACTCATGATTGAAATTAGGTTATGATTTGTATTTCACACTGTTAACTCATCATGATTAAACAGGTTATATTGTTATTTATTTACATTGGCAGGAGAAAGTCGTGTAAGTGTTTCACAATAGATTTTTTTCTATTATTTTGTAGTTGTAGAATTAGTTCTCGAGAGTTTGCTTGAATTTTGAGTCATTCTGTGTATAAATTGTGCAACTGCTTGAAGATACGCGATAAGATTAGTGAGGTTGCCCGTACATATTTTTTTTAAAAGGATAAATTGGAATACGTATAGATTTTTCTCATTTCTTTTTTTCGGAGAAAAGTCTATAATATACTTTCTATTTCGCCTTAAATGGGAGAGAAAATACATTAAAAATGTTCTTTTGGGATTTAAGAAAAAGAGGCGATAACGTAACATTCACAAGCAAACCTTTCCCCAGTAAATTTTACATGTGTGTACATGTGTGTGTGTGTGTGTCGTTTGGAAAATGGTAAAGAGGTAACGGGGAGAAGTTTTGGAGGTTCGTATGAACTGGAAATTCCCAAAAGAGATTCATACTTCATTCTACTAGTACCACAAAAACGACATCAGAAAATTCTTTCTAGCTTTTATAACCCGTGGGGAGATCGTCAGTAGGATTTTCAAATGTTAAGGAGAATCTACAACGTCATATACACAACTTGAACCCGACATGACCTGACATACATCTCTCTCATTCTTTTCCACTCACTCTCTCTCACTCTCTCTCTCTCTCTCTCTCTCTCTCTCACACACGCACACACACACACACACACACACACACACACACACACACACTCATCCCCTCTCTCTTTAACATAAAACACTGGTTCTGTTATTTTTTATCGTTTTTAATGACAACGTTTGTATTAGATTACTCCGGCTTCAGAGCACATAAAAATTTACCCGTTAAATTTATGACCCTACATCCCTGTAAATCTATAGTATTACTTAACAACTTTTGACAAGATGTTTCAAATCAACCAGACTAAAAATTAAATTCCACTCACTGATTAAAATCTATATTACCATATGTTATGTCACCGGATGGCGACATTGAGTGGCGAGTTAAAACCTTTAATTTTTGGTGGCCCTGAAAAGGACCGTTTAAGCGGTGGTCGTAGTCGTCGTGATGGTCGTGAAGGTGGGCGACACGGTGTATCGTCATCCAGTGAAGACGTCATCTTCTTCCCTTGCAGTATGCGTTGATGGCTGCTTCGTCGGATCCGGTGGGCGTAAGGCTCGGTCGAGGGACCACTGTGGGCACCACTCGCGGCAGCGGGCGATGACGGTCCGGTCGACGGCTTACGGTGACGGGTCGGCGAGTGAAAGCATCATCTTTTCTCTTGCGGGGTCGTCGATGAGCCTTCATTGGAGTCCGGTAGCCGTGTACCGATGGTGAACGTCTTGTCTGCTGTCAGGATCGGAATTGAATCTCTCGGCTCGGTGTAGCGCTCTTTATATAGTTGCCGAAAGCGCTGTGGTAGAGGACGGTTACTGGCTCGGCCTTGATGACAAAGGCCTCTGTCGGTACGCCGCCACAAGCCTACCACCCATCTCGGAACTATTGGCGGCTCCCTCTGTCACTACGTCGGAAGCTTTGATAGCCGGCAGCACAGTACTTAATCAAAGGGAACGACTGTAACGGTAAAATATTAACGTGATTTATCAAAATTACTAACATTTTGGTTGAGTAGGCCTAAGTTTGTTTGGAGAGCTTCTTAAAATCTGTAAAGTTTGCTTATTTTTACAACAGAAAAAGAACAATATTGACCAGTTATACAATTTATTTTGACTTTCTTTTGCCCAATATGATTGTGTAGGGAAGTAAAACATTGTTTTTATGTCGATTTTTCGAAATTAACTTTCACCGGATATACGTTTTCAGGTGCCCTGTACCCGAAAAACATGTTTTAAGCGATCAGCCTGTGTGTGTGTGTGTGTGTGTGTGTGTGTGTGTGTATGTGTGTGCAAAATACCTCAAGAGTGGAACAGCGTACGAAGTTGAAACTTGCAATTTAAGTTTTAGGTACCACTATAGATCCCGACACGATTATTTTCATCAAAATCAGTCAAACCAAAGAAGTAGTTTATTCGTGTGAATTTTCACGGTTTTGCAATTTTCTCAAAAACGGCTCTTACGATTTTTTTTTTTTTTTGTAAAATCGCCTCATTTACTACATTTTTATGTTCTACAAGACAGTGTAACCACCATGTTTGTAGAAATTCTTGAGAGGCCTCTGCTGTCGTTGGAAAAAATGGTTATTTTAAGATTGAAGCCTTAATATGCATTCTATAGCAAAAGTTTATAATCAACGTTATAGAACCTTAAAAAAATCTACTACTTTTACTTGAAACAGTTTTTTTGTACAACGCTAATTTAGCGACAATTAGTGATTTCTTGTATTTTTCATCAAAATCGGTAAAACAATATTTTTTTTTAATATTGTGGCATTTTACGACAAACATGTATAAAATTAAAGTTATAGGAAATAACAAAACCTACAACTGTTTTTAAGCATTTTATTCTACAGAGGTCGATTTTCATTTTGCGTCATTCACTCAAGATTAAAATAATTGGGTTATGTTTTCATTTTACATTGTTTACTGAAGTTAAACATAGGTTATAAGTTTTATTATTTCCATTTGCAAGAGAAAGCTTGTGAGTATTTCACATCAAATGTTTTTGAATAGGAAAACCTGTCACGAAATTAATAAAAATTAAAAATCTGTTTACAAAGACCAATCACCTTTGATGACCATCGTCAGATATTAGTTTAACAAGTTTAAGCGTAGCAGAACATCCATTTTCGATTAAAATTGCCCAGGTCGTCCAATTGAGTGACTACAGAAGATATAGTCAACAAAATTCATGATATTGTGTTAGTAGACCATATCGGGTAAAGATTAGAGAGATTAATAATAATGTAAACATCTTAATTGAACGTGTACAAAACATCCTTCACGAAAAATTAGGCAAGAGAAAGCTATCAGCGAAATGGGTGCTACGTTTATCTAACGGTTGACCAAAAACAAAATCGTGTGACCGTTTCGATGCAATGTTTGACCAAGTTTAAGCTCAACCCGAATTAATTTTTATGGCGTTATTTGACATTTGTTATGTATTGACCGTCAATGAAACATGGATTCACCATTATACACTGGAAATGAAAGTTCAGTCAAAACAGTGATTTTTTCCTGGTGAGCGTGGACCAGAGAAGAAAAGTACGTTTCAATCGGCTGGAAAAATCCGAACCACCGTTTTTTGGGATTCAACAAGTATAATTTTAATAGAATATTTTAAAAAAGAAAGATTAATTTCAGGACAGTCCTATACTGATTTACTACACAGATTCAACGCTCAATTAAAGAACAAACGACAAAGAAAGTTCTCTTCACCATGATCATACACCAGTTAACTCATTCGCAATCGTCGCCGCAAAACAGGTAGAATTGCCATGCAAATTTTTGCCCCACATCCGTATTCTCTGTTTGGCTTCTAATGATTTCTTTTTGTTTCCAAATATTAAAAAAATTGGCTGGGCGAACAGCTGTTTGCGACTAATCAAGAGGTGATCTCTGAAACTGTGACCTATTTTGCAGAGTCTGATCAAATTATTTTTGTGATGGCTCAAGAAAGTTAGAATGTCGATGAATTAAGTGTGTGAAACTAAAAGGGGATTATGTTGAGAAATAAATTTAAATAATTTTTTAAAATTTGTTTTATTCCCTAACACGGGTAATTATCATATAGCTCTTGTGTGCCTCTCGATAAAATAAGAACACGTCTGTAATGAGTACGTATTAAGCCAAATAGGGGTAAAGAGCGAATTTCATGCTAAAACTATTATCTTAGCGCAATCGTTTTGACACCTTTCTTAGAAAAATTAGGCTTGTTCTGTATTAGCGTAGTTTGTTTGATTCTAAAAGTAGTATAACACCTAAGCCTAGGTTCGTTTGGGATCTGGGAAAAATAAATAATAAAAAGATTAACTCTAAACTTACTAAACTAACAATTATTTATTTGTTTACTCAATTAATAATTATAATTAACTATTAAACTTAACCTATTAACAAGTACTATAAGTTTACTTACCTTAAATTAATTACAAAATTTAAATTGACATAGGTAATTAAAATAATAGTGATTTTATATTTTCAATAATAGCCTTTTACCTACGACTAATTACAGTACAAAGACCTTTTTCTAACGCTTTTGTTACAGTGTATGCAAGCACGCTAACAGCACACACTCTTTCATAATCGAGTCGCAACTACAACTGAACCGAATTAAAAAGGGCTATCGCCTTTTATCCTGTGGTGGTAGTCGTTTCTAGAAAGTCATACATTTACCACCCATCTACGCTTTACCAGAAAAATCCAAATCGTAGTAGAAATTATCTATAACAGGCATAACAAAAGACCTCTTCCAAGAACTCTCATTCAAAACATTTATCGTTATCTACTATGT
This sequence comes from Catonia carolina, assembly GCA_035578175.1. Taxonomy (NCBI): domain Eukaryota; kingdom Metazoa; phylum Arthropoda; class Insecta; order Hemiptera; family Achilidae; genus Catonia; species Catonia carolina. Next base: position 10,790,940 of record JAQMRL010000007.1, on the reverse strand, counting down.
TATTCTTTTACAACACACTCCAAGCCACGCAATACACAATTTCTTACATTAAACAATCTATTCCGTCAACCATTTCTAGAATGTTACTACAATGTACAAACATAATGTATAATGTTACAGTAAAAACATAAAGGGTTCGTTATTGATTGAATAAAAAAATATTGATTTTTTTCAAAATTCATGAACACCTAATGAATCATTAACCTAATCGGACTTTCCGTTATCTCATCAACTGTGGATGGTAAGCAATAAATATTAAAAGAAATTTTTGTCCATTGGCTGAAAAAAATGGCATAATGTTGAAACAATGGTGTAATGTTTACGCTTTTTGTAACTACTTGAAAGTTTTAAACGAATATATTATATTTTTTGAACTAACTAATAAGAAATACTTAACTTTTGCGGCGAGAAAATTTTGAGATAATTTTTTAAATTCATTATTGAAATAAATTTTTAATTTTCATTTTCGGTTGAATACTTTTACCATTTTAAAAAGTAATAAAAAAACGTTACGTGTAACAGTCATATTTTTAAACATGGTAAGAAAACCTTTTTGAAAGAAACTTGAGGCGTGAGTGATATCCTCTTCTATTTCCATTTTAAAGTTTCATACACAGGAGAATGGTTACAAAATATTTACCTTATGCATTGCTGTGAATGAAATTGAAAAAAACACTCCATAAACAACGCTGTCATACTTACAGACACATATACCTATACACAGGGTGTTTCTAAAATAAATACAATCTCTACAGCTCTGACAATAATTATGTATATCAGTGATGACTTTTATATATACTATAATAATTATATAACGGATTTTCTTACAGTTGTCGCCCCATCTCCGTCCCCAGTTACCCCTGTTATCTAAGGTTACATTCTCTTCTGAATTTCTAGCCGTCATGGCCTCATTCGCGTCATCTCTCCGATTCCGACGTGGACGTCCTCTTTTTCTCCGTTCAGAAGATATCCATTCTAATATTTTTTGGGGCCATCTATTCTCTGCCGTCTTCTTCACATATCCAAACCACATTAGTTGTCGCCTTTCGATTTCGTCATTGATGGTTGTCCCCATATTCGTTTCGGCCCGTATATCTTCATTTCTAACTGTCTCAAGTCTTAATTTCCCACAACTTTTTAGAAAGTTCATTTCTGTTGCTCTAAGTTACACCACCTTCAATTTTACCGGTGGGCAAATACTTAAATATGAACTAAAAGAATAATAAAAAAATTGTTTGGCGCCAACAACAATTTTTCTCAAGCTCTGTCAGCAGAAATTGAAAAAAAAAAAAAATAAGACTATCTCCTTGCGTTAAACTAAATATTTAATGAATCGACTAATAACTAAATTGACTAACTACTTACAAACTAATCCTTAACCTATTTAAAAATATAGCCAACCTTTCTCTGCCGCGACTTTAATACAAAAACAAAAAACTTAACAAACCCTTAATAAATACGAAATGAATTTACCTCAAATATTTTCCCCCTCTCTTCTTCTTCTCCTCGTTCTCCTGGTCACTCCTCGTTCTCCTATTCACGTCTTCTAAAACTGCCCTTCTTAACAAACTCCTTTGTTCCACTCCTAAGTCCCAAGAGAACTGATTGTAAATTTCCTGGGTTCAAACCAGGAAACCTCTGTTTAACAAGCCTCTCTCTCCTACCAACAGTTCAACCAACCTGGAGGGTTAACGGGAAGGAGAAACACCCCAGCAATTAGCTGAAAGTTGGCAGGTGGAAGAAAGGCCCAAAAATACAGAAAGAGAAATATACCCGTCTAAAGAATATCAGATGATTGACAGTTGGCGATATTTACAACTTATTGTCTTACGACTATTCTAATGAACTTACTCTAACAATGGGATTTTTTCCCAAGCATTATTTAATGGGTTGTTACTAAATAATGGAAGTTATAGTAATTAGGAATCACCATACCTTCCAATGTTTGGATTTTACAACGGCAATTGTACTTTTACAACGGTACATAGTTTATTTTTGTTCATCTTTGTGACGTCCCAAACTTCTGACCCATAAAGTGTGATGCTTTGAACTATACTTTTGATTTGGTTTTTTGTGTTTTTTTGTTATAGATCTATCCCGTAGTAAAGATTCCAATGTTCGGATTGCTGTTCTAACTTTGTTTATTCTGCTTTGAATTTCATTCTCACTGTTTCCTTTTTTATTAAAAAACTACACCCAAACATGTTCTCTTTACCACTTCTTTTATTTTGTCTATTTCTCATTGCAAATCATCTACTTAATTATACCCAAGTATCAAATATTCGCATGTGGACACATTCATTGTAAGGCCAGTGTTTTCGTATTCTTCTTTTAGCTTTCTTACTATGTAGCACAAGTCTTCTTCATATTATGCTATCACAATTTGGTCATCCACAAATAACAATGTAAAGAGTATGTCCTCCTTCAAACTCTGAGTCCCATATTTTTACATTTTTTCACCCTTTTTACTAGAGCTCTGTCTAAGTATATTTTGAAGTGAGTTGGAGACAAACAACAACCCTGTCTCAATCCTTTTGTTGTTTCTATTGATGCGGTTACTTCATTTCCTTTTTATATTCTTGTGGAATTGTGCTCATAGTATTTTTGGGTAGCTGTAATTAATTAATGCTTAATTTACAGTAATGATGGCATAAAAAAAGTGGTAGCTGTAATTGATCGATCTGTAGAATTTTTTTATCAATATTTTATATTAACAATTTTTGTGGTTTTTGTAATGAAACTGTTTATATAAAATATGTAATGAAGAACATATATTTTTTGAAAATTGTAAAATTTATAACACAACTGTAAGAATGTTTATTTTTACATTTTCTCCAAACAGCTAGCTGTTCATGGTCTGAAGCCCTATAGTCATGGATCGATTCTAATGTTATTAGATGCATTTGACCCGTAGGCTAACGTAGAAAAGGTATATTCAACCTCAGCGCCATCCGTTAAAGTAAAGAATATATACTCATTTTTTGACCAAAACTCTAGTTTATCTTCTCGTCCAAGTTGATGCTCTATAAATTCGTACTGAATACAGTGTGGACTTATGGAATTCAACTCTGAAGTAAAACCATTCAAATTTCTTGACTCTAAACCTTTTAGTCAGCAGTAACATCGATTTTGGTTGATTCAAGCAACATGACGTACTTGATCTGCTATACAGATTTGTGTAAGAAGACTTTAGAATATCTGTAAATTAAGCATTTTTGAATGTAGTTTTAATTTTAGGAAATTAAAATCTTACAACTTTTATTTCGACCATTTTTTTCTACATAGCCTTGTTTGGCGTTAATTAATGATTTTCCGGATTTTCTCATCAAGATAACATTATAAGTACCTTATGATCTAGAAATTGTTAATGGAATAAATTGTTTTTTGTAACAATACGTTGTATCATATGGGGTGGAGTAAATTGAACAAGGATAGTGAATTGCGATGAATGAGATGTTTTGAATAGGAGTTCTTCAAAAAGAGTTCTTTGTTATGCTCGTTATTGATCATTTATACTATGTTTTTGATTTTTCTGTAAAGCGTAAATAGGTCTCCAATATTCTGTTTTATTATAAAAAAATCTGATATGAAACACTCACACAACTTTATCTTGCCAATGCAAATAATGACCAATATAACATAATATTAGCAATATAACATTAGAAATAAACAAAAAATTAATCTCAAAAAACATAACCTCATTTTAATCATGAGTGAATGATGCATAATGAAATTAACCTCTGTTTGGCTTAATAATACGAAAAATCACTCTTGACGCTAAACTAGGCTCTGTAGAGAAAATGCTAAAAATAAAAATTGTAGATCTTTTAATTTTCTATAAATTTTATTATACACTTATGTCGTAAAATGTATACTACGGCCGAAATCTTAAAAATCCATTTTTGATAGATTTTCATGAAGAAAAACAGATATTCTCTAATTACCGCTAAACCAAGCGTTTTACAGAGAAATATTTCAAATAAAAGTTGTAGAGTTTTATATTTTCTATAACTTTTATTACATACATTTTTGCGGTTAAATCCATAATAAGGTCGCATTCTTAAAAATTTCTTTTTTTCCTACGAGAGCACAGCCTCCCCAAGAACTTCAGCAGACTTGGCACCTAAGTTATCTTGTAGAGCATACAAAATGTTGTAAATGAGGGAATTTTTTAAAAAACTTAGGAGCCGTTTTGAGAAAACTGCAAAAAAGTGAAAAGTTTTACTAAAGTGAAAAAAAAGTTTTACTATTTACAATGTTCCGTTCTTGAGATATTCTGTTCACACACACACACACACACACACACACACAAAAGGGGGGAGAGAGAGAGAGAGAGACCACGCGCTGAAAACATGTTTTTTATGTTCAGGGGGTCTGAAAACGTGTAGATCCGGTAAAAACTCGATTTAGAAAAATCGACATGACAACAATACATTCCTTCCTATATATTCATATAGGCAAGAGAAAGTAAAATTCTCACTTCAAGTTTGGACAAAATTATGAATGGGGTGTGCTATTAGGAAGTGTTTGCATACATTGTAACATGTACGTGAAGTAATAGGTCTCCATACTGCAAACCTTTGTAAACATTTGTTGTAGGTAAACAACAACATTTGTTTACATTTGGTAACATTTGTTGTATTAATAATTAATTGTAAAATCACTGTTATTATTAGTTAAGTTAGTTTAAACTTTAAGTTTTGTAATTAATTTACGTTAAGTTATCTAATTGTATTTGTTAGTAGGCTACGTTTAATAATTATTTGTAATATTTTATTCCTTGTGTACCTAAATAAATCAATTGAAAATTAAAAATTGTGAATTAATAGTGATAAGTTTTTGAAGTCTGTTCCTGTTGGGTTCAGGGGCCTGAAAATGTGTATTTCTGGTCTAAACCATTTGAAAAATTGACATAAAAACAATACTTTCCTTTCCTATACAGGATGTTTCACTTAGTGTTACCGGCGCTTTCTAAGCTCACTGTACTAACAAAAATTATAAAAAAGTTCATATGAACATAGGTCCGGAAATATATTTTAGCGAGTTATGACTAGCGAAAGATTTCGCCTCGAATTGAGTACACATGGTAAAATGAGGAATTCTGGGAAGGTAAATTAAGGGGCGAATTCAGTTGTTTCTTATGGTTTTTTACGTGGTAGATTAAATAAAATTGGTCTCACAACTGTATCTCTCTTAGTTTTTTAGATGGGCCTGTATCACATGAAACACAAAAAAGGGATCAAGAAACAACTCTTTCACATTTGACGTACAATATTTTTATTAAATAGGTAATAGACACTCATAATTTAAAAACAAAACATGTAAAAAATTTAATTCATTGGTTATACCCAGATATCAAACGAATATAATAGTTTACCTAGGCAACACCACCTATAACGTTTTTTTACGGATAATGAGTTCTGCTGTTCCACGCGTTTATACCAATCAGAACGTTTGCCAACGTTGGCATATTGTAGGAATGTATCAGCTTGACAAACATTACGTGCACATGCGTATAAGAGCCGCAGTAGTTCACTCGTGTCTAGCATCTAGTACAGGGGCGGTTCCAGGGCTGATTTTCGGGGGGCTATCTTTTTTTTATGTAGCTCTTACTGTCTGTAATTGAGTCATTGAAAAGTCCTCTTTTATGCTGTATTGCTGTAACCACAATTTTAATTCATTGAGAAATTTTCGCTACATCAAAGTCCTTGTAAATCAAGGAAATCTTGAAAAATGAAGGCGCTGACTGGATGCGAGTGGCTTTTGACTACTGACACTGATTGTTATCTTAATACCATTTAAAAATAGATACTTTCTGTTTAACTCATTTTTATACTAAAATAATTATTGTTAATTGATAGGTACGAGTATTGGGATTCAATTTTGTTAGAAATAATAGCTTATAGAAAATATTAAACTAAGTTTTCCTAGTATTTCGGGGGGGGGGGGGGGTCATGGCCACCATGGCCCCTTCCCTGAAACCGCTCCTTATCTAGTAGAGCGGATGCCAAATAAGCTTACTGGTTTTCTGAAGTGAGCAAAGGTTTATTTTGGTAATGGCGCGCTCGGTTGCCTCAGCAAGTGGTGGAGGTCAGTGCTGTACTAGCTGTGATCACGATCACGTCGCTCTCGCAACGTTTTATATCAGCTAACCTGAAAACATTAGTTGTAATATTTTGTATGTGGTAGGCGTTAATTGTTGTATACAGTGTTTATAATTTAATGGTTTTTACGTCGCTAATAGATGATAATTTATATCGTTTAGAACATGTGATTTAATAGACAGTTCGGTACTAAGACACCAAGGTTTTTATAGAGAAAGGTTGTTCACTCCCACACAAATAATAAAAGTGGAGGGGGGGGGGGCAAGCCAATATGTGACGTCACCAGGCGCAAAGCTGGGCCGCAAGGTCGACAGTCGCTTAACATTCACAGGAATAACAACGTTATTTTATTTTCGTGTTACTATTATACAAAACTATGGTCATACAGTACGAAATTTTATAACATGGTAATATAATATTTTAATAACACAATGAACTAACTTATCTATCATGTGGACATTCATGCAGATTTTAAATGTTGCAGTCATGCGTATTTATGCGAGGTTTACAGTTCATCAACATAAATTCATTGCATTTTATTTGGGTGTACAACACAAAGTATTTATTATAACACTGTACATATAGTAGTATTAATTTGTTTATCACAATTTATTACGTATTCGTTAGTATGGTTTATGCACAACCTCCCATTTTTAAAACTAGCTTGCATATGAAGTTAATGAAATAATTTACATAGGCCTGCTATAAAATAATCAAAAAGAGGTCTTGGTGTTACTTACAACAAAACTAAATAGGCTACAGCAGTTTTTTAAAATTCTTATTGTAAAAAAATAAGTCACACAACCAAAACGAAAAAGTAAACATAACCGCAATATCGGACTGACGTTGCGCCGCGTGACGTCACATTGTGTGTAACCCCACCACTTTTCTCAACTCGCTACGGCAGCATGCGTTAGTGACCCCCCCCTGCTAAGACACGAAATCTACCGACTGAATCCGAACTTTTTGCGCAGCTACACCGGCAAGCTTATTTGGTGTTCACTCTACTGAACACATCGATTATAGGACGCATTAACATGCAATACTTATAATATAACCAGTTAGTAGTATGTTCATAGGTTATAATCGTTATTGAAAGACCAAAAAAATGGCTGACAAAATATATAACGGAGCTACGAGAGAAAGTATTGGCAACGTTGCCGGCAAGTCATTGGCAAGATATGAAATGGGTAGGTGACAATGCGTACATTCAGAGCTCATCACTGTAAAAAATAGTATAGGTGTTCACTCATGATTAAATTAAGGTTATGTTTCACATTTTTTACTTAAGATTAAACATAGTTATACATTTTATTATAAACTATTGGTGAAAGAAAATCGTGTGAGTGTTTTACACCAGATTTTTAGTAAGCTATTATTTTAATGCCACGAATCAGTTCCTAAGTTCGGCTACCTTCATGGAACACTCTGTATAAAATGTAAAAATGAAGCCATAAAATATATGGGGATGTAGTTTCGTTGATATATGCAAACACTTCTTTTCTTTAGTAGTCAAGAAAGAAACCGTACATTTTTATACGTTGTTTATTTTTGGGAATGTATTTGTACGAAATACAGGCTGTTTCTAAACTACATAAACTTCATATAATTGTCTTTGAACTTTTGTACCTAAAAAATCTAATGTGTAAACAAATAATCTGGAGGGTTTACATTGAAACAAACTGCCGGATTTAACAAAAATTATTGCTAACAAAGTTTTCCGTGGTATAAGGACATCCAAAATGCCTATTTCCACGAGGTTATTGTCAAAAACATTTTGTAAAAATCTGGTGTTAAACACTCACACGACGTTCTCTTGCCAATGCAAATAATTAACTCTATAACCTTACATAAATAGTAAAACATTAGAAATGAACAAAACGTCAAAAACATAACCTTATTTTAATGTGATGGGTGAATCATTCAAAATAAAACCAACCTTAGTTTGGCTTACGGAAATCACTCTTTCACGCTAAACTAAGCTCTGAAGAAAAAATCCTTCAAATAAATGTTGTAGATCTTTTAATTTTCTATAAATTTTATTTTATGTACACTTTTGTCGTAAAATGCGTACTACGGCCGAAATCTTAAAAAATCTATTTTTTTAACATATTTTCATGAAAAAATACCAGAAAAATCACTGATCACCGCTAAACTAAGCGTTATACGAAGCTTTTTTAAATTAAACTTGAAGGTTTTTAAATTTTCTTTAATTTAATTTATACTTTTGCCGTAAAATGCAATTAAGGCCGCAATCTTTAAAAAACCAATGTTTCTACGATAGCACAGCCTTCTCAAGAATTTCAGCAGACATGGTGGCTACCCTATCTCGTAGACCATAAAAAATGTAGTAAGTGAGGCGATTTTTAAAAAAGTCGTAGGAGCCGTTTTTGAGAAAATCGCAGAAAAGTGAAGAACTACTGGAATAAACTACTACTTCCGGTTGAACGATTTTGATGACAAATGTTCGTGTTGGGTCCTCTAGTAGTATCTAACTTGCATTTTTAGTAAGGTACGATGTCCCGTTCTTGAAATATTTTGTCCACACACACACACCAATCGCTAAAAACATGTTTTTGGATTGAGGGATCTGAAAACGTGTATATCCGGTGAAAACTCGATTTCGAAAAATCGACATGAAACTAGTACATTCCTTTCTATAATATTCATATAGGCAAGAGAAAGTAAAAACGCTATCAAATAAAGGCGTAGGTTATTAAAATGTCTACAGCTTTTATTGTATACATTTTTGCCCTAAAATGCATATTAAGGCGACAACCTTACTAGATTAATTTTTTTCTACGTGAGCACAGGGCCCCAAAAATTTTTAGCAAACATGGCGCTTACTGTATCTTGTAGAAAAATCGTAGATAGGCTACCGTTTTTGAGAAAATCACAATAGGTTTTTTAAAAATCGACTCATTTACTACATTTTTGTGTTCTACTAGATAGGATTAGTGGCATGTCTGCTGATATTTATGGAGACAAACCAAAAATTTTCATTTTCAAACAAAAAAATTCATTTTACAACAAACCTATACCGTACATATTAAAAATTGTAGAAAATTAAAATGTTACAAATTTAATTTCATAAATATTTTTTTAGCATTAACTGATTAGTTAATACTAAAAGCATAGTTCTCCCGAATGATTTATTCTCCCGAATGATAAGCAAGATGATATGCTATGATATGCTATAACTTAATAATGATATGCTATGTGCGATCTGCTTCTCTGTGCACACTCGAACCTGATACTGTTGTTTTACACATAAAAAATGTGACTGCTTAGGTTTACAAGCGTTTTTGCAATTCATAAGATAAATGAAGAAAAATACAGAACAGTTTGAATCAATAATGGAAATTGTTGTTGATTTTTTACTTTCTCTTATCTATATGAAGGGAGGGAGGGGACCTCCCTCATACCTTCATACCTTATATGAATATGTGTGTGTGTGTGTGTGTGTGTGTGTGTGTGTGTGTGTGTGTGTGAGTGTGTGTGTGTGTGTGTGTGCGCGTGCGTGCGTGCGTGCGTGCGTGCGTGCGTGCGTGTGTGTGTGAGTTTTTGTGTGGACAAAATATTTCAAGAACAGAACATTTGACAAAATTGAAACTTGAAAATTAGGTTAGGTACCACTAGAGTACCCGACACGAACATTTTCATTAAAATCGGTCAACCAGAAGTTTATTCGTGTAATTTTTTTCTATTTTGCAATTTTCTCAAAAACGGCTCCTACGATTTTTTTTTTAATGCCTCATGTACTACACTTTTTATGCTCTACAAGATAGAGTAGGCCTTACGTTTTCTGAAATTCTTGAGAAGGCTGTAGTTTCATAGATTTTTTTTTAAATTGCGGCCTTAATATGCATTTAAGGGCAAAAGTGTATATAATCAAAATTGTAGAAAATTTTAAAAATTACAACTGTTTTTTTTTCAAAAATTTATTTGTATAACGCTCAGTTAAGCGGTAATTAGTGAGTTTATTTTTTGTTTCATGAAAATCTGTTAAAAGAAATGAATTTTTCTGAGTTTCGTCCTTAGCAACCTACAAATAATATCGGTGGTTGTGGTTTGTAAGATTTCGGCTCAAGCATTTTACGACAAAGGTGTATAATAAAATTTATAGTAAGTTAAAAGTTCTACAACGTTTATTTCAAGATTTTTTCTCTACAGAGTCTAGATTGGCGTGAATGAGTGATTTTTTGTATTATTAAGCCAAACTAAGGTTGATTTTCATTTAGCATCATTCACTCATGATTAAAATAAGGTTATGATATTTGAGGTTAGGTTTTTCTTTATTTCTAATACTTTATTATTAACTTTAGGTTACATTGTTCATTATTTGAATTGGCAAGAGAAAGTCTTGTGAGTGTTCTACATCATATTTTTTAAATTTATCAAAATGTCCTGAATAAGTTCCTTCATTGTATCAACTTATTTTGAAACACCCAGTACACAATTATTTACAACTCAATTGTACTGGATTTCTTTATTTATAAACCAAATGAATTTCCAAGTTTCATTCGTCCAAACCCCGTATTTTGCACCTCAAATAAATTATGCATCACGTCTTAAAACAATTCATCTTCCTCGTATAAATCATCCCTGATGTTGTTCGTGAGGAGATATGAATTCCGTCTGCTAGTGAGTTGTATGTGTGTGTGTATATATATATATATATATATATATATATATATATATATATATATTTCACTCAACGGTTTCCCATTACCTGGCCTTTTGAATTATAAATTAACGGTGTGGTAAACCGCATTAATTTTCTGGATGATCATCAACCTGTATTCCATTTTGTATATATAAAGTTCGATTTAGATTGTCGTTGTTTAGGTCATCAGCCGAAAGGCTGGTTTGAACCTCTAGAAGCTTTACGAAGTACAGTAAAATCTCTCTATTGCGGAACTCTATATAGCGGAAATCTCTCTTTAGCGGCATTATTTGCCGACCCCGACCCTTTCGTATACTACGATAATGTATTTAACTCTCGTTATAGCGGCAAAACAATGTCTTCAGGATATGGATTTAGACGCCTATGTAGGGGCAGACAATGACTTTGCCACTTCAGCAGACATTGGCGATGATGCAATAATCGAAAATGTCTTAGCGCAAAACAACGAGCAAGAAAGTGAAGATGACGATGAAATGGAAACAGAAATGTTGTCCCTTCAAGTAAACAGGCACTAGACGCTATTCTTGTTGTTTCCACGTACTGTCATTGCCAATATGTAAATGAAAATTTACAAGTTTTAAACATTGAAAATGAGATTGAAGACATGTTTTATGAATTGAAAACGAAACAAAATTTACAACTTATTTTACGAAATGAAAATGTACTTTACAGTTATTGTTTCCTTAATAACAAAAAAAAAATATACTGTACTGTGTATTTTTTTGTGTTTGTGTAGCCTATGTTTTATTAGATTTTAATTGTATGTATGTATGTCTATTACTGTTCAGTGAAAAACGAGTTTCAGAGCTAATTAATTTTAGGCTATCTATTACGGTATGTAATGTATGAATGATTATTGAAAAAAGTTCAATACGAAAAGTGAAATTCTATTGTTAAGCATTAGTAACACAACATCTAATAAAACCAGTTTGTATCCAAATTTGTTGTTAAGTTAATAACCTACACTTTATGTAATTAATTTAAATATCTCACTGTATTGAAGTAATCTACTGCATTAAACATTCGTCATAAAGTTATCTATTCAGTAGTTTTTCAAAAACTTATTCCATGCACCATTTACTTACGTATATAAGTTATTTTGCACAGAAAAATTAGTACTCCAACTTCCCTCCCACCGTTAATTACTCGCTCTCTCTATAACGGAACTCTCTTTATAGCGGCGGTACCTCATGGTCCCTTCAATTCCGCTATAGAGAGATTTTACTGTATAACAAAAAGTGAGGGGATTTGCAATTGCCTTCCTCACTGAGTGGAAAAGTATTATTACCAGCATCCCAGGCCCTCTGAAAAGCAAATACTTTCCACTCTGCAAATGACACCTTCACATCTTTCATCACAGGGTCTGGCTACATAATGAAATTCATTACTCTCAGAGAAGGAAACTCTGACTAGTGTTGGTGTAGCTGTTAGCGCAACTGGTTCCTAGGCTGTGGTCCCGGGTTCGATTTCCGGTCAGGTCTGGCATTTTCTCATCACTCAATTAATATATCATCATTCTCCACAGTCAGAAAATGCAAAACAGTCAGACGTAAAACAAAAAAAAATAAATCTGGCTAATGTTTTAACACATCTACCTCATTTGTTCTTTAATGCTTAAATCATATAATTGACTGACCATGTGAAAAGAAACACAACTTTTTTTGTAGCCGTAAAACTAGCCGATCGAGTGCAAATATATTTTAACACTCCACCTGCCTGTTATGGGCAGGTTTCAATTTCGATTATGTATTCATAATATTTAAAAATTCATGTTGTGAACAATGTGGAACGATTCAACTTGGATTGATTAAATTTTAATTTGGGTTTAGACTGTCTCCGGATGGCGACATTAAGTGGCGAGTTGAAATCTTTACGTTTTGATGGCCCTGAAAAGGGCCGTTTAAACGGTGGTCGTCTTGGCTAATCGTCAGTAGTAGTCATCGTGGTGGTCGAGGGGCTAGGCGACACGGCGTGTCCTCGCTTAGTGGAAACGTCTTCTTCTTTCCTTGTAGCAGTGCGTCGATGTCTGCTTCGTCGGATCCGGTGGGCGCAAGGCCCGGTCGATGCCGCTGTGGGCATCGATCGCGACAGCGGGCGATGACGGCCCCGCTCAACGGCTTACAGTGTCGTGTCGGCGAGCGGAAGTATCATCTTCTCTCTTGCGGGGTCGTCGATGAGTCTTCGCTGGAGTCCGGTAGCTGTGTACCGATGTAGGAAGTCTCGTCGATGGTGTAGAGAGGTATGGATCGAATCCCCTCGGGCTCAGTGGAGCGCTTTTTATATAGCCGCCGAAAGCGCTGTGGTAAGGGGTGGTTGTTGGTCTCGGCCTTGGCAACAAGGGCCTCTGTCGGCACTCCACCACATGCCTACCGCCCATTTTGCAACTATTGGCGGTTCTCTCTGTCGCTAAGTCGGAAGCTTTCATATTCGGCAGCACAATACCTAATCAATGGGGACGACGGTGACAAGACTTTCATCAAATTTGTTCATTGTATCTTAGTATATAAGTTGCAAATAAAGTTATTAAAGATAAAAAAAGTTAGGTACAACTAGGGAATCCAACACTAATATTTCATAAAAATTGGTCAATCTAAAAGCGTAGTTATTCGTAAAATTTTTCGCTTTTGTGATTTTCTCAAAAACAACTACTACGATTTTTTAATTTCCGTCATTTTCTACATTTTTATTCTCTACGAGATACGGTAAAATTGGAATTCTTGGGAAGGCTGTAGTGTGAGGTAAAAAATAGTTTTTTTTTAATTGCGGCGTTAATATGCACTTCAGAGCAAAAGTATCTTCAAATTCAATTATTTACTTATTCAATACATTATTACTACTTACACTTAATCAATAATAATTACATTTCTTAAGCTACACAAGATACGGTAAGCGCCATGTCTGCTAGAATTCTTGGAAAAGCTGTGGCTCTAGAAAGAAAACAGTTTTTTTTTACGATTGCAGCCTTAATATTCACTTTAAAGCAAAAGTATCTTCAATTATTCAATTAGTTATATTTATTTACTCAACATAACATACGGAGTTAGTCAACATATTTACTAATTCCCGCCAGTGGCGGTCCTAGCGGATGGGCCGGGTGGGCCCGGGCCCACCCATTTTTAATATGATTTCTTGACTGAAACAATAAAACAACGAGGATTTTTATTCACAACAAGATGGAAAACAATAATGGTTACGATATTTACGTATCGCAAATGAGACGAATTAAACCTTATCTAAGGGCATCTATGGCAGGGCAAAGACTTAGTAACCTGGCGAATGTATCCATAGAAAGAGAGTTAAGTTTTCCTTTAATGTCGAATCCAGATCCAGTTGTGGACGAGTTTGCAGCTCAAAAAGAAAGACGGCTACAGTTCAGTTTGTTTTAAAGTAAACAATAATCGAGAGTTGACTAGTTTATGTGTATTATTTCTTCATAATTTTGACCAACATACTGGATTTGGACTTGATTTTTATATTTTCAAACTGTTTTTATAACTCATGTACTGTATTTAAAGGATTCAATTTAGTAAATTTCTTATAAAAATTACAAGGTTGTATTTGTTTATTCAATACTAATCCTGAAATAAAGATGAATGTACTCAATCAGTTATATACATGTATTCAATTTATAAAATCATAGACAAATATATAAGTACATATGTTTTAGATAGGTAAAAATAATGTACATTACAATATATAAACAACTACTTTTTCTTAAAAAATTAACATATAAATATATAAGTGGGCCCACCCAGAAAAAAATTTCTGGGGCCGCCACTGATTCCCGCTTAGGAGGAGCTTGTGCGCGGGAATGATTTGAACATGATTATTTTTGTATTATTACAAATATCCGTAATTACTAAATTTGTTTTACATAATTAATTACATAGCTTATATTGAAACTAAATCTAGTTATGAATATTCACAATTCTAAATAATTTAAAATTTACAATATTATGAAAATTTAATTTCAATCAAAATAAGATTTACTACAAAACCACTATGAATATTCCTCCTTTATTAAAGAAAATTTAAACTATTCATATATTCTCTAAAATATATCCCTCCAACTCATTAAAACAACATTTGGGGTAAACACCATTATACATTATTTCAAACCTCAATATACTGGCATATATAGCGACTTAGGAATCCGTAAACAAAGGACAATATAAATAAAGTTGTAGGAAATTAAAAAACCTATAACTTTTATAAACATTTGTTCTAAAACACTTTTAGTTTAACGTCAGTTAATGAGTTTCTGTAATTTTTTTTATCAAAACCAGTAAAAAAACAACGGGATTTTTTAATATTGCGGCCTTAATATGCATTTTACGATAAAAATTTTGTGTAGTAAAAAGTTATAGAAAATTAAAAAATCCGGTGTGAAACACTCACACAACTTTCTCTTGCCAATGCAGATAATTAACAATATAACCTAACATCAGTAATAAAACAATAGAAATAAACAAAAAACTAACCCCATTAAACATAATATAATTTTAATCATGAATGAAAGACACAAAATGAAAATCAACTTCAGTTTGGCTTAAAAAACGGAAAATTACTTACGCTAAACTAGGCTCTGTAGGGAAAAATGTTTAAATAAAAGTTTTAGATCTTTTAATTTCCTATAAATTTGATTATATACACTTTTGTCGTAAATGCATACTAAGTATTCATACTAAGGCTGAAATCGTAAAAAAATCGATTTTTACACGTTTTTGTGAGTAAAGAACAGAAAATCGCTAATTACCGCTGAACTAGGCGTTATACAAAAAAACATGTGTAATTTAAAGTTGTAGGATTTTTAATTCTCTACAACTGTTGGTATTAAATTTTTGCGCTAAAATGCATATTAAAGCCGCAATCTTAAAAAACATTTTTTTATGTGAAAACAGCCTCTCCAAGAATTTTAGCAGACATGACGCCTACCCTATCTTGTAGAGCATAAAAAATTTAGTAAAACAGGCGATTTTAAAACAAAACGTAGGACCCGTTTTTGAGAAAATTGCAAAACACTGGAAAATTACACGAATAATTTACTACTTCCGGTTGACCGATTTTGATGAAAATGTTCATGTTGGGTCGGGTAGTAGTGAAAAAATAACTATTACTCCATTAACTAAGTTAAGTTCTAACTTAAGTTTGAAGTTTCACGTTCGTACGATGTTCCGTTCTTGAGATATTCTGTTCACACAACACACACACACACACACACACACACACACACACACACACACACCAATCGCTCAAAATATGTTTCTTGGGTTCAGGGGGTCTGAAAACGCGTAGATCCGGTGAAAACTCGACTTCGAAAAATCGACATGAAAACAATATTTTCCTTTCTTTATATTCATATAGGCAAGAGAATGTGAAAATCTACAACTTATATTTCCAGCATTTTTTCTACAGAGCTTAGTTTAACGTCAATTAGTGATTTTTTTTTGTCGAACAGAGTTTGATTTTTGTTCACTCATGACTAACATTAGGTTATTTTTTCATTTTACATTGTATAGATGCAAAGTTTACACGGTTAGATACAAAAGTGGGTTCTTTGTTTCATTATTTATATTTACATTTATTTATTTGCTTTAGAGGGTCTGAAATACTGATATGCATACTTTTTCTTTCAGTGAGGAAGGCAATTGTAAACCACCTCAATCCTTGTTTTTACTTAGCAAATCATCTAGAGGTTCAAACCAGCCTTTCAGCTGACGACCTTAACCATTGGATCTCAACCTTTCAGACACCACAACCCCGATTTTAGGTTGTGTATTTTGCCAACCCCCTCTAATTTATAATGTTAAAAAAAAAAAAATTTAAATCTACAGCAATTGTAATTTTTTACTTCCCCTTGCCTATATGAATATATAGGAAGAAACGTATATTGTTTTCATGTCAATTTTTCGAAATCGAGTAGCCTATTCACTGGATCTACACGTTTTCAGAACCCCTGAACCCAAAAAACATGTTTTTAGCGATTTGTCTGTGCGTGTGTCCGTGTGTGTGTCTGCGTGTGTGTATGTGTGTGTGAACAGAATATCTCAAGAACGGAACATCGTACGAACGTGAAACTTGAAACTTAAGTTACATACCACTACTGGACCCCACACAAACATTTTCATCAAAATCGGTCATTTGGAAGTAGTAGTTTATTCGTGTCATTTTTCACTTTTTTGCGATTTTCTCAAAAACGGCTCAAACGAATTTTTTTAAAAATCGCCTCATTTACTTCATATTTTATGCTTTACAAGATAGGGTATGCGTCATGTCTACAAAAATTCTTGGAGAGGTTGTTTTCACGTTAAGAAATGGTTTTTTAAGATTGCGGCTTTAATATGCATTTTAGCGCAAAAATGTCTGTGATAAAAGTTGTAGGGAATTCAATGTCCTACAACTTTTATTTCCAACATTTTTTTGTATAACGCTTAGTTTAGCGGTAATTAGCGATTTTCTGTTTTTTTCTCACGAAAACGTGTGAAAAATCGATTTTTTACGATTTCAGCCTTAGTATGCATTTTACGACATAAGTGTATATAATCAATTTTATAGGAAATTAAAAGATCTACTACGTTAATTTGAGAATTTTTCTCTATGTAGCCTAGTTTAGCGTGAAAGAGTGATTTTCCTATTCTTATGCCTAACTGAAGTTGATTTTCATTTTGCGTCATTCGCTATTGATTAAAATTAAGTTATGTTTATTGAGGTTAGTTTTTTTTTTTTTTTTAATGTTTTATTCCTAATGTTAGATTATTTTGTTCATTATTTGCGAGTTGTTTGTTGGTTTAAATTTGCATCAGTCGCTTGAACACTGAAACTGACAACATTTTCATCAAGATCGGCCAGCCGGAAGTAGTAGTTTATTCGTGTCATTTTTGCGATTTTCTCAAAAACGGCTCCTACCATTTTTAAAATCGCCTCATTTACTATGTTTTAATACTTTACAAGATAAGGTAGGTGTCATGTCTGCTGAAATTCTTGGAGAGGCTGCTCCCTCATAAAAAAATGTTTTTTTTAAAGATTGTGGCTTTAATATATTTTTTAGCGCAAAAATGGATATAATAAAAGTTGTAGGTAATTTATAAACCTACAACTTTTATTTAAAAATTTTTTTTGTATAACGATTAGTTTAGCGGTAGTGAGTGATTTTCTGTTTATTGGTTTCAAAAAAATTGATTTTTTTTTAAATTTCAGTCTTAGTATGCATTTCACGACATAAGTGTACATAATTAAATTTGTAGGAAATTTAACGATCTACAACTTTTATTTATAGCATTTTTCTCTACAGAGCCAAGTTTAGCGTGAAAGAGATTTTCCGTATTTTTAAGCCAAACTGAGGTCGATTTCAATTTGCATCATTCACTCATGGTTAAAATAAAAGTTTATGATTTTTAGGTTAGTTATTTTGTTTATTTCTAATGTTATATTAATTGTGTTAGGGTATATTGTTCAATATTTTCATTGGCTGACCGCATTGGCGTAGTTGGTAACGTGCTCGTCTCTCATCATGCGGTCGTGGGTTCGAATCCCACTCAGGCACGGCATATTTTCATACGTTACAAGAAAACAATAATTTCATCCTCACACAGTTGCACCCCAACGTCGTCGCTAATGACCGTTGCAGTTGATTCGGCGTTAAATAAAGAATTAAAAAAAAGGTTATGATTTTGAGGTTAGTTATTTTTTTTTTATTTTGTAATGTTTTATTACTAATGTTAGGTTATATTGTTAATTATTTGCATTTCCAAGAGAAAGTTGTGTGAGTGTTTCACACCAGATTTTTAAATAAATAACTATAACAATAACTATGCTTAATATTTCCCCGTATTTTGCGAACGCCCCCCCCCCCAGACACGTCGTGTGACTCCCAGGGGGTTGCGACCTACAGTTTGAGAAACACAGACCTAAACAATAAAATTTACGTTATTGCAAGAATTTTTCATGGTACTGTTTCATACGCGATTTTTTCTTTCGGGCGATAGTAGCGATTTGATAAATTTATTCCTGTAAAAGAGATTATGTATATCAATAAATTTTAAAAGGATAACTCTTCTTGTACTTAGAAATAAGTTTTAAAGTTTAGCAAGTAGTGAAACAATAATAATGTTATTCTTAAATATATAATATTGAATGCAGTAAGGGTAATAAACTTCCAAAAACTTTTTTCCCCACTTGTTATTATACAGCGTTATGAAACTTTTCGATAAAGTTTTATTCTCCATGTATTATTTCAGTGTTATCAACATAACTAAAAGCATACCTAAGAATTTCTTGTAAAATATGTTTATATTTTTAAAGATATGTATGTATGTACGTACAACATTCTCTTCTTATTTCTTAAGCAGATTTAAAACTTTGCGTTCGTTTGCTACTTTATTTCATACATTATCATAAAAGAAAGTTTTAATAAATTGTAATTTTATGTAAAATTTATTCAATAATATATCCAAATGGATGGTTAAAGACTGGGTGATTATAAAGCATTTCTGCATTAAATAATTTTTTAAATTTTCATCATAGTGTAGCATGACACTCTATGAATATTACGTCGTTGGTATGGCTAAGTTGACAACAATGTCAATTTGGAAAATTAATATTTTTATAAATATGAATAAATTATATAAACTGATTTTATTTGAATTATATTAATATTTGTTTGCAAGAAATTTGATAATTATTCTTCATGCAGATTAACAACAATATTTTATAGTAATATATTTTTTTTTTATTTAACGTCGCATCACTACAGTGGTCATTAGCGACGACGTTGGGTTGTAACTGTGAAAGATGAAATGATTTTTTGTAACGTATGAAAATATGCCGTGCCTGAGTGAGATTTCAAGAAACCAATGATGAGAGGCGAGTACGTTTCTAACTACGCCAATGCGGCCGGCATAGTAATATTTTATTCTGCTGTGCAATTACGTCTCAAACTCACCATGTTGGTCTAGAGGTAAAGTCGTCGCCACGAGTCAGCTGTTTAACAGCTGATTTTCGGAGACAAAGGTCCCTAGTTCATATCAGATGAATTAATGTCCCATAGCCGAGCGAGTGAGAGGGATAGGGAGTGAGGGGGCATAACTACGCATGCGCCCAAAGGTCTTTACCGTTATAATCCAAGTCTAAAAACATACTACAGTCGTTATCTTGCTTGTTAGTTTACTGCATGCATAAACGCTTGCTCACAACAATGAGTAAAATTATACAATGTTATTGTAATGGCGCGTATGGCTTGTACGAGTGAAAGCGTTATGCATTCTCTCATTCCCACGGCTAGAGGACTTTAGTTCATCTGAATACTGTACTTTTATACGGTATTTAATACTAGACAGTGGTTACCGGTGTACTTTGATGGTTTGGGTTTAATTGACCATACTCTCCCATGAACGGTCGGCTTGGGTCTGTATAAGACTACACTTTACTTACACGTCATACACACCATCCTCTTCTCACTGGGTCACAGGGTTGCTTATTGTTCTGTATTGAACAAGTTGCAACGTACACAAATTAGAGATAAAAAACAATTACGTCACTAAATTTACAGTTTGATACGTGAAGAAATAAGCCCCCTAAACCCCAAAAAGTGTTTATAGCGATTCGTGTGTTTGTGTGTGTGTGTGTGTGTGTGTGTGTGTGTGTGTGTGTGCGTGTGTGTGTGTGTGTGTGTGTTTGTGTGTGGACAAAATATTTTAAAGACGAAATATTGTACGAAGTTTAAACTTAAAATATAAGTTAGATACCATTAGTGGATCCGAAACAAACATTTTTATTAAAATCAGTCAACCTAAAATAGTAGCTTTGTCGTGTGGTTTTTAACTTTTTTGCAATTTTCTCAAAAACGGCTCGATTTTTAAAAATCGCTTTTATATTAAATTTGTATGCTCCACAAGAAAGGGTAAGCTGCATGTGTACTAAAATTTTTGGGGAAGCTGTGCTCTCGTAAAGATATATAAAGAGTCCACTGCAAAAATGATGAATGTCAGTTTATTTTAAAAATTATATAAAAGTGCAATAACAATAATAGTCAGTTAAAAAAAGTGTGTGAAAGAAAAATAGTACAGGAGAAAAACGATAAGGGTCAACAGTGTTCATTGCAAGACTGGTGATAGTCAATATGAGTAATTGTATACTTGTGCTATTCTAGTATTACGTAGTTCGCTTTGTTTGTGCAAGTTGTAATCATTCACATTGTGGTTAGTTAAAGTATTTTCTTTAACAAAAGAAAATGGTGTTTTCTTTTAATATCGTATTCAATAAAGTAGATATGTTTGATGAAACCAGCAATATTAGTGACAGTGAATCAGTGTTAAGTGGGCTAAAACAAGCTTGAAAAGGGTCAAAACGGGTAGAACAAGTGATGTTATGAAAAACTTAGGTTATCTACACATGAGTTTGGAGATTTTTTTTAAAATAATACCACACACTAAGTCGAAAGTCTTGCATTGTAAAAATTAAAACAAATTTTTAAACATTGAATTTTGTTATATAGATTAAATTTAGTTCTAATTATTAAGATCATCGTTAGTTTGTATAAGATCAATTTAGTCTTTTATTTTGTATTGCTAGTTTGCTAATTTGTGAACCGTGACATAAAAATACTAGTGGCCAAATTTTTCATTTAAGTTTTTACATTATTAACACAAATTGTAATTTTAGATTTATAATAATAATTAAACGCTTGGAATGTGTAATATTGTAACATAATTATTTTGTTAATGTTTTGTATTACTTAAGTTTTCTCATGATTTTTTTTTGACATTCATCGTTATTGCTAATTATTCTGTGACGTTCATCATTTTTGCATACAACACAGTATAGTAAAAAAACAAAATTCTGTAAATTTTTATTTCTGTTCATTTCTATTACTTTTAAGACCATATAGTTGTTTTAATAATAAAATAAATTTTATGTATAATACCACTCACTTTAATTACATAGTATTCAGCTTCACAATGAGTCTTCCAACTTTTAAAACCGTTTCCTGAAAAAAAAATGGTTCTAGTGAAATTCATCGTTCTTGCAGTTGACTCTTCATATGGTTATTTTAAGATTGGGATCACTTTACAGTTAACGTCTATAATTAAAGCTGTAGAAACTTAAAAACCCTACAACTTTTATTTAAGTAATATTTTGTTCAATTAGTGATTTTCTGTATTTTGGTCATCAAAATCGGTAAAAAGATGATATTTTTAAGATTCAGATCTTAGTATGCATTTACGACAAACGTGTACTTCAAGTTGTAGGAAATTAATAAATCTAAAATTGAAGGGGGCGGCGGAAGAAAGTGCTAACCCACAAAATTTCCAGCATGACTTTTCTTAAATATTCTGTAAAAATAAAATGTTTAGAACGTTTTAAACAGGGTGCTATATTTACTATCTTAAGCACCTAGATTAACAGAAAATATCAAATGTTTAACAAAACTTCCAAAACATGATTTGTAGATTCCAGTTTACTTTTAAAATGACATTGCGTAAAATTATGTTGATTTGGGTTAGCACTGTCTTCTCCCGACCCCTTCAATATCTTTATCAAGAATTTATTCTACAGACCCCAATTCAGAGTCAATTAATGATTTTCCGTATATTTAAGTTCTACGAAGATTGATTTTCATATTCCGTCATTCACTCATAATTAAAATTAGGTTATATTTTTCATTATTTACTTCGAAAAGTGAAAGGTCGTGTGAGTGTTTCACACTAGATTTTGAATTTGTTTGCTATGTAATGTTTAGTCCCTTGGATTCAGTTTATAAAGAGACTCAAAGAACTTAGTACAATTAATATTCTTGTCAAGGATGTTGCATCAAAATGTATCTTAAAATAAGTATGTACAACTTACTACTGCTTGAAAATTTTCAAGTAAGTTAAATATTATTACAAACCCACGCTGACGAACATATATAGCTTTCGACGCACAAACTCGATTAATTTATAATGATAAAATACATTTTACAAGCAGGTAACTTTAAAAGTTTCCACTTGAAAGCTGTTTAAGAATGCATATTTTTACTTCTTGTTGTATCTGTAAGTTTAAACCGCGTTTCACTGGGTATTATTTAGCTTGTGTTGGTTAATGTGTTATTTTATTATAATCTGAGAACTTCTGGTGAATATATTTCCAGTTGAAAATGTAAGAACATCATCGTGCGGTAATGAGTAAACTTTGTTTTTGGTATCCCTTGATATTCTAGTTCATTTTAAATGGATTTCTATATTTACATAAATAATAGGTAAGGAAAACCTCTGTGAATTTCTCGTGACTTTTTTTTACTGAAGTTATATTGGTACTACAATTCTGGGCAACTCATTTGAGTTATGGCTGGTCATAGAAACAGATTGTTACCGGCAACCCTCTTCCACACTCACAGCCAACAGTCCGTTATTGTATTATAGCTAAACTATCATAATTATAAGTTCTGGACAAAATTAACGCATCATGTAAGATTTTGAGCTAAGTGCTAAAAATCATTTTCATTAATTTGTCAGGTTTATTTCTGTTAGTGTTATTCGTAGTATCATAATTTTAAGTAATATTTAATATTTCTTATTAAAAAATTAGAGTTGTAAATTTGATGTATGGTAATTTAATGATAAGATAAATAAGCTTTAAAAACTCAAAGTTTTATTTAACAAAACGGAAGGGTTACTTACAGTATAGAATGAAAGTTTACCATATATAGTTCATTCATTGTCACCGTCTCGACCCCTTCGATTAGGTTCTGTGCTCCCGGCTTTGATAGCCGGGAGCACACTCTTGGCTATCGAGGGAAGCTATCGGAGGGGGGGGGGGCTTCGGGGGAAGTTTTGATAGCTTCTGACTTAGCGACAGAGGGAAGCCGCCAATAGTTTTGACAGGGGCGTTCGGCCTGTGTTGGCACTGCAGAGGGCTTATAACCGCCCCCACCGGTGCGCACTGGAGACTATATAAATAGTGTTTCACTGAGCCCGATGTGATTCCAATCCACTCAACAGCAGACGAGACATCCACCATCGGCACACAGCTACCAGACTCCAACGAAGACTCATCGATGACTCCACAAGAAGATGATGCTTCCGCTCGCCGTTTCGACACCGTATGCCGACGCCCGGGACCGTCATCGCCCGCTGCTGCGAGCGTTGTCTACAGTGGACTCTCGACTAAGCCTTGCGCTCACCGGATCACAACGAAGCAGCCATCGACACATTACTGCGAGGGAAGAAGATGACGTCTCCATTGGAAGGTGACACGCCGTGTCGCCCACCTTCACGACCGCCACGATGACTATGACCAACTCTTCCCGCTCAGACGATCGGCTCTTTTCAGGGTCAAAACATTTAAGGTGTCCCCACGCCGCATAATGTTGCCACCCGGTGACAACATAATTGACAAAATTAAAAGTAAATGAATATATTGTGATTTATAACGAATAGTAGTTCAGAACAAGAACACCCCCCAATTGCCTTAATTACAGCTAGCATCCGTCTCGGCATTCCTTGAATCAAGTTTTGGATTTTTTCCTGTTTTATTTTCTCCCATTCATCTATAGTCACATGACAAAGCTGTTGAAGATTCACTGCATTACGTTGACGAACTCATTTTTTAGACATAACTCAAAATTGCTCAATATAATTTAAGTGTGGGCTGTTGGGTGGCCAGATCATACGTTTATACCTACTTAATCAAGATACTGTGAGACCATTTTTATTTTTTGCAATTGTTTTGTGATTTTTCAACATCTTTTAAAATGATCTGTTAATTTTGTGTTAATTATTGTATTATAAAATTAGTTTAATTAGAAAACGTATTGTGTGTGGATAAGTAATTAACTTATATTATTGTTCAAAAACCAATGTAAAATTTGTAACTTGAAAATTACGTTTGTGAATAATAAAAATAATATCTCAGGAACGAAATAACATACAAAGTCGAAACTTAAGTTAGGTACCATCAAACTCAACACGAAAATTTTCATCAAAATTCGTCAACTGTAAGCAGTTGTTTATTTGAGCAATTTTTCAGTTTCTGTCAATTTACTCAAAACCTACACCTACGATTTTTTTTATAATCGCCACGTTTAATCCATTTCTTATGCTGTAAAAGATAAGGCAAACGCTTATCTTCAGTGTCTGCTGAAGTTTTTGGGGGCAGTTCTCAAGTAGTAATTTTTTTTAAGATTCCGCTCTTAATATGGATTTTAAGGCTAAAGCTTATATAATTAAAATTGTTGAAAATTGAGAAACCTGCAATATTTATTTTAGCGTCAATAAGTGATTTTCTGTATTGTTCTCATCAAAATCGGTACAAATATGGGATTTTTTATAATTGTGGATGCCTTTCTCGGCAAAAGTGTGTATATTTGGAAATTAAAAAGCCAAAAACTTTTATTTCAAGCATTTTTTCAATATATCGTGAATTAGGGATTTTCCGTACTATTAAAGTCGAACAGAGATTAGTTTTTATTTTGCGTCATTTTCTCATGATTAATTCAATCTTGATTTTAATTTTGCATTATTTACTTATGATTAAACATGAGTTATATTTTTCGTTATTTAAATTGGGAAGAGAAAGTCGTGGCAGTGTTTCACACCGAGTTTTATTTTTTTGATTCAGCAACGAAACTTGTGATCACACTATAGTCACACAACAGGAAATAAACTCGTTACTACATTTTCTGATCCGTGAATTTTAAGTCTTCAGAAACCAGGTCACTAGATAATGTGTTCTTATTTTTCTAGTGCACATTTCTATTTAAATTAATACAAAACTAAATTGAAATGTAAGAAAGGCGACAATTGAATCAATCTTTTACAGCCATCGAATGAACTGAAGATTTCCCTTGTGGCTTAATTCGTTTTGTAGTAATGTATGCTAGCGAAACGTTAAGACCGTTTTAATTTCTAGAGAAGGATATACACAGTAACGTATTATTTTTTTATATTTTAATTTGTTAATTTTTTTTGTTGTTGTTCCACAGTAGCCTATATAGTTGTTTTAACTGGGTTACCAAAACTACAAGATACTTGCGCCTTTGAATATAGAAATAAAAAAGAATAGGTTTATATACTAACTATATACTTTATAATAAAGTGTTTTTTAATGTTATTTGATAATTTTTTCTTTTTTGTGACTTGTTTTTTATGTAATAAGTGATGTAGTATTGGTATTAACTTTTTTCTTTTTGTTTTTTTAAGTGTGCTATTATTGTTGTATTGTAGTTTTATTTTTGTGCTATGTATTTTTTGTAATTAGAGTAATCCTCGTCCAAGTCGCGAGCTTTGCCATTTTGGAGGAGTAATAAATAAAATATACAAATGTATTAATATACAATCTGAATTTATTAATATACAATCTGAAATCTGCCCATCACAGGCAGGTGGAGTGTTAAATTATTTGCACTTGATCTGCTAGTTCTAAGGCTACAAAAAATAGTTCTATTTCTTATCACATGGTTACCCAATTATATGACTGAAGAATTTAACAACAGAAGAGGTAGAGGTGTTAAAGACACAAGTCAAAATTATCTTTTCTGAAAGTAATGAGTTGCATTACACAGCCAAACCCTGTGGTGAAGGAAGTGAAGGTGTCATTTTGCAGGGTGAATAATAGATGTTTTCTGCTAAAATAAAAATAGATGTTAGAAGTAGGGTGAAGTAGATGCTTGGCATGCTGATAAACATACTTTTCTACTTAGAGAAAAAGGCATTGAAAAACCACCCCACTCCTCGTTTTACTTAGTAAAGCCTCTAAAGGTTCAAACCAGCCTTCGGCTGATGAACTTAACAAAATAACAACAAGGGAAAGAAAATACTGTTTTCATGTCGATTATTCGAAATCGTGTATAGGAGTCTTGTGAGTCATATCCTTGAATATTGGTTGATGATATGGAATATAAGAGAGACTTGGCAGATAAGGAACTGAAGTGCGTGCAGAAACGACAGTTTTAAAGATTAGAATATAGAGCTGTTATGAAATTTAACGGCTAGAAAGCGCTCTTATTTTACGGACTTCAAAGTCTGAGCGCGCGGCGTAGAATTTTGGAAGTTCTGTACATTTAAAGCATTACACATTCTCAGGTTAATATTCCAGCTGTTTCAAAGATATTTCTGATGGTGCCTTGCACAATTTGAAGAAATTTCAGATTGTTTGCTGGTGTCAAAAAAGTAAAGTAGCGCCAATTAACAATTCCATAGCAACAGCAAATGGTACAAAAGGAGTGGTAGATTTGTTTCACAGAGATAACAGAAATAAGGAGAATGTTTACAAAATACACAAAAGGTTGTGTGTTAATATTATTGTTACTTCAGTCACGAGTTTGCCCTTGTTTGCAACAAGGGGTAAATATGGAAAAGCATCAGTGCGCATGTGCGACTGCTTTAATTTCAGTACAACAAACACAACAACTTATACTAAACCCAGAGCGTATACATTATATCGCGGAACCTTTTGTAGGTTAATTAATTGTGCTAATACCCACCGGGTTGGTCTAGAGGCAAAGTCGTTGCCGGGAGTCAGCTGTTTAACAGCTGATTTTCGGAGACGAAGGTTACAGGTCGAATCCTAGTAAAGGTTTAGTACCTTTACTAGTTCTCTCGTTGAAAAAACTATTTCTTTAAGATTTCAGCCTTAATATACATTTTAGCGCTAAAAGGTATATAAATGTTGTAGACAATTAATTTTAAAATCTACAACTTTTATTTCCAACATTTATTTGTATAGCGCTTCCTTTAGCGGTAATTAGTGATTTTCTGTTTTATCTTTCATATAAATCTGTAAAGCAATCGATTTTTTAAGATTTCGTATCATTTTACGACAAAAGTGTATGTAATTAAATTTATAGAAAATTAAAAGCTCTACAACTTTTATTTTAAGCATTTTTCTCTATAGAATCTAGTATATCGTGAGAGTGATTTTCTATATTAGCCAAACTAAGATTGATTTTCATTTTGCATCATTCACTCATTATCAAAATTAAGTTATGTTTTTGAGATTAGGTTTTTGTTTATTTTTAATGTTGTATTACTAATGTTCAGTTATATTTTTCGTTATTTGTATTGGCAAGAGAAAGTTGTGTGAGTGTTTCACACCAGATTTTTATAAATTGATATTAAATAAAGATCAGTTGTTTTTAATACGTTTTATAAATTAAATTTTAATAATATTATTATATTTTAATTTGCTTTTAGCACTAAACAAAAACAACTATGCTCTTCGAGCTCTTAATATAAAGTCTCAGACTTGAGTTATTTCTTAACAACTAATCAACAAGTTTAAACAATGATTATGTTTTCAAATACGAATAAAACATTATGAACAATAAATAATTAAATTAAATATTTAACAAAAGTAAATTAATTATAAAATACTATTCTTTATTAATATTAATTAAACTAATTAAAATAATGACATGAAAATAAATAAATTAATATTTTATAGATACAACTACAGCTGTATCATTACACTAGGCAGTTTTATTGTTGTTCTTTTGTACCATCCCTAGTAGTTGTTGGAGACGACGGAGTGAGTGTAGGAGAGTTTGGGAGCCCCAAAAGAAGTTATTATTATTATTATGGTTAACTGTTAAATTCAGAATAATTATTACGGGTTGCAAAACCATTAAATTTCAACATAGTTAAAATATCTATTAAATTATTCTATTATTTTCTTTACTAATATTGTTCTAAGAATAGTACTGAATTCAGTCTTAATCTTGAAATGTAGGTTTATGATGAATTTAATCTATTCTCCCAACGGAGTGCAGCCATTAAAGTTGATTTAAATCTATTGGAAACTATTCTAGTTACTTGAAACTTAAATAGAACAACTATGAAAAGTTGAGAAACTATATTGTCAGAAATTATACTTAACAATTTTATTTTGTGGTAGAATAATCTTGTCGGAGATAAAACTCTGAAAGATATTTCTGCAGTATCTATCTAACAGCATATTGTAAAATAGTTGCTACATGCTGTCTTATCTCTTATCTCTTATATTATTATCCAATTATTTCTTATTCCTTATTTTTTTCTCTTCTACTTATACGTTTTTCAATTTTCATTTAAGTAAAATTGGTTTTAAATTATCTTTTTTACTTTTATTTTACTACCGTATTGTTATTTTTATTAGTATTGGTAATAATTTTCGAAAAATAATTATTCCCGACTTAAACAGGGTGATTCAAAATTCAATAGTATTCTTTCGAAAAGTAATTTCTAGCTAAACATTTGGAGTGAAACATTCACATGACTTTATCCTATCAATTTAAATAAGTTTAAATATATCCAACGTTTAATCATGAGTAAAAATGTAAAATAAAAGGCATAACCTAAATCATGAGTAAATGACGGTAAATGAAAATCAACCTCTGTAGGTAAGAGTTAAAAATACGGAAAATCACTTAACCACGCTAAACTAAGTGCTTTGAAAAATATTTGAATTAAAAGTTGTTAATTTTTACTTTCCGTTCCCTATATGAATATAAATAAGGAAAAGTTTTGTTTTCATGTCGATTTTTTGGAAACGAGTTTTCACTGGAAATACACGTTTTTAGACCTCATGAACCCAAAAAAACATGTTTTTAGCAATTGGTGAGTGTTTGCGCGCGTATGAACAGAAAATCTCATGAACGAAATATTGTACGAAAATGAAACTTAAAACTTAGGTTAGTTCCACTAGCGGACCCGACTTAACAATTTTCATCAAAATCGGTCAGCTGGAAGAAGTAGTTTATTCCAGCAGTTTTTTACTTTTTGCGATTTTCTCAGAAACAGTTCCTATTATTTTTTTTAAAATCGGCTCTTTTATTATATTTTTTATGCACTGCAAGATAGAGTAAGCGCTACAACTACTGAAATTCTTGGGGAGGCGTCCTGTATGGTTCAAAAATGTTGTTTAGAATAGAGGCCTTAATATACATTTTAGGGCAAAAGTGTATACAATCAAATTTGTAGACAATAAAATACTACAATTTTTGTTTCAAATACTCTTTTCTGCAAAGAATAGTTTAGTGCCAATTAGTGCTTTTCTGTACTTTTCACATCAAAATCGGTGAAAATTGGGATTTTTATTAGGATTGCGGCTTTCCATTTACTACAACAAAAGACTACCGGGTGGCCCATATGTCAGTTTCCCTACATGCAGAAGAAGTAAAAATGAAGGCGTTTCAAGTTAACAGAATGAGAAACCTAAAGTTTGAACGTTTGAAAGT
This sequence comes from Catonia carolina, assembly GCA_035578175.1. Lineage (NCBI taxonomy): Eukaryota > Metazoa > Arthropoda > Insecta > Hemiptera > Achilidae > Catonia > Catonia carolina. Next base: position 10,760,960 of record JAQMRL010000007.1, on the reverse strand, counting down.
TTAAAAATTTGAACTGTACTTAGATAATACCTTTAATACCTTTGTTATAGCGGTTGTTCAAAGTGTTCACCATTAGTGTTTATACACTGCATACAACGACTAAAAACTGATTGACAAATTTTCAGCAGTAACAATTTTTCTTCATTGACGGGGTCAAACGCATTTTCCATTATACTTTTTAGTTCGGCTAGGTTTTGTGGTTTTGAAGAAAACATCAATTCTTTATAATACCACATAGTGAAAATCACATGAAGTTAAGTCTAGCGAGCGCGCAGGGCAATCAATTGTACCACAGTGGCCAATCCATTCGTTAAATTTGGAATTCAAAAGTTCTCGAACTTCGATACCGAAATATGCTAGGGTCCCATCTTGTTCCCAGATGTGCGATTAAAAATTTTAAACAGGATTGTTAAAATCTCAGTCCTACTAGAGAATTCTGGAACCAACACTTTTCTTTTAAATATTATTACAGTATACTAAGGCCACAATCTTAAAAATCTCAACTTTTACGAATTTTGATGTGCAAAATACAGAAAATTATTAATTGACTAAACTAAGCGTTGTAAATAAAAATGATGGAAATAAAAGTTGTAAATTTTGTTACAATTTTAATTAATACGTTTTTGCCTGAAAATGCATATAAGGCCATAATATTATAAAAATCATATTAAACATGGCACTTACTCCATCTTTTAAAACATAAAAAAATGTATTAAATGATCTGATTTTTAAAAATTCGTTTATAAGCAAATTTCAAAAACGTTAAAAATCGCACGAATAAACTAATACTTTCGTTTGACAAATTTTGATGAAAATGTTTGGATCAGGTCTCCTTATGGTTCCTAAATTAAGTTATAGGTTTTAACTTCTGAAGAAAACACCAAGTTTGTTTCTTAGTGAGTACCGTGTGAAATCTTTCGTCAGCCATAAGCTGATAACGAAACGTTTCTGGATCTATGTTTGTTGGTACATTTTTTAATATTTTTAACTAATAGTACAATCATTTTCCAGAACTTGAATCACCTTTTAATGACACCCTATATATACTGATAAGTCTTATGGAATTGATTTTACCTGAAAGACAAATAAGAATTATTGAGTTCCACAGTTTATTTTTCAAATAGAAGAAAAGTGACTTCGTAGTTTTTACCGCCCACATGAACTATTTCTTCATTCTATTTATATCTATCTAAACTCGTGACATATATTTACTGCACCTTACGCTAGATAAAGTGAAATAAATTAGATTATATTCTATTTCATTCCACTTCATTTCAAGAATAAACGATTTTTGTTGTCTTTACTTTATGTTTTCCTTTAATTCTAGATATACAGTACGTAATCCACAAGAAATATATTTAATTCTTATAAGCTGGATTTTACAGTATTTTTTTTATTTTTGTAATCTCTATACTTCTTAGAGCCCACATATAATCGGAAATGACTTAAATGACCTTTCAGTTACGAAGGATGACCTGAAAGTATTATGATCGTTCAATAATTAACTATTTTTTCAATAACAATGAAACTTAGATTACTTTTCAACATAGTCGCCAGCAACATTTATATATTTGTCCCACCATTCTTTGGATTTTTTATTCCCGCAGGGAAGTTTTTACCTTGCTGTTTGAACTGCTCTTCAACGTTTACGACCACTTCTGTGTCCAAAGGCCACCGTAATGAAAGCGAATAATTACAAACAAGGAAAAATCTGGTGTGAAACACTCACATGACTTCTCTTGCCAATGAAAATAATGAACAATATAATCAAACATTGGTAATAAAACATTAGAAATAAACAAAAAATAACTAACCTTTAAAAACTAAACTTATTTTAATCATGAGTGAATGATGCAAAATGAAACACAACTTTAGTTTGACTGATACGGGAAATCACGTTTTACGCTAAACTAGGCTCTGTAGAGAAAAATGCTTTAAATTTGTTTAAGTACAAAATTTGTAGAATTGAAACTAAAATTTGAAACTATAAATTTGGTTATAAACACTTTTGTCGTGAATAGATACTACGGCCGAAATCTTAAAAAATTAATTTTTGTACAATTTTCATGAAAAAAAAATGGAGAACCACCTCTAAGTGTTATACCAAAAAATGCGTGAAATAAAAGTTATAGATTTTTAAATTGTCTACACATTTTATTACATACACTTTTGTGCTTAAATGCATATTAAGGCTGCAATCTTAACAAACATATGTTTCTACGAGAGAACAGCCTTCCCAAGAATTTCAGTAGACTTGGCGCTTACCGTATCTTGTAAAGCATTAAAAAAATTATAGTAATTGAGACGATTTTTAAATAATCAAAGTAGCCGTTTTTGAGAAAACTGCAAAAGAGTGAAATATGAAATGAATAAAGTACTACTTCCGTCGACCGATTTTGATGAAAATGTTCGTGTAGGGTTCGGTTGTAGTATCTAACTTAAGTATCAAGTTTCAACTTCGTACAATGTTCCATTCTTGCGATATTTTGTTCACACACACACACACACACACACACACACACACACACACCACACCACACGCACGCGCGCGCGCACACACACACACACACAGACCAATCACTAAAAACATGTTTTTGGGTTAAGGGGGTCTAAGAACGTGTATATCCGGTGAAAATTCTATTTCGAAAAATCGACATGAAAACAATACTTTCATTCCTATATATTAATATAGGCAAGAGAAAGTAAAAATGGCCGGTGCAATTCGAGGAACTCACAACTTGTATAATAGGAAAGCACTTACAAGACCAGCCAAGATTAGATGTTATAATACTGTGATAGAACCTGTGCCTACGTATAAGTGAGTACCTCAGAAACATTGGAAATGCTGGTCTAAAAGAAACAAATAAGTTTGAAAGAAAGATCCTCCGCAAAATAACCGATACGAAGGTAGTAGACGTACAATATAGGTTGCGAGGTCGAGAAGAACTGTACAAGAAAAATGATAGATTAATGGAAACGATTATAAAAATAAGGCTAAAATTTTACGGACACAGTGTATAGAATGGATGACAACTGGTTGACAAAATTAATTTTTAAGACAATCAACAACAGACCTAAAGTGTCGGATATATATGGTTAAAGAAGTCAAAAATAATATTGAGAAAACCGGAATAAACCGAATAATCTTAATGAATCAAATAAAATTTAAAGAACTAATTACTTTAATGACTTCCATGAAGAGTAAAATCAGAATACCGGGCAGGTACACGAAAGAAGAAAATCGTACAGTGAATAAATGATGAGAAAGTGGGCAGTAGCATGAGTTTCTAGAAATGTCTAAAGTCACCTCACTTTGTCTAAAATTGGCCCTGTGCGAGAAAAAAATTCTTAGTGGCATATATATTTATACAGTAATAGTTAATTAAACGCAAAATAGTTGCTAATAGTTTCTAAAAAAGCAAACCCCTGCTCCACTTCCTCCTTAATCACCTTTGAACGTTGTTTGGTAAAGACGTGGAAAAAATTTTGCTTATCAGTTTGTTAGGGTAAGCGAAAAATCTGTTGGGTAGGTTTCAATAAATAACGTTACCAGAGGAATTTTGAGATCGTTATGTTAAGTAGCGTTAGAAAGAAGGGTGTGTTGATTAATATTTGTAATGTCTTCGATTGAAACCTCTGAATCCCAGCTATCAATGACGGTTCAGTTCATCCATTAACTTGACCGGTGTACATCCAAATTGACCTAGGAATAGATTTTTATATCGTTAGTATTTGCCTAATTGGAAGTGCTGTAAATCGAGACATCAATCTGTACAATAGCTTAAATCTAATTTTTTAAAGTATGTCTGTTAACTGTAACGTGAGACTTCCAAAGTAATCACTTATGAAACTACAGGCACAAATGTAGCTGTCGGTATAGGTGAATGGAAGGGAAACTCTCGTGGACAATCACGTCCTCCTCAAAAGTTGTGTGATGTATTTTAGTAATTTTTATTTTTATGCACAATTTTGTAATCATTTCTTATTGAATATTTTATATTGTTTCAGGTAGGTCCTGAGGTTTTATTTCTGAAGTTTAGTACGCTCGTTATGGTGAGTTACTAACCCATTATTTTGTAAAATCAATATTTTGATTTTTTTGACTTTTAAGCGCATTAAGGTTAATACTAACGATAAAAAGTGATTAATAAAAATTATATAAAAAAATAGTTCAGACCCGACTAGAAATCAAACGCGTGATTTCAGTATAAAAGCCATTTCCGCTGACCACTGCAGTGTATTTCATATGTATAGATAAAAATGTGTACAATACACTCACAGTTAACCCTTTATCGGTCTATGGTAAGTATACTTACCACTGGCAATAAGGTTGATAGTTTTTAATAATAAGCTATAGTTCAGCCGCTCTTAGTTTGCTCCTACTGTCAACAAACCAAAACCAGCTACTACAGGGTGCATGCTAGAGTCCGTGACTTTATGGATGTCGTATTCCTATTAAGTTAACTATTTTTTAAATTATAAGTACTTAAAGTACTAAAAACATCAGTCGTGATATGATTTAGGCCTAACAATTTAATTTAGAAAAATACTTTTAAAAGTATTTTGTATTTAAATACTTTTGAAAGTATTTTGTTGTTACTTTTTAATCAGCGTGTACACATTTTTATATAATGCGCATGCTCAGTGACGTCATTATTTGTTTACATTAGGAGCAAACTTAGAGAGGCTGGACTGTATACAGTTAAACCCTATTGGCATTTTATGGTATTATAGATGTTCTCTGGTAAGTAGGCTATCCACATTTTGAAATTAGTGCGCAGTGACCATTTGCTTCATGAGTTACATGTATGTGGTAGGATTCATACCAGCGTACTTTTGTACAGTGCCCAGAAAATTCGAGTTTTTTACGGGAAAGCAAGGATTCATGCTAATATAAAGTTGAGATAAGTTATTCTATACATTTTTCTGTTATATAGGACTACAAATTGTTTTAATAAGCACTCTTACCACTAAACATTATGTGATTCCTATTTCAATAAACGTTCCTTGGTAAGTATACTTACCAGGGCTTAACATAAAATAATAAATATCTTACTGTTCTGGCACTAGAAATACATTATTCAAGTCCTTATAAAATAAAATTAATTATTTTACAACATGTATATTATTTCCTGTAGTAGCTACGGCCCTGTTGTTGTTGTTTAGGTCATCAGCCGAAAGGCTGGTTTGAACCTATAGAGGTTTTACTAAGTAAAACGAGGAGTGAGGTTGTTTACCATTGCCTTCCTCACTGAATGGAAAAGTACACTTATCAGCATGCCGGGCCCTCTGAAAAGCACATATTTTCCACTCTGCAAATGACACCTTCACTTCATTCACCACAGGGTTTGGCTGTATAATGAAATTCATTACTTTCATTTCAGAGGAGATAACTCTGATTAGTGTATTTTACACCTCTACCTCTTCTGTTCTTAAATGATTCAGTCATTTAATTGGCTGACCATGTGATAAGAAACAGAACTATTTATTTTAGCCCTGCAACGAACAGATTGAGTGTACATAATTTGACAATCCACCTGTCTGTTTTGGGCAGAGTACGGCCCTATAAAGAGTTAATACGATTTTCTACTGAATACGATCTTTACTTTCTTTTACCTTAAATGAAACATAGAAAAAGAAAAGTATTGTTTTCAAGCTGATTGTTATAAATTGAGTTTCCACCGGAAATACACGTTTTCAGACCCTCTGAACAAAAAAAAAATCATAATATTACCAAATGGTCTGTGTGTGATCCCCAATCGTAAGAGTTCCGTCATTTTGTCAAATGACGTGATTAGCACTCAAATTGTTAAGTTTTAAGTTTCAACTTTGATATTTCGTTCTTGTGATGTTGTGTATGATCAAAAATATCTCAAGAACGAAATATCAGACAAAGTTGAAACTTAGAACTTAACAATTTGAGTTTTAATCACGTCATTTTACAGAATGACAAACCGTTTATAGGTTCTGGATCACATACACATATCTACGATTTCTCACTCCACTCTCTATTTATTTCGTCCGCCCTCACACTCGCTCATTAAATTTCTCTTCCTCTCTCTTTCTCTTGCTCTTTATCTACTTCTCTCTGTCCGTTTCCTTCTCTCTTTCTTCCTTTTTCAATTTCTCCCTCTATCTCTCCCCCTTTTCTCTCTCTGTTTCCCCTTCTCGGCTCTTTCTCGCTCTTCCTTTCTCCCTCATCCTTTTTCTTTCTCATCCTTTCTTCCTTTCTTAATTTCTTTCTCACTCTCTCTCTCTTTCACTACTCCCTCCCACATATACACACACACTCTCTTTCTATTTATTTTGTAGTTCTTTCCTTTTTCAATCTCTCTCTCTTTCTCTTTTTTCTTACTCTCACTTTATTTCTTACTCGATCTATCTCTCTCGCACGTACACATACGCACGTGTACACATAGAACAATCGGTGAAAAATTATTTTTGGGTTCAGGGGATCTGAAAACGTGAACTTCTGGGGAATACATGATTCCGAAAAATCTACATGAAAACAATACTTTCCTTCCTTATATTTCATATAGAACAAGAGAAAATAAAAACTAAATGTGAAGGTTATAAAATAAAAACAATCGTTAGTTTAAATAAATTGGAAGAACACTTCTAAAAAAAAAAAACAGAAAAGAAAGATAATGTTGAAAATAGTATACGAGGAGATTGAGCAAAGGATTTGAGGAATATCGAACGAAAAAGACAACAAGTAAATTAACAGTAAGCTTAATTAGAAAGAAAAAAGACATGAGATAGGAGAAATAGATAAAAGAATTTACAATACGGAAGGAATAAGATCGGAAGAGAATTTTATTTACTCCCCAAAGAAATCAAAGAAATGGACAGATGGGGACCAAATTGAAGATAATCGTCAAAGAAGATGAACAATAAACGTCGGTTTATGAAAGTAAGAAGTAGTAAATTATATGGAAGTAAGTAATAAATTGTAAAACAAGAGAAGAGGAAAAGGTACAAATAAAAGGCAAACCGCATTAACTCTATCTAATTTTAAAGCAATACTAATTCAATCAAAGTTTGTATAACAATCTTCGATATTACGATAAACTCGATTTAACGAATGTTTTACTGCACAATGAAATTTTAATAAAACTACTGTTGGTATTTTATAACTTGTTGGTCTCCGGCAGAGAGGAGCAATATGCGGAATGTAAAACCGATTTAGAAAACATGCATCTAATGTTTTTAAATTACTGAAATTTGTAAGAATGACGTATTACTTTCTCTTGCCTATATGAATATATAGGAAGGAAAGTATTGTTTTCATGTCGATTTTTCAAAATCGAGTTTTCACCGGATCTACACGTTTTCAGACCCCCTGCACCCAAAAAAACATGTTTTTAGCGATTGGTCTGTGTGTGTGTGTGTGTGTGTGTGTGTGTGTGTGTGTGTGTGTGTGTGTGTGTGTGTGTGTGTGTGTGTGTGTGTGTGTGTGTGTGAACAGAATATCTCAAGAACGAAACATCGTACGAACTTGAAACTTGAAACTTAAATTGCATACCACTACCGGACACGACACGAATATTTTCATTAAAATCGGTCAACCGGAAGTAGTAGTTTATTCGTATATTTTTTCACTTTTTTGCGATTTTCTCAAAAACTGGACCTACGATTTTTTTTTTAAATCGCCTGGTTTATTCAATATTTTATTTTCTACAAGATAGGGTAGGCGTCATGTTTCCTGAAATTCTTGGTGAAGCTGCTTTTACGTAAAAAAATACTTTTTTTAAGATTACGGCTTTAATATGCATTTTAGTGCAAAAATTTATAACAAAAGTTGTAGAGAATTTAAAATTCTACAACTTTTATTTCTAACATTTTTTTGTACAACGCTTAGTTTAGCAGTAATTAGCAATTTTCTGTTTTTCTTACGGAAACGTGTGAAAAATCGATTTTTTTAAGATTTCGGCCTTACAATGCATTTTACGACAATAGTGTATATAATCAAATTTATAGAAAATTAAAAGATCTACAACTTTTATTTAGAGCATTTTTCACTACAGCGCCTAGTTTAGCGTTAAATTGTAAAACAAGAGAAGAGGAAAAGGTACAAATAAAAGGCAAACCGCATTAACTCTATCTAATTTTAAAGCAATACTAATTCAATCAAACTTTGTATAACAATCTTCGATATTACGATAAACTCGATTTAACGAATGTTTTACTGCACAATGAAATTTTAATAAAACTACTGTTGGTATTTATAAACTTGATGGTCTCCGGCAGAGAGGAGCAATATGCGGAATGTAAAACCGATTTAGAAAACATGCATCTAATGTTTTTAAATTACTGAAATTTGTAAGAATGACGTATTACTTTCTCTTGCCTATATGAATATATAGGAAGGAAAGTATTGTTTTCATGTCGATTTTTCAAATTCGAGTTTTCACCGGATCTACACGTTTTCAGACCCCCTGAACCCAAAAAAACATGTTTTTAGCGATTGGTCTGTGTGTGTGTGTGTGTGTGTTTGTGTGTCTGTGTCTGTGTCTGTGTGTGAACAGAATATCTCAAGAACGAAACATCGTACGAACTTGAAACTTGAAACTTAAATTGCATACCACTACCGGACACGACACGAATATTTTCATTAAAATCGGTCAACCGGAAGTAGTAGTTTATTCGTATATTTTTTCACTTTTTTGCGATTTTCTCAAAAACTGGTCCTACGATTTTTTTTTAAATCGCCTGGTTTACTCAATATTTTATTTTCTACAAGATAGGGTAGGCGTCATGTTTCCTGAAATTCTTGGTGAAGCTGCTTTTACGTAAAAAAAATACTTTTTTTAAGATTACGGCTTTTATATGCATTTTAGTGCAAAAATTTATAACAAAAGTTGTAGAGAATTTAAAATTCTACAACTTTTATTTCTAACATTTTTTTGTACAACGCTTAGTTTAGCAGTAATTAGCAATTTTCTGTTTTTCTTACGGAAACGTGTGAAAAATCGATTTTTTTAAGATTTCGGCCTTACAATGCATTTTACGACAATAGTGTATATAATCAAATTTATAGAAAATTAAAAGATCTACAATTTTTATTTAGAGCATTTTTCACTACAGCGCCTAGTTTAGCGTGAAAGAGTGATTTTCTGTATTTCTAAGCCAAACTGAGTTCGATTTTCATTTTGTGTCTTTCACTCATGATTAAAATAAGGTTATGTTTTTGAGGTTAGTTTTTTGTTTATTTCTAATGTTGTATTACTAATGTTAGGTTTATTGGTCATTATTTGCATTGGCAAGGGAAAGTTGTGTGAGTGTTTCACACCAGATTTTTTATAAAATAAAGTATTTCGCATGGTTTTGTTCTATAAAATTCTTTCGAAAAACACACGCTTAATAAAATAATGTATAATTTAGTAAAAGTTTTGTTTATGAAGAAAAACCCGTATTTTTCAAATACATCGTCATTGTTCAACAACTATTTCATGAATAGATAACATAATTTTTGGCAGGTTTATTCTGAAATAATTATGGGAAAAAATGATGCAATAAAAATTTAACAGAAAAGTATTTATTTTTAATTCACGAGGTATTTCCATAAATAAATTTTGTAAAATCGTAAAACAGACATAAAAAAAGTCAGCATACGAGACACTTTTCGGTTTTTAAAGCGGACTGTACACATGCAGGAAATGAAATTAAGAGAAAATTTTCAATTATTTTTTAATGAAAGAATCATTTAAATTGGACGTATTAAATGCGCATGATTGCAATTGAAAGTTATACTTAAATCCGTATTAACTCCTATACGGTTCGTCCACCCCTACTTCCGTTTGACCGATTTCATTAAAATTTTTGTGTCCTTTGGTATTAGCCCCTACTTAATTTAAGTTTCAAATTTCAACTTCGTTCAATTATCTGTTTAAGAGATATATTTCACACACAGTAAAAATTGGTGTTTTTAGTGAAAAATCGAAATGATAACAGTACTTTCCTACTTATATATTCTACAGGGCAAGAGAAAATTAAAAATATGGATCTTCTTATTTCCTACTGTATTAGTTTGATTGGGGTTATAGTTCACCCCTATTACCATTGTTGTTGTCTAAATTTCAGTAGAGCGTGATTGTAGGAATGAACACTCTGTGTAGTCTAAACGATCCAAATTTGTAATGAGTTATTGAAATTCGTACTTTCTCTTGCCCAATATGAATATCTAGGAAAGTCAAATAGATATTGTTCTCGTGTTGGTTTTTAAAATTGAGTTTTCACCAGAAATTAACGTGTTCAGACTCTCTGAACCCGCCCCCCCCAAAAAATTCGCCTATTTGCAGATTGGTGTGTGTGTGTGTGTGTTTGTGTACATATGTACGGAAATAAGTGAAATCGAGAGAGATAGTGTTAGTGAGGCTGAGAGAGAGTGAAAAGTAGACAGAGAGATTGTATGTGTGTGTGCGCGCGTGTGCGTGTTTGTAGGCAAAATATCTTAAGAACGGAATTAAGTTACGTTTAATTATGTTTAATTATTACTTTACAATGGATTAAATATAGGTTATTTTTTATTATTTACATTGGCAAGAGAAAGTCGTGTGATTGTTTAATACCTAATTTTTTTTTAGATTTACCTCATCGGAGTTGAGTGACCTCTCTGGCAAGATAAATCTCATAACAATGCCGTTGTTATCCCCTAAACCAATGGACGAACACAATTCCGTAGTTTTAGGACTCTTTTGCTGGGTAATCCCTATAAAAAAGTTTGTTTGGTTTGCATTCGAAAATAAATATTCATCATGATTAAAATTAGGTTTGTTTTTTCATTTTACATTGTTTACTAATAAAAACATAAGGAGTTGTAAACAAAAGTTGTGTGTTTCATATCAGATTTTTTTGTTTACGATTTATGTCACCGAAGTGAAGTCACATCCCCTTCGGCAACATAAATCTCAAACAATGCCGTTGTTATTCCCTAAACGGACAAACACCAATCCTTAGTTTTAGACCTCCTATGCCGGTTAACCCCTACAAAATGTTGTTTGGTCTCCATTCGAAAATAAATATTCATCATTAATAAAATGGTTTGTTTTTCATGTTACATTGTTTACTAATAATTAAACATAAGGAGTTGTAAAAAAAAGTTGTGTGTCTTTCATATCACATTTTTTTTGTTTACGATTTATGTCACCGAAGTGAAGTCACATCCCCTTCGGCAACATAAATCTCAAACAATGCCGTTGATATCCCCTAAACGGACGAACACCAATCCTTAGTTTTAGACCTCCTATGCTGGTTAACCCCTACAAAATGTTGTGTTTGGTCTCCATTCAAAAATAAATAACATGATTGATAATGTTACCTTAAATGTTTCTTAGCAACAGAAATTAATTCCATGGTTACCAAACATTTTAATTTTTAGATAACAGTTGGCCTATGTAATTTTCAGAAGTAGTCCGGGTTAGTTGGGATCGCAGGTGTGCACCAGTATCGAAAATGCCGGACTACTTCTTATAACTCAAACACCGCTCGAACGATATGTTTGAGATTTCGCCGAAATGTAAAATTTTATGTTGTTATTGCGCGTCCGAAAATTCAGATTTGTAGCATTTTTAAATTTTGTGTTATATAACATCCTAGGTCCAGCCTCAGCTGATTCGTGCAATTTTTCACGTTTTTACAATTTCTCAAAAACAGGTTCTACACTTTAGTTTAAAGTCGCCTCATTTGCTAAATGAAGGTAGGGTGAGCGCCATGTCTGCTGAATTCGAAGGGAAGGGATTTCTATCGGAGTAAAAAATTGTTTTCTTTAAGAATGCGGCCTTAATAAGAATTTTAGGGCAAAAGTGTATAAAACAATTATAGTAGTAGTAGAAAATTAAACACCTACAATTTTCAATTGAAGCAGTTTTTCTACAACGCTTATTTTAGCGTTAATTAGTGATTTTCCGTATTTTAATATCGAAAAGAGGTTGATTTTCATTTTGCGTCATTCACTCATGATTAAACATAGGTTATATTGTTTATTATTTGCATTTGCAAGAAAAAGTTATGTGAGTGTTTTGCACCAGATTTTAATACACAATCCAGGTAATAATTCCCCCGCAGTTGGTATACCGCACGCAACCTAATTTGAAAGAATCACTATCAATAATATTTTACGAGTTGCCACAAAACAAGATAATGCTTACAAATAATTTTATACATTATCACAATTCAACAAGAAATCAACGCAAACAGAACTTATTTTTGTTTTGTTTTACATCCAACTGTTTTTCCACTACTGCTAATGCAGACAGGGTCACAGATGAAAATCAACGGGAATCAAACCCGAGACCCTGGCGTAGAAGCCAGTTATGCTAACTACTACACAACGTGCCGATCAAAGCTGAGGTTCAATTAACCATACATTCTCAGGAATTGTTGGCCTGAGTCTGTACAAGACTACACCTCATTTACTCGCCATACATGTTATAATTATGCCATTTGGTTATGGGGTTGCTTATTGTTTTAATTCAAACAAATTGCAACGGACGCATATTATAATTTTTTTTTAAAATTATAATAATGACAAAGATAACCTAATTTAATAATGAGTGAATGACGGAAAATGAAAAAAGTCTCTGTTGAACTTCAATTTTAACCCTTTCAATGGAATTTCTATTTTATTTCGAGTAAAACTATCTGGTGTGAAACGCACATACATATTTATCTTGCCAATGCAAAATAAATCTACTAATTTAGTCTAGAGGTAAGGTCGTATCCGCGAGTCAGTTTTTTAACAGCTGATTTTCAGAGATAAAGTTTCCGTGGTTCGAATCCTAGTAAAGGTATAAAATTATTATTTTACGGATTTGAATACTAGACTGTGGTGTAACTAGTGTACTTTAAAGATTGGGGTTCTTTTTTCGGTTTTACGTCCGACTGTTTTGCTATTACTGCTAATACAGGGTGATTCACGAAGATATGCAGAAACTTTAGGAGCTCATTGTACATGTAAAAATAATAAAAAAGTTCATATAAACATGGGTCCGGAAATGCTTCGTTACCGAGTTACGGCTAGCGAAAGTTTCGCCCGGATTTCAGCTCACCAGGTGAAATGAGGTCTTCCTGAAATTCTAGTAAGGTAGATTAAGGAAAAAATTCAATCATTTCTCATAGTTTTTGACCTGATAAATTGAATAAAACAGGTCTCAGAACTGTAAGTTAAATAGTTTTTAAGAAAACCAGTGTTAGGCCTAAATGCAAAAAATGGAGTGAAAACACATTTTTTCATCTTTGGGCAAGAATAACTTTGTTATTTCACCAAGAAACAGTTAAAATTTTTGAAAAAAACATGTAAAAAATTTTATTCTGAACAAACCGGTGTAAATAAAGTACACAGAAAGCGAATAGATGTTTGATTAAATGAATTTTGAATTTTGATTAAATGAATTTTGAAAGCGAATAGATGTTTGATTAAATGAATTTTGAACAGTACAGGGTAAAATTAACCGGAAAAACAAGGATGAAAAAATGTGTTTTTTTTCACTCCATTTTATGCATTTGACACTGGTTTTCTCAAAAACTATTTAACTTACAGTACTAGGACCTGTTTTATTCAATTTATCAGGTCAAAAACCATAAGAAATGATTGAATTCACCCCTTAATCTACCTTACCAGAATTTCAGGAAGACCTCAATTCACGTGGTGAGCTGAAATCCGGGAGAAATCTTTCGCTAGCCGTAACTCGGTAACGAAACATTTTGGACCCACGTTTATATAAATTTTTTTCATTATTTTTACATGTACAATGGGCTCCCAAAGTTTCTGCATATCTTCGTGAATCACCCTGCATAAACGATTAAAAGGGTGATCGATGAAAATTAGTGATGAACAAATTCCAGACTTGACCGGGAATCAAACCCGAGTAGAAGTTAGTTGCGCTTACCACTTCACTTAGGGCCGGACACATATAGTGCAGATAATATTAGAGATTTTTTTTTACATAATCTGTAGTTTGGCAGCATTTGAATAATTTCTCTCGATACAATAGCCAATCAAAATTTTCATTAGATAATTTTATACTACCTTACAAAATGGTAATGACGATGATGAATCGTTTCAACCAATCAACTTCGTCATTCATTTCCATTTTGGTTGAAAATGAAAAAAAACACATGTAACCACATTCAGTGACCTGAATATGCGTCGACTGAGTGTCACAGTGAATGCGCTTGTAATTTACCTTCTATTATCCATCCGTGTACCGCTACAGTGTCATTTACTGCTCATTGTATTTTATTAAATATATATCTATACAGTTGGCAGCATTGATATAAATATTATATATTTCCACGAATATTATTGTTATATTTATATATTCAATTGATTTCCATATAATTATTCGATTACCTATTCAATAAAATTTTATGGATAAAACATTTATGAAGGTTATATGGTATCGTATAATATGTGTATTAAATTCCTATCTATTTATTTACTTATATCACATAATATGTAATTTCATGAGTAGAGTAAATTACTATAAAATTTACTCTTAATATAATAGTGCCGGGTCACCAAAACTAAGTTGCAAATTGTATGATTGATTTCCGAGAAGTACCGCTCAATAATAATTCTAATAAAAAAAAATCTGGTGTGAAACATTCACACAACTTTCTCTTGCCAATGCAAATAATTAATAAAAAAAACCTAACGTTATTAATAAAGTATTAGAAATAAACAAAAACTAACCTCAAAAACATAACCTTATTTTAATCATGAGTGAATGACGCAAAATGAAAATCGAACTCAATTTGGCTTAAAAAACGGAAAATCACACTTTCACGCTAAACTAGGCTCTGTAGAGAAAAATTCTCTATATAAAAGTTGTAGATCTTTCTATTTCCTATAAAAGTAATTATACACTTTTGTCGTAAAATGGATACTAAGGCCGAAATCTTAAAAAAAATCGATTTTTCCCACGTTTTCGTGAGAAAAAAACAGAAAATTGCTAATTACTGCTAAACTAAGCGTTATAAAAAAAAAATGTTTGAAACAAAGGTTGTAGGTTTTAAAATTTTCTACAACTTTTATTATATAAGTTTTTGCGCTAAAATTGATATTAAAGCCGTAATCTTAAAAAAACTATTTCTTTTCGTGAAAACAGCCTCACCGAGAATTTCAGCAAACATGGCGTCTACTCTATCTTGTAGAGCATAAAAAAATGAGTAAACCAGGCGATATTAAAAAAAATCGTAGGACCAGTTTTTGAGAAAATCGCAAAAAAGTGAAAAATTACACGAATAAACTACCACTTCCGGTTGACCGATTTTGATGAAAATGTTTGTGTCGAATCCGGTAGTGGTATGAAACTTAAGTTTCAAGTTTGAAGTTCGTACAATGTTCCGTTCTTGAGATATTCTGTTCACACACACACACACACGCACACACACGCACGCACACACACACACACACACAGACACACACACAGACCAATCGCTAAAAAACATGTTTTTTGGGTTCAGGGGGTCTGAAAACGTATAGATCCGGTGAAAACTCGATTTCGGAAAATCAACATGAAAACAATACTTTCCTTCCTATATATTCATATAGGCAAGAGAAAGTATAAAAATTTAAATGGAAACTACTTTTAAAACTCCCAAAGTATCAAAATTATTGAGTAGTGTAAACTCGCAATAAATGGTTTGAATTAGAGAATAGTTGAAATTATTATGCACTATTTCCACGATCGCTCACTTAATTTATTAAACGTATCTCCCATTTCAAACAAAAATTAATGTTTAATAATCTTTAGCTCTACAAATATACATTATATTTTTCTGTTCGATGAAATCAACAAATATTTTACTGTTTTTAATATTTAATTTTAATTCGATATATATATATATATATATATATATACACACACATGTACATATAGTATACATATAATTACACATGTGTAATAGCCATGTGTAATACACATGTGTTAGGTCAACAGCCGAAAAGCTGTTTTGAACCTCTAGAGGTTTTACTAAGTAAAAACGAGAAGCGAGGTGGTTTATTGGGTGGAAAAGTATGCTTATCAGCATGCCAGGTCCTCCGAAAAGCACCTACTTTCCACTCTACAAATTACATCTTCACTTCACACAAAGTTTGTCTGTGTAGTGAAATTCATAACTTTTAGAGGAGATAACTCTGATTAGTGTCTTTTACACCTCTACGAAAACAGAACTATTTAAAACAGGACTATGTAAGAAACAGAACTATTTTTTGTAGCCCTGGAACCAACAGATTGAGTGCAATTAATTTAACACTCCACCTGCCCGTTATGGGCACATAATTACACGTATGAATGTAATAATCCATCATAATAATTAAATAATAATATATTTTTAATCTCATATATAATTTAATATAACTTATATAATACATATAATTTGAAGATTAGATAGGCCTATATGAAAAATCTGGTGTGAAATACTCGCACGACGTTTTCTTGCCAATGCTAATAATTAACAAATTAACCTAACATTAGTAATAAAACATTAAAAATAAACAAAAAACGTAACCTGATTTTAATTATGAGCGAATGATTCAAAATGAAAACCAACCTGAATTTAGCTTAATAATACGGAAAATCACTTTTTGACGCTAAACTAGGCTCTATAGAGAAAAACGCTCTAAATAAAAGTTGTAGATCTTTTAATTTCCTATAAATTTCACTCTATACACTTTTATCGTAAAATGATACTACGGCCGATATCTTTAAAAAACATTTTTACAGATTTTCATGAAAAAAAGAATATCATTAATTACCGCTAAACTAAGCCTATACAAAAAATATTTGAAATAACGTTGTAGAGTTTTAAATTTTCCACAAATTTTATTATAAACACTTTTGCTGTAAAATGCATATTAAAGCCGCAATCTTTAAAAAAAACCATATTCTTACGAGAGAACAGCCTCCCCAAGAATTTCAGCAGACGTGGCAAAAGAAAGAAGTGATTTCTGTACAATATAATTGGTCGACGGAAATAGTGTGGATGGTAATACGATGGGTTGATAATAGATAAGCCACTGAAGGAGTTCTGACGTATTCTTTACATTTAAAATACTGTGTATTATAACTGACGGACTTATTCATATAAAATCCTTTCCTTTAGTATTAAGTGAATATAAAGTGTAAACTCTCATATCATATTGTATCAATTGTAAATGTTGCTTAGCTCATCAGCCAAAAGTTTTGGTTTAAATATCTAGAGGTTTTACTAAGTAAAACGAGGAGTGAGGTGTTTTCTCATGCCTTCCTCACTGAGTGAAAAAATATGCTTATCACCATCCCACGAAGACCCCTCCGAAAAGAATCTACTTCCCACCCTGCAAATGACACCTTCACTTCATTCTCCACAGGATCTGGCTGTATAATGAAATTCATTACTCTCAGAGGAGATAACTCTGACTAGTGTATTTTACATCTCTACCTCTTCTGTTCTTAAATGATTCAGTCGTATAATTGGCTGACCAAGTGATAAGAAACAGAACTATTTTTTGTAGCCCTGGATTTAGAAAATCGAGTGCAATTAATTTAAAATAAAAATAGATATACATATAATTTGAAGATTCGATATATGAAAAAATGCTGTGTCTTCATCAAGGGCTGATAAGATACTGTCTTAAAATTCTGAATTAATCTTTTTAAATTCTTCATTAGAAAGATGCATGAATAAAAAGAAGTGGTTTCCGTATAATATAACATAGTGGGGAATGGTAATACAGTGAGTTGATAATAGATAAGCCGTTGAAGAAGTTCTGACACATTCTTTACATTTAAAATTCCGTGTATTATAACTGACAGACTTATTCATATAAAATTATTTCCTTATGTATTAAATGAATAGAAAATGTAAATTCTCATATTATATTATATCTTTTTTTGTGTCTAATTTTTATTACGGTACTGTACATTGAGCTGTAAACTTCCGAATATGATATTTAAATGGCGGTGGGGAATTTCACTTTAAGGAAAAGAGGTACCCAGTGGTACATTTGCCGTTTAAAACTACGAGTATTGTCCGTTATTCAGACCAAGGGATCTCTACTCCATTTTTGCTTTAGACGTCACACAGTTGTTGAACTTCATTGAGGCGTCCTCTTTCAGTCCCAAGGAGGCTGCAACCGCCTACTAACCAAAAATTCGCCGCCTGGATCCTTTATCTTACAACTACAACAAACCTAGACCTCTCTCGGAACTGTCAATATAGCAAGAGAAATTTAGGGGTAAACTTTGGCAATCTGTTAGCGAGGCTGGGAAGGAAGTTGTAGCGTGATTCCTCCCTTGTTATCACCGACCACTACTCATTCCCTTACTTTCATTCATCTCTTACAGATTGATGGTTGGTATGTGAATATATTCATCATTTTTCTATAAACGCTTGGTGATAAAAGTCAAGCATTGACAATTTTGTACGGTCACAATGTTGTTCAATTTATCAAAAATGATTGCTCATAACAGGCAGACTGAATTTTATATTATTTTCACTCGATCTGCTTGTTCCAGGGCTACAAAAAATAATTCTGTTTCTTATAATATGGTCAGCTAAATATATGACTAAAGCATTTAAGGACAGAAGAAGTAAAGGTGTAAAAGACACTAATCAGAGGTATCTGAGAGTAATGAATTTCATTATACAGCCAGACTGTGGTAAATGAAATGAAGGTATCGTTTGCAGGGTTGAAAGTAGATGCTTTTCAGAACGCCCGGCATGCTGATAAGCATACTTTTTCACTTAGTGATGAAAATCCTGGTAAACCATCTCACTCCTCATTTTACTTAGTAAAGCCTTTAGAAGTTCAAACCAGTCTTTCGGCTGACAACCGAAACAACGAGTAAAAATAAATAGAAACATTATGAGAAGATAAAAATCTGAATTTACATAAAAACCTTCATAACGTAATTATTTTCTCTTGTTACTCTA
Organism: Catonia carolina; assembly: GCA_035578175.1. Taxonomy (NCBI): domain Eukaryota; kingdom Metazoa; phylum Arthropoda; class Insecta; order Hemiptera; family Achilidae; genus Catonia; species Catonia carolina. Next base: position 10,742,039 of record JAQMRL010000007.1, on the reverse strand, counting down.
TAAAAATAACTGAATATATTTATATATGTAGTAAAGCTAAACTTATATTAGGGGAAAGCTAAACAGCAATATTGGCATTTATTTATTTTTTTCTATACACCCAAAATAAGTTTTTGAATGATGTAAGCTTACAAAATGTAAACGTCGTCGTTTAAACGACTTTATTGTAAAACGTCAACACATCTTTGGCTTCTCCTCCAACACATTTTAAATTTCATCCTTTTATAAAAAAAAATGAAGGAACAAGAAAAAGAAGAAAAATCAGACATGAAAAATATGGGGTAGAATCTGATGAGTGAAAATTCAATTTCCAACTTGAAAAATGAATGAATGTGTGTGTGTGTGTGTGTGTGTGTGTGTGTGTGGGCGTATTAGTGAGGGTGTTGTAGAAGAGTGAGTGAGTGCTGAGATTGCGTTTCGTTCGAATACCTAGCCGTAGTACTTTTTTTTAACCTAACCTATCTTTTTGGTGAACGTGCCCATATGAATCATACGTAACTTATGTGTGTGTGTTGTTAGGTACACACGTGTGTTTTTAAGGTGAAGATATAGATGTAACTCTGGCTTCGCAACCTCTTCATCTATGTCACTTTTACTGTCTTTTTCTACATCTCACTTTCATGCTCCATTCTGGGTATTACCTTGAAATAGTCTTATATATTCCCGTGTATTACATAAATAAGTTTACTTCTATAAAAGTAATGGTAAAGGAAATCCCGTGAGGATTATGGTTTATATATATATATGTATAATATTATAAAATTTACAAAACCTAATTTTTCTTGAAAATTACATTTTTATGAATTTTTATTATTGAAATTGTATTGGGAAAATACGAAAAACTGATACATGTTTTTCTATGTACAGCAAAATCCGCTTAATATGATTCTGAAGGGGCAGCCTCATATTAGCTTATTAGACGGAAAGCGTCTTACCCGGTATTGGGGGTAGATTGAGGCGGCTTAAAAATCCCCCCTCCATTTTTAACTCTTTTTTTCTGAAAATACCAAAAAACTGAGAGTGACGTTCATATGACCAGGCGGTGTTAGCTGGTGGCACTTTAGATCTTGTAGGATTCAAATGTCCATAACAGGCAGGTGGAATGTTAAATTTTTTGCACTCCATCTGCTAGTTCTAGGGCTACAAAAATAGTTCTGTTTCTTATCACAATTATATGACTGATTTGAGACCAGAAGAGGTAGAGGTGTAAAAGACACTAGTCAGAGTTATCTCCTCTGAGAGTAATGAATTTCATTATACAGCAAGACCCTGTGGTGAATGAAATGAAGGTGTCATTTTTAGGGTGGAAAGTTGATGCTAATAATCATACTTTTCCACTCAGTAAAGAAGGCAGTGGGGAACCACCTCATTCCTTGTTTTACTTAGTAAAGCCTCTAGAGGTTCAAACCAGCCCTTCGGCTGATGACCTAAGCTACATCATTAAAAAAGAAGTGAACTGTTTTCCCCATATGGGATTACCATAAATTATGTAACATAGGCCTATGGTACTTAAAAAACTACAGAATAAGTGAAAACTTAAATATTTAAAATTTTTGAATCAATCAAAACTCATGGATTCGTATGTTAGAAGGAATGGAACCATTCAAGCAATAAAAAATAGACACATACAAAATGATAACTAAATACAATATTTAATTATAAATACTATCTACACAGGTAAAATTTATAAATACGTAGTACATATTTAATATAATAATTATAAAAACGTGTTAAGATATTTGCTGTCCATGAAAATTATATTTTTAAATATTTAAAATGCCTACTTTTAAAGTACTGAAATATACGAAGCAAATTACTTGTACTTTATTAAACTTAACTTGAACTCAACTGCATCCCCGCAGAATCTAAATTTGGAACTCCTCCATCTCAACAGAATCCAAATTTTAAAACTCAACTAAAATCTTTCACCCCTTACATTTATCTATTTACGTAATTGTCATCCATCTAGAAAAGGTTTAAACCAATCAGAGTCCTCCTTACATTTCAAGTAAATTTGAATGTTCAATTGAGTACAGGTGGAAAATCCGTTAAAAATAGTGCCGTTTGCTTTATATATTGTTGCCTCACTCTGACGCCCACATGTTTTTTCGGCAAGTCACCGAGAAAAGAACACATAAATCTTTATATTTTTACGTCGGTACATAAATATTTTTACAACAGTTCTCTTTACATCAATAACTTATAAAATATTCATTTTAACAATTAGACAGTGAAAGAGAATTATTCTAGATGTTTCTCTTTTAACGGCTATTTTAAGATAGGGCCTATACTGCAATCTCTAGAATAGCTCATTAGCTATCGCTTGAGTGCTCATTAAGCTAATTTGGTGCAGAATTTACTAATTGATGATGTTTTTTTGTAAAAGGAGTTGAACAGCACTCTCCGGATTTTAACACCATTTATTTAATATGAAAAGTTACAAGAACATTACAGAAATTGAGAGTTTTCAGAACAGTGGAATAATATTAGCAGTTTATGATTTGATTTTGAGGCACAAAATGCTGGTAAATAAGAACTGGATAGTCAAAAAAAAAAAATTTACATAACCTTGGTGGCTGGCTTTTCCTGACGCACTTTCTTAGGTTGTTTGTTAGTTAACCCTTCTGGGACTGATAGGTTTTAGAATACTAACACTTCGAACACCAATTCCGAGATCACGGCGATAGACTTGGATCTTTTATCCATTTTTTATCAAAAAAAATTGAATTTTTTATGAGACATTAAGAAAACTTCGAGAGATCTTTTAAAAATACAAAAATTAAACTCCTTTTTTTACGCCAGTTATAGCGAATTTACAGAAAATTTGTTGTAATTTATGCAAAGTCGCGCATTTTTGTCAAAATTTGGCAATAAATATATATCTATATTTTAGCAATAAAATATATAATTATTTTTATTTATTTTTACTCTGGTATTATAGAAAAATGTCTAGCAAAAAATTTGATATATCAAACGCCCTCGCTTACCACACTATAGGACTATTCAAGCGTATGTAAGAGTCAAGTGTATATGGATGCTGTGCATAATGCAGGCCGAAACAATTTCTCTCTTTGAGCTGGTGGCATTGACCCATTCCTACAGTTGTTTGTATGACATTATGTTATTATATGAAAGAACAGAATTTTTTGAATACGTCCATGTAGAAAAATATTATAAAAGATAATATAAGAACATTTTAGTTTCATTTGAAGAATGTCTGAAAATAGGAGCCTATTCTACGAATTTCGGAGCGTTTATTCCCTTTTACAGGACGTATTCAATTCAACCGGTTTTGCTATAGTATCAACATCGAACAATTTACCTACCTTCACCATTCAACCTTTCAAACTAGGTTATAACTTTATTTTTAAATAAGATACGGCCTTTACACAGTTTTCTTGAAAAAAAAACCGTAATTGAGTGGTATCCCAACGTTCACAAATCAACAGAAAATTACCAACTAACCTGATTGTGTTTCTAAATAGCTTACTTTGTTCCTCATACATTCAGCTATTATTTAACTATAATGTTTACGTGCACGTAAAATGACCTTCACTATTACACAAACTGTTGAGTACTTGAGCATTCATTATCTAACAAACATATCTGGGGTACCCGGCTTATAAGGATTTTAACGGACTTTTCCGTTGAATTTTTTTTATGCTGTTTAAGAGGGCCTGAAAATGTGTATTTCCGGTTAAAACTCGATAGGGTAAGAGAAAGTAAAAAAACATTTAGGTATTTCAATAGTGAGAGCAGACAGAATACCTTAACTAAAAATAAAAATAAACCAATATTTTGGCGTCAGGAGTAACGAAATGTAAAGTATAGTTGAAATCTGAATACAGAAAATTTTTGACAGTCGCAATACTATTTAGTTCTATACTGCATATAAAAATACAAGCTTATACATTTAATTTTAAAGACAATTTGAAAAAAAGCATCACAAACAACTCTGCCATCCAATTTCGTAATGTTCAATATAATGTAGCTACAGTTATTTGAATACTGGAAAATAAAGAACGATATAAGGGTTTCGAAAGTGATTTCAAATAAGTTTGGTTAACATTGGAAGTTGACAGAAACGGGTGTGATCGAACCGAAACTGCAGCAGTATTATAAACAAAAACATACACGCGCACACACTTTCAAGACACGAAGAGGCTTAAGGATATATATAAGAAAGAAAGGGGTTAAAATAAAGAAAGCCTAAGATTTATTCCATAGACCAATGAAACTTGTTCCTTGTTTTTGTTCAAAGATTGCCGCTGGTTTAGGCCAAAAAAACAAGCTAGGCAATTTCCAGGATATATTACTTCATTATAAATTTATTCCCTGTTAACTTTGTTTTTCATATAATGGATTTTCCACTGTTTTCCCGGTTCCATTTCATAAATTATTTTTTAGATTTTTCTTTCATAATACTAATAACTAGTTTCAAAATTACATCTCTTCGGAAAAGTACACGAGTAATATTTATTTATTAAGACGATTCACCATCCGCAACTTTCATCATGTTGACAATTTCAATGGATGTTTTTTAATTTGAGAAAAATCATCTGATATGAAAAACTCACACGACTATCTCTTGCCAATATATATAAACCTACCGGGTTGGTCCAATGGTAAAGTCGTCGCTGCGAACCAGCTGATTTTCAGAGAAGAAGGTTCAGTGGTTCAAATCCTAGTAAAGGTAGTTACTTTAGCACGGATTTGAATGCTAGACAATGGTTACCGGTGTACTTTAATGGTTGGGATTTCTTTCTTGGGTTTTATGTTCAAATTTTATGTAATTACTGCTAATGCAGATGATGAGAAGGGTAATAGATGAAAATTAGTGACGGAAAAATGCCAGACCTGACCGGGAATCGAACCAGGGATCCCGGCGTAAAAGTTACTTGCGCTGACCACGACACCACAGGCCGGCCAAAGGTTGGGGTACAACTAACTATAGTAATGGTCGGTCTGAGTCAGTACAAGTATACATTTAATTTACTCGGTGTTACATACCATCCTCATTTCATTTGGTTATGGGGTTGCTTATTGTTCTAAATTGAACAGATAGCAATATACAGATATTGGAGATTTTTTAAATATTGTAAATAATGATATGGTAATGTAAATTACAAATGCTCCCTCTTACGTTACCAATGGCCTCAAAACTCCGTACGTTAACGACATATTTCGTAAAATTTATGCAAGATTCCGGCCAAAGGCCGGAATAATTATCTCATCATAGCAACGAACTTGTATGCAACCTGTACCTACCATACCTTCCCGGAAATCCTCTCCAGACGTCTACGCCGGCGATGGAGTAGGGACATCATTTTGTAATAATTAAATTCCGATAGTACACACAATTATGTAATCCATTCACAGAACATTTTCAGCTGGGGCCACTGTTGAGTGTTGATCTCCTCTAAGTATTCAATCACATTGTATCTCATTTCATGATCATCTCATTCACTCGTTTTTATGTACAGTTGTAAATTTTCCTAAGAAAATAAAAAGAATAAAAATAATAATGAAAAACATTATGATAATTAACTACGTATATTCATGAGTAAGCAATACAAAATGAAAAATATAACCTAGTTTTAATTATGAGTGAATGACGCTAAATGAAAATAAACAATAAAACTTTAATTGAAACTCTGTGGTCTTGATTTTAATGAGCAAAATACGGAAAATCACTAATTCACGCTAAACTAAGCTCTGTACAAAAGATAGCACTTGAAATAAAAGTTGTAGGTCTTTGATTTTCTATAACTTTAATCACATACACTTTTGCCTTAAAACGCACATTTAGATCTCAATCTTTAAAAAAAATACCATGAGAGCACAGCCCCATTAATTTTTCCACATATGTCGCTTACCCCATCTTATAGCCTACAGAAAAAAGTAATAAAAGAGGGATTTTAATCACAATTGTATGGAGCCGTTTTTGAGGAAATCGTAAACAAAATGAAAAATGCACGATTTCGGTTGATCGATTTTTATGAGAATGTAGAGTCTACACGTTGTAAATAACTAAATTTTTAATTTTTCATTTCGTACGATTTTCCGTTTTTCATTCACACTCATGAACGCAAAAATACACACGCGTATGCAAAGGAAGTCAGGGGGAAGGGTAGGAAGGGGAAAAGAGCGAGGGTTGTGGAGAAGTTAAAGAAGAGAGTGATGGGAAGAGGAAATCGGTAAACACATGTTTTTTTGGCGTTCAGGGGACCTGAAATTTGTATTTCCGGTGAAAACTTAACATGAAAACAACTTTCTTTATACACACTTTTTTATAATGTAAGAGAAATTTAAAAATATATATCTACATTGCAAAATAACAGTTGTTTAGATCTTTAGATAATGGTTTATTTGTTTTGAGAAAAAAAATTGTATTTTGTAGAAAAGATGTAACAAAGCAGAAATATTAAAAAAAGAGAGGAATTCAAGGAAAATTATGGTAAAAGAAATAAAATAATATTTTGGAGTGGGTAGGTAGCCGTACGTAAAAGAAATAAACCTGTAAATATACCCTGAGAAAAAAACCAGCGATTATTTTTGAAACGACTTACAAATGTATAAAGGGAAGAAATGGGTTTTAAAGAAACAGCAAAAAGTGGGTTTGAATTTAAAACCCGTAAAGTAACCGTTTCAATTCATTTCAATTTTTTACATTTATATATAAGGTAGAAAAGTACTACTGTGGTGGTACAAAATTCTTCACCCTCAATTTTCAACTGATTTTCACTATTCACGGCTTCTTGAATCAAAACGAGTTTACGACGAACAGCTTTAAATTTCTCGTTAAATTCCAAGCATTATTAGATTTATTTTACTTATGGCTGATTTCTGCATTAATGATGGGTTCAAAGAGAAATACTGACTAGGTGAAAGCAGGTGGTTGTTAAATAAATATTTAGAAGAGAGGATAGATAGGATTGCAGCAATTACAGCAGTGCTGTTTATAGCGAGTATCGGGTTCACGCCATGATTTCAAACAATAGACTAAGGAACTTCATTGTTGAAGAGAAAACATAATTATAAAAGTTATAGAATTACAGTACTTGGGGAATACAGTAGTACCCCGTTTAGCGCTTAGATGCGTTCCGCACCCATCGAGCGCTAAACGAAACAGCGCGAACAGCGCTATATGGGGTCGAGCGATTACGTAATCACATCGGGTTCCGTACAACGCTCGTACTGCGCAGAACTCATACTACTGCTTGAGTCCCAGCTCCGTGTAGTTGGAAGGAATGCAGTGCGTTGTTATAGTAAGGAAGAATGAATGAGTGTATGAATGAATTAGTAGTATTTCACAGCTGTTGCATTTGTAGTGGTAGCGTGTACTAACTAGACTAAAAACATATTCTTATCATCCGGCGCATTAATTTTAACAAATACCTACAGGGTTAATAACTTGGTCGGATTCATAATATTTAACTTACCATTTTATATCAAAACATGTAAATAAATAAATGTAATAAATACAAACTAATATGTAAAATAGGAAAAGTTTGAAAACGAATGTTTTGTATCAGAGTAATACAACAATCGTTCTCCCAGCATGCGTCACTCATTCATAATACCTCACCCGTACCCTTCACCCCGCAACTACACGGAGCTGGGACTCAAGCAGTACAATACATATGTTTACTGATTGTTTTTTTGTTTACCTACTTTTTTTATTTATGGGGTTCAAATATTTATTTATAATTACATTAATATAAACAACAAATTTAATACAGCCTGTCAAATTATACATTGAAAATACAAGAGACAGTACGTTACACATTAAAGAAAGGTACACACAAGTAAGTAGAATAAATAAACATAATTATGTAAATGGTTTAAAAAAGTCAGAAAGGATATTCAGAAAACCGGAATATAAACCGAGAAAATCAATGAAACGAACCAAATTCAGACAATTAATTACGTACTTTAAGGAGTAAATTACATGAGGAGTAAAAATAAGAACGATTAAATCAAATCAGATTCACGATTAACAAACCAGAATTCTTCTTTCGTCAATGCTCAAAAATTTGCGGAACAAATCACAGATTTGTATTAATCGTAGTAGAAAGTATTGACGATGATGCCTGAAAGATAAGAATAAAAAACTTAATTATTTCATTTATTTTAAGGTTAATTTGTTTTGTTAGCAAATATTTGTATTATGGTTAATAACGGTTAATTAACCGTGTATCAATAAATTTGAATTTATTTTTTCTGTAAACCCAAACTGAGAAGCAAAATAAAGACAACGGGTGGACAGAAGAAAAGAGAAAACTTACAGGAAACGAATGTTGAGAATGGAGCTGCAAAAATAGCTTCTAAAAACGTTTAATCACCTCACGCGGACTAAAATTGCCCTTTACGTGGAAAAAATAACATTGGCAAGAGGAAGTTTCGTGAGTATTTCACACAATTGTTTTTCCTTCAGAGGGTTATGCAATGTGAAGAACAATTCAAATCCGGTAGGGTATCGAATATTTTAAGGATATCACGATATGATAGCCTTGTATTACTACAGATAGTGTAGTGTATATGAAATAAAAAAAAAATCAAGTTATTAAAAAATTCTCTTATCTAAAAAATAAAATATCTAACTATATTTATATACTTTCTCTACATTTTTGTTAGACTATTTTATTTTTTATACGCACTTAGGGAATTTAGTTGTTTTTTATTATAACAACTTTTCGCACCCTAATATCTGAGCGTTGCTTTTTACACCGCACTTCTCACTCCTCTCTAACTAACCACCCCATAGGTTTGCTTCCGTTTTCATATTTTAAAACCCTAAATTTAAATGGCCGTGATGAAAATATATTGTATAAAATAATAGAGGATTACTACGCCTTTGGGAAAATTAACTCCTTTTTATTGCACATTTTTATTGCGTGCAAAACTCGTAGATATACGTAAATGTGATAAGATATACACACATCCCTTCCTGACCTTACTTAAATTCAAATAATAATTTCAATGGTTGTGTGCGCGCGTTTTTTTGTTATTTGTTATGAAGCAAAAACTATTGTGCCAATTTAAGTTAATCTTTAAAGTTATACTTTTTTATTTTTCCAAAAAACCGTTCATTTTATTCATATATAAATTACTTTCTATGTACTTTAAACAAAAAGTTTGTTCAAAATAAATTTTTCTATTCGTTTTTTTAATACTTAAATACAGGTGGATTAAAAATTCAACGAAATCTCTCGGAAACTGATTTCATAGCTAAAAGTAAGAAAAAATATTTATGTTAACAACATAAGACCGGAAACACTTTGTTATTAGTTAGACGTTAGTTACGGCTGGCGAAATATATCGCCGAAAATTTAGTAACCCTAATGAAATGAAATCATACACAAGTTTTTAAGGCTCTAAATAAAAGACAAACCTTACCGTAAGAGGAATCTTATGGTTTTAACCTGGTGTTGTTGTTGTTTAGTCGAAGGGCAAGTTTGAACCTCTAGAGACTTTACTTAGTAAAACGAGAAGTGATATGGTTTATCATGCCTTCCTCACTGAGTGAAAAAGCATGCTTTTCAGCACGCTAGGCCTTCTAAAAATATACTTTCCATCCTGCAAATGACATCATCTTTTTATTCGCCACAGGGTCTGGCTATATAATGAAATTCATTACTCTTAGAAGAGATAACTCTGGATAAATTCTTTTACACATCTACCTCTACTGTTCTTAAAAGGGGAGACAGTACTTTGTATCCCATCAATGTTAAATTTTCTCTTTTTAGGTAAATTTTTCATAGGATTGGTAAAAGATAGAAAAATTAAACTTTACTCTTAAAGTTCTCGGGTTTCTCTAGCAACTGACTTTTTACTTTCTCTTGCCTATATGAATATATAGGAAGGAAAGTATTGTTTTCATGTCGATTTTTCGAAATCGAGTTTTCACCGGATTTATACGTTTTCAGACCCCTGAATCCAAAAAACATGTTTTTAGCGATTGGTCTGTGTGCGTGTGTGTGTGTGTGTGTGTGTGTGTGTGTGTGTGTGTGTGTGTGTGTGAACAGAATATCTCAAGAACGGAACATCGTACGAACTTGAAACTTGAAACTTAAGTTACATACCACTACCGGACCCGACACGAACATTTTCATCAAAATCGGTCAACCGGAAGTAGTAGTTTATTCGTATAATTTTTCACTTTTTTGCGATTTTCTCAAAAACTGGTCCTACGATTTTTCCTAAAATCACCTGGTTTACTACATTTTTTATGCTCTACAAGATAGGGTAGGCGCCATGTTTGCTGAAATTCTGCGTGAGGCTGTTTTTACGTAAAAACATTTTATTTTTAAGATTGCGGCTTTAATATGCATTTTAGCGCAAAACGTTATATAATATAAGTTGTAGAGAATTTAGAAAGCTACAACTTTTATTTCAAACATTTTTTTGTATAACGCTTAGTTTAGCGGTAATTTGCGATTTTCTGTTTTTTTCTCACGAAAACGTGAGAAAAATCGATTTTTTTAACATTTCGGCCTTAGTATGCATTTTACGACAAAAGTGTATATAATTAAATTTATAGAAAATTAAAATATCTACAACTTTTATTTAAAGCATTTTTCTCTACAGAGCCTAGTTTAGAGAGAAAGAGTGATTTTCCGTATTTCTAAGCCAAACTGAGGTCGATTTTCATTTTGCGTCTTTCACTCATGATTAAAATTAGGTTATGTTTGTTGAGGTTAGTTTTTGTTTATTTCTAATGTTTTATTACTAATGTTAGGTTTATTGTTAATTATTTGCACTGGCAAGAGAAAGTTGTGTGAGTGTTTCACACCAGATTTTTTCAATTTAATCTTTTGGATACATACTTAAAAAAAATAACGAATAACGTAAAATTTAGAAAAAAATTCTACGTTTTTTTGCGTATTGCTGATTTTTTGGGCACCTGAGGAAGTCATAAAAATTTTGATATTATATGGATAAACAAGATAATTAACTGGTACAAATTTCAGCTTGGTAGGTTTATTGGTTTCTGAGAAAAATGTACCTAATTGTTAAAAATCTAAATTTATGGGAAAAGGCAAAAAACAAAAAAGCACAAATCAAAAACAAAGGTGTACACCAACAATTAAATTTACCATCAAAAGTTGGCTAGAAAGTTGATCCAACTCTTGAGAATATTAAAAATAGTGATACAGGTATTTAAAAAACTAAAATTCCCTTTTAACTATAAAACAAGGTGTATAAAATTATGAAAAATATTTGGTAACATGATATTCAGGGCAAACCTGATAAAAACTTAATATTTTCATAAAATATTTTTTGACGTAATTTAAGGTTTACTGGTAGATCTAGGCCTAAACTACTAAAAAATAAAAAAAAACCACAAATCGGAATATTCTTAAAACCATCGTCCAATCTCTCCTTAATTGCTTCAGTCATATGATTGGCTTCCATGTGGAAAGAAATATAACAATTTTTTGTAGTCGTGGAACTAGCAGATCGAGTACAAATAATTTAACACTCCATCTGCCTGTTGTGGGCAAGGTTGTAATCTAAAATGTTGAATAAAACAAGTCCCAGAACTGTATCATTCAAAGTTATAACGATGTCTGATATAAAACACAAAAATTAGCGATCGAAAAAAACACATTTTTTAGTTTAACTAGTCTGTCGAAAAATTCTTAGGGGTTGTGCTTTCGGGGTAAAATTGTTTCTTTTAAGATTGCCCCCTTAATATAAATTTTAGACCAAAAACTTATATACCGGGTGTCCCACGAATTTGACCATAGGGAAATAGCATTAATTTTCATTATGTTGTTAAAATATTTTTTTCCCACGAGTAAAAGAAGACTTATTATAATCAGGAATCATTAGAAAATGTTTAGACCTTTTAAAAATTAACTATTTTGGTACATTTTAAGCTGTATTTTAGTTTAAATACAGAAATACATAAATTTGGAACCGTTTTCTATTTAAGTATTGTAAATTTTATCAACTTTCTGCATTGTTATGTTTGGAGTAATGGTAACGTTCTGGTCCGGATATGTAAAAATAGGTGGGTCGATTCCATCAACGGTAAAATGTTTTATTGTTCAAAAAATATTGGGAATATTAAAAAATATAAATAATTTTTTTAATTTGGACGATTTGTTTTCTCATTTAAAGTTATTGCAACAATCAGTTGTCTCTGAACATTAAATATTGCTAAAGGAAATATTTAGGTATTAAAAATAATACTGAGTTTGCGTTAAAGAAAGAAATTTTTAAGTAACTAATTTTAGATGATAAAATAAATTGTGAAAATTAAAAAATAAATTAATAATATTGACTTTTTTTAATATTTCCAATATTTTTTGAACAAAAAAAAAATTTACCGCTAATAGATTCGACCCACCTATATTTAAATATCCGGGAACCAAATTGTTACCATTACTCCAGACATAACAAAGCAAAAAGTTTATAAAATTTACAATACTTAAATGGAAAACGATTACAAATTTATGTATTTCTGTATTTAAGCTAAATCACAGCATAAAATGTATCAAAATTGATATATTTTATAAACTCTAAACATTTTCTCTGCCCATAATAAACAGGTGGAGTGTCAGATTATTTGCATTCAATCTGTTCGTTGCAGGGCTAAAATAAATAGTTCTGTTTCTGGTCACATGGTCCATGGTACATGGTCACCCAATTAAATGACTGAATCATTTAAGAACAGAAGAGGTAAAGGTGTTAAAGACACTAGTCAGAGTTACCTCCTCTGAAAGTAATGAATTTCACTATACAGCCAGACCCTGTGGTGAATGAAGTAAAGGTGTCATTTGCAGAGTGGAAAATATGTGCTTTTCAGAGGGCCCGGCATGCTGATAAGCATACTTTTCCGCTCAGTGAGGAAGGCAATGGTAAACCACCTCACTCCTCGTTTTACTTAGTAAAACCTCTACGGGTTCAATCCAGCCTTTTGGCTGATGACCTAAACAACAACAACAAACATTTTCTAATGATTTTTGACTATAACAAGTCTTCATTTATTCGTGGGAAAAACCATTAACAAACTAATGAAAATCAATGCTATTTCCCTATTTCTCAAATTCCATGGGACACTTGGTATACACAAAAATGCAGAAAATTTAAAAATTACAACTTCAACCACAAGCATATTTTTCTATAAGCTAATGCTTAGTTTAGCTTCAATTAGTGATTTTATTAATTTGGTTATTAAAATCTGTAAAAAAATGAAATTTTTAAGATTGCGGTCTATATTATAAATTTCATAACAAAGTACACACAAATAAGTTAAAGAAATTTTAAAACGCTACTACTTTTAATCCAAGCATTTGTTTATATACAGAGTAGCATTATATAACGTACGACTGGTCTATTTTCTCCAAAACGAGATTCAGATCGTACGGTGACATAAAATTTAAAAAAAAATCTGGTGTGAAACATTCACACAACTGCCAATGCAAATGCACAAGCCAATGCAAATAATTAACAATAAACGTAAAATTATTAATAAAACATTAGAAATAAACAAAAAAACTAACCTCACAAAACATTAGTGAAATACACAAAATTAAAATCGACCTCGACCGCCTCCGTAGCGTAGTGGTTAACGTGTTGGCCTGCCACGCGGAGGTCCCGGGTTCGATTCCCGGCCAGGGTCTGGAAATTTTCACGTGTCAAATCCCACAGTTAATGTTTCATAACCCACCGTACTCGCTAATAACCAAGCAGTTGATGCGACTTTAAATAAAATAAATAAAATTTAAAAAAATCGACCTCAGTTTGGGTTAAAAATACGGAAAATCGCTCATTCACGCTAAACTAGGCACTGTACAAAAAATGCTTTAAAGAAAAGTTGTAGATCTTTTAATTTTCTATAAATTTTATTTTGTACTTTTTTGTCGTAAAATGCATTCTAAGGCCAAAATCTTTAAAAAAATAGATTTTTCACACGTTTTCGTAAGAAAAAAAACAGAAAATTGCTAATTACCGCTAAACTAAGCGTTATACAAAAAAATGTTTGAAATAAAAGTTGTAGAATTTTACATTCCCTACAACTTTTATTTTATAACGTTTTGCGCTAAAATGCATATTTAAGCGCAATCTTAAAAGGAAAATGTTTTTACGTAAAAACAGCCTTACCGAGAATTTCAGCAAAAATGGCGCCTACCCTATCTTGTAGAGCATAACAAATGCAATGAACCAGGTGATTTTTAAAAAAATCGTAAGACCAGTTTTTGAGAAAATTGCAAAAAAGTGAAAAATTACACGAATAAACTACTACTTCTGGTTGACCGATTTTGATGAAAATGTTCGTGTCGGGTCCGGTAAGGGTATGTAACTTAAGTTTCAAGTTTCAAGTTTGTACGATGTTCCGTACTTGAGATATTTTGTATACGCGCGCACACGCGTGCGCGCGCACACACACACACACACACACACACACACACATACACATACACACACACACAAACCAATCGCTAAAAACATGGTTTTTGGGTTCAGGGGGTCTGAAAACATATAGATCCGGTGAAAACTCGATTTCGGAAAATCGACATGAAAACAATACTTTCCTTCTTATAAATTCATATAGGCAAGAGAAAGTAAAAATTGAAACAAAATATAAAATCAAAGACATAAAATTCGAACGGATAATTGAGAGTATGAAAATGTTCATCCAATACAGAATGAAAAAAAATAATTCATATATTAATTTTATAATAATATTTTAATACGTAAATGATATATACTTGAACAAATATTGAACAAAATATAAAAATAATTATGATCTAAATTTTATAATTTCATGCATAAAAATGTGATATTACAAACATGGATGTTCTGTGTCCGTAGCTCACAATATAAAATAATAATCGCGACCTTACTATTAATTCCCGAATTTAAACGAACAAAATATGAAGTCTCTCTTTCCAAATGATAATGAATTCTTCTCCTCTAGCAATGAACGACTAATGAAAAACTGCCTAATTAAATTTTCCCTGTATTTAAAAACTTGGTACAACCCTCCCTATTTATGACGTCGGACCAATGAGAACCCATCTTACATCTTTCAAAAGTCTCATTATATGTTAAAATTTCTAAAAAGATCCTTGTAAGTAATTACTATACGTAATACTATACGTAATTCGGTGTAGTGATTGCTTACTTGTACCGAGACATTCATTCTCAATTTAATGGGCTATTTAGATGTTCAACGAACTTTCTGCCCCATACAAATATTTACTGCAGAAGACTAGACCTCATTTACACGTAATACACATCTTCCTCATCTCATTGTGTCACGGGGTAGCTTCTTGTTCTTAATTGAACACATTTCAACGTACACATTGTAGGAATTAAAAAAAGACAGTGGTTACCAGTGTACTTTGATGGTTGGGGTTCAATTAATCATATTCTCCCAGGAGTGGTTGACCTGGGTCTGTACAAGACTACACCTCATTTATACGTCATACACATCATCCTCATCTCATTAAGTCACGGGGCTGCTTATTGTTCTGAATTGAACACATTTCAACTTACACATATTGGGATTAAAAAAAAGACAGTGGATACCGGTTTACTTTGATGTTTGGGGTTAAATTAACCATACTCTCCCAGGAATTGTCGACCTGGGTTTGTACAAAACTACACCTCATTTATACGTCATACACATCATCCTCATCTCATTGTGTCACGAAGTTGCTTATTGTATTGAATTGAACACATTTCAACTTACGCATATTGGGATTAAAAAAAAGACAGTGGATACCGGTTTACTTTGATGTTTGGGGTTAACTTAACCATACTCTCCCAGGAATGGTCGACCTGGGTTTGTACAAAACTACCCCTCATTTATACGTCATACACATCATCCTCATCTCATTGTGTCACGAAGTTGCTTATTGTACTGAATTGAACATATTTCAAAGTACACATATCAGAGATTAAAATAAAGACTGTGGTTACCGGTTTACTTCGATGGTTGGTTTTTAATGAACCATACTTTCTCAGAAATGTTCGATGTGAGTCTGTACAAGAATACACGTCACTCATAACATTCTCATCTCATTGGGTCATGGGGTTGCTTATTGTCCTTAAATTGAACAAATTCCATCGTAGTCTACACACATTAGAAATTTAAAAAATTGTACTTTATTCCCTAAAGTGTGCGCGTTGCAGTCTGTTGAAATTAAGAAGAATACTCAACCCTATGACCTAATGAGATGAGAATGATCTGTATGACGTTTAAACGCGTTGTAATCTTGTACAAACTCAAATCAACCATTTCTGAAAGCGTATGGTTAATTGAACTCCAACCATTAAAGTACTCCGGTAACCACTGTCTAGTATTCAAATCCGTATAACAGTATTAACTATCTCTTATATATTACTTAAGTACCCGTTCTTCGAACGATTTCCTTGGTGCCGTGGACGGTCGGTTGGGGTACCGAATTCGATCCCTGTCAGGTCTGATATTCTTTAACTATTCATTGTTATCTATTCCCTTTCAGCGTCAGCATTATTATTTATAAAAAAAAATAGTTGAACGTAAAGTAAAAGCAAGATCTTGGTGTTTTTAAATTAAGATATGCAGCGCTTTATTATTTTTATAATAAATGAAAGGTAAATCACAATAGGAACACACTATGGTGACTACTATTAAGACGACTGATTCAGTTTTGAAAATGTGACCGAGAAAAGGCGTATAAGGTACTGGTGGAATGGTAGGTAGATAACTGACTGAATGAATAACGGTTTTACCGGCGCGTAGGCCTGTGTTTATTGTTCTGTTTATTTTGTATATTAATATTCTTCTAAAAATATTGGTTTTTTTTAAATTGGTAATATCTCCGTTATTATGCATAAAAATGAAGAAAAACTTTACATAATGAAACTTATGTGTCTTTAAACGTTCCGTAATATCGATTATATAACATTTTTTGACATATTGACTTTTAACGGAGATATTCGTAGGTTTTTGTTTACCCCACCCTCTGAACTGCCCCATCCCTTTGTGATATTAAAAAAAGTATAGCCTATTTTCATTTCGATTTTGTTCAGAACCTAGATACCGAAATTCATTGAATTTGGTTCAGTGGTTCTTACATGATTCCGTAACATACCAACAGACAAACAGACAAAAATTCATCTGAACTGATTTTAAGTGTTTACGTAGTACATCTGGCGTAGAAACAAAATTTGGGGCATTTTAAAAAATTGTACAGACAAAATCACAATTTTAATTATATAGATTAACTACCTTTGTACATTTTATTTTATTACTTATTTTTATACCTTTCCTTTTCCTGAGAACAGGCTTTGCTTTAATCAGGAAAGTAATTTCTGTTCATTTAACTAAGAAATCGTATATATTATAAAATTAATATAATGGAAATAAATTAATACCTTTATAGTACAGGGTTAGGCAGAAAAACCTCCCTTATTAGAAAGTAACATTGAGCAGACAAGAGACGGAGTAGAGTAGTGGGGCCGTGTCCTTTAGTAGCTGCATACGTGCCGTTGCTAGTGCACAACATGGCGTGGTCGGGTAAACATCGTCCTTTCGTCGTGGAACAGTTTCTTCAAAATGGCGGATCGCCCATAAATACTCAACGCGCCTTCCGTGTTTGCTTTGCGCTCGGACGACGGGACCCTGTACCTAACACAACCCCCAAGAACTCCATCAACGACCACTTTACAGCCCCAAAGTAACGGTATGGTGTGCTGTTTTTAATTCTGGAGTGATTGGCCTGTACTTTTTCGAAGAAAATGGCGAGAGTGTTACCGTAAACAATGTACGGTACTGTGCCATGCTCCGCGAGTTCCTTCAGCCAAAACTAAGGAAGCTTTTTGATGACATTGCTAATGTATGGTTCCAACAAGATGGCATTACAGCCCATACAACGCGTCAGTCATTGGCATTGGTAAAGGAAATGTTTCCTATATAGACACGTCATCTCTTTGCGTGGTGATATTGCGTGGCCACCACGTTTGCCAGACCTAAAACCCTGTGATTTTTTTCTGTGGGGCTATCTAAAATCCAAGGTGTACCAACATCGTACTCAAACTTTAGAAAACCTGAAAGAACACACGTGAAGTTGAAGATGTGATAACACGTGAAGTTGAAGCAATATCGCCTGACATGACTCGTAAAGTAATCAACAACTTCAGAGAACGACTCAACCAGTGTATCAACAGTGGAGGTAACCATTTGAAAGACGTATTGTTAAAAAAAATTAGTTAAAAATTGTAAAATTAAACTTACATTTTCTTAAACGGCACAATCTCTGCTTTGTATTAATAAAAATAAATACTTCAAATTTTACTTCATTTTGTTTTTATTAGCTTCCTTAATAGGGGAGGTTTTTGCCTAACCCTTTATTTTCAACTACGGAATCAAATTAATCCGAATTACCCATTTAATAAACATACATTATGAGCTACATTAAGTTAGCAATTTTGCATCGTACTGAGCAATAAAATATTTCCAAGAAAACCAAAACAATTTCAAATTAATTCCGAAAATTTTTAATTTTATTCATTTAAATATGCATATAAATTTAATCATGTTTTTTACATTAAATTTTTCGTTCAATCCGTATTGTTTTTTCTCATCCTATTTCTCAGATCTGCCATTGTATTTTAAACAACTGTTTTCCAGTTTACTTTACTTTTGTGCTGTAAAATAAAACGAGTGTACAAACTGAAATTGTTTCATGTCTTTAAAGAATGAGATTTATTAAAAGTCAGGGAGGAGTAACTGTTTGTTGTCTTTCAAGAGAAGAATTCGTTTAAAATTATATGTACAGTTGCCTATACACACTGTTCGAAAAGTTGTATCACAATATATTTCAAAGCGTTTAGAAAAAATCTTAATATAAAGGTGGTTTATTTGTTTTCATAAATCTATATACTTTGTAAAAGGATAAGAGTTTTTTTATCGATTTTGTTCACAAGCTCCCACTGGAGTAATTTCGGTCAATATTTTACTTTCTCTTCCTTTACATGAAAACATATTATAGGGTTGGCAGTATTGTTTTCATGTCGACTTTTCAAAATCGAGTTTTTACCGAATATACACGTTTTCAGGCTCCCTGAACCCAAAAAATATGTTTTACGCGACTGGTCTGTGTGTGTGTAAGTGTGTGTGGGTGTGTTTGTGAACAAAATATCTCAAGAACGGAATACCGTACAAGTTGAACCTTGAAACTCAAGTTAGGTACCACTAGAGGATCTGACGTGAACATTTTTAACAAAATCTGTTTACCAGAAATAGTTTATTCGTGCGATTTTTCATTTTTTTACGATTTTTCAAAAACGGCTCGACCTTCAAACGGTTTACAAAAAAATGGCCTATGTTTAAAAATCGCCTTTATTACTACATTTTTTACTCCCTACAAGATAGTGTAGTAAGTGCTATCTCTACTAGAATTCTTGGTAGTGTAAGTGTTATCTCGGCTACAATTCTTGGTGGACCTGTGCTCTCGTCATAAATAATATATTTTTTAAAGTTGCAGCCTTAATATGCATTCTAGAGCAAAAGTGTACGTTATTGAAAATGTAGACCCCTTCAAATTTACAATTTTTATTCCAAACATTAGTTTGTTACAACGTTTAGTTTAGCATCAATTAGTGACTTTCTGTATTATTTCATCAAAGTCGGTGAAAAATTAGATTTTTTTTAATATTGCGGCCTTAGAATGCAAATTTCGACATAAATTTATGTAATTAAAGTTATAGGAAATTAACGACTACAACTTTTATTTCAAGTTTTATCTTCTACCGAGTTTAGTATACTTAGTTAAAGTAGCAAGTTAAAGTCGCGTGAGAGTTTCACACCAGATTTTTTTGTTTTAAGTTTTGATTTTTGTTCAATAATTCAAAAAAATTTTAAATTTATAAGTAGGCTACATCTGTTTCCGGTTTTACTTAATCTGTATTCTCCATTTTAGGCATCCCCGTAGAAATGTATTCCGAGAAACTCAGCTGTGACTGTTTGTGGCATTTTTAGTTTGTTAAAATATATATATGGACAATATTTATGATGAAACGTAAATACAATATGTATCTTTCAATTGTTGTTCCAGATAAATCAGGGTGCATCGTAGATATTTCTCAGCACAAAATTTTTTGAACTTGTATTATGTTTACATTGCTTTGTTTCTTACATCACCATCAGTGTATACCAAACCTTCAAACAGGTTTGTAAAGTAGAAGTTTCTTATACACTGATAATGAAGATCTTCTTCCCATCAGCAATAACAAGTTCTGGTTCCTTAGCCCAAACACCTCTTTTTTTGACACAGAGTTTCCAGTGAATCTTAGAATCAGGCGCATACGGAGCTATTTGGCTTTGCGTGCAACAGAGTGTGGTTTTACATATACTGGGATATTTTCAATTTTCTTGTAGATAAAGTCAATATGAACTGTTTTTTCTTATTGAATTTATTCTTCCCTTTTTAGTCCTTTGTTGTACTTCTCTAACGATTGTAGTTTACCTGTTTCTTCCTAAAAATTTTCAATAGCTACGGTATTATTTTCAAGTTCGAGAGGTCAATCAATGGTATACAGCAAGTAAAGCATGGGACCCTGTATACTTCCTTGTGGAACCTATTTTTGTTTTTTTAAGTTCAGAATACGCATTCCCTTTTTTAATTCTGAAGAATCTTCCTGTTAAATATGACTGGTATTGTCTCAACAGAAGTGATCTTGTAATTTAAACTATCAAACCAAATTTTGTTGAATTTTTTTTGTTTTTTTTTGTTTTCATCTCTAACGTATGTACGTCGCAATCTGTTCAATTCAGAACAATAAGCAACCCCGTGGACCCAATCAGATGAGAATGATGAGGATGACGTGTAAATTTACACCAATAGAATGCAAAAACTCAGAATCCAAAATTTTTAATATTTCAAACTCGTGAATTTTTGGTTAAGACACTTCAGAACTTTTCAGGCAACCGGTAGATGTTTGTCTTTGACTGTAGAGTATTTCTTTTCCGAAGGAACATAAAATAAAAAGCTGGGGAAGAAACTATGCGGCGGAAGCAGCAGCAGCACTTTATTTTCCTTGTTTTAAATTCTGAAAGTATTTGCAAATGGGGGAAAGAAAAATTTTAAAACAGTATGAAAAATAAATATACATGCTAAGTATGTCATTATAATGGTTTAAAAATTTCAAACCATATTATGATTTTAAAACCAACAGCAGTTAGTGACGTAGTAAAGTTTTATTTGCAGTATTCTTCTTTTTTTTATTATTTTTCCAGTGGTATATTTTCTTCCTCGCCCATTCCTTATTCTGTGTCTCTTTTTATTCCTTCTTTACTCTGCCCTTCACTCTGTTTTCTCTTTAGGCCTATATGTATTTTCTTCTTTCTCATTGTCTTCTTGAGTTTCTTTTGAAGGAGACAGGACACCATATCTTAACATGTTGTATAATTTTCATTACCTTTACTTCTTCTACTTCTCCATCTCTCTCACTCCTCCTCTTCCTTCTACTTCTTCTTCTTATTCTACCTCTTCTCTTTCCCCTCCCCTTTTTCTCCCCTCCCAATTATTCTCCTTCTTTTCTCCTCCCCCTTATTTTACTCTTCCTACTTCATCTCCTTCTTCACTTCTTCTTTTTCCTCCTCTCCTATGTCATATTCTCCTCCTCTGCCACCACCACTTTCTGCTTTTCCTATTCAACCTTCTTTTTCTTTTCCTTCTATTCTTCTTTTTTCTTCTTTTTCTTATATTTACTTTCCTTCTCCTCCTCCTTTTCCTCCTTTGCGTTTCCTTCTACTGCTCCACCTTCTTCCTCTTCTTCTTCTTTTTCTTCTCTACTTCTGTTTCTCCTCCTCCTCCTTCTCTTTTCTCTTTTCCTTTTCTTTTTTCTACTTTTTCTTGTCCTTATTCTTTTTTCTTCCCTTCCTCAATCTTCTTTATTATCATCTTCTTCTTCTTTTCCTCTTCTTCTTCCTTCTTCATTTTTACTCTCCTTTTCCTTTCGCTTCTCATTCTTCTTTTAACTGTTCCTTTTTTCATTTTTTCCTTCTCGTCACATAACCTATACCTGCTATAGTTACTTGAGTCACCAGTTTGCCCTTGTTTGCAACGAGGGGTAAAGGGGAAAAAGCATCAGTGCGCATGCGCAACTTTAATTTTAGTGCAACAAACGCAACCTTTATACTGTATCCAGAGCATATGCAGTACATCGCGGAAAATTTTGTAGGTTAACTGTACGAATATAATTGTTTGTTACCGTAAACAGAAATGGTAGTTTTTCGAAAACATGGGCAGACTATTCACAGTGCTGAATAAAATGTAATATGCAGTGTAATGAATTGCTGTGAAGTTCAAGATAAACAAAAATGCTTTTCCTTCTCTCTTAACAAAAGCCATGAGCGAGTGGCTAACTACTGTGATGTTTCTCTTTCCACAATTAAAAAAATAAAGAAGGAAATTAAAGACGTGAAAAAGTTATTCGTCAACAGTTTTGTTGACACCTGGTAATAAAAGGAAACGGTTACGTAGATAATAGTGAGACTGATAGTGAAGACGCCGATGACAGCGATAGTAAAGAAGGCGTTCATTCGTAGAAAATGTTGTTCCAGTGGAATAAGGTAGCTGGTAATTACAGTAAATCAAACATTTCTTGTCATGTAATTAAGCTATAGGAAATATTATAGGTGACATTTATTTCTTATAAGGTTCATGAAGAAAATATTTTCTCGGAATAAACCACAGCTTACAAAATGAATGTAGAAACTGCACGGTAGTGAAATGTACGAGTAGTGTCTTACTTTTGAGGTTGGCAGCAATGTCAAATTTTCACTTCCCTTCCTCACAGCCTATCCATACGCAAAAGGCAATCTCGTGACTTCAGTATCTATACCTATGAGCTAATACATAAAAATAAAAATAAATAAATAAACTAATAACTTCTCACTTAAATGTAATTTAAACCACACCACAGATTAGACCTAAAGAGGAATGCAACGAATTAAATCTATTTCTATTTAATTGATAAAACTTTAAATTATATTATGTTGATGTAAAGAAATTAAATCTGTAAATCTTGGTTTTTTTAAATGTATTATTAATAAATCTACTAATTTTTTTTAATAATTTTGTACTAATGTTCTTTAATGTCAATTTATCAGCAAAGTAGCAAAAATAAGGGATGAATTTACAATTTTTTTGTAAGTTAGATAGAATCCACGAGGTAGTTTGTTTAGTATAACAGTATTTTGCGAGGCACCATCCGAATACAAATGACATTGTGGAGTGGCAATATATAATGCAGCATCGAGTGTTTTCAACATGGGATAATTGAAGTACCTTCACGTTAGGTTGTTAGATTTATATACAGAGTCATTTTACAGGTATGGATATTTGAATGAATGTGTGTGACATATTTTTCTCGTGTGTGTCCGTATGGGCACGAACAAACAGATGACAAAGTGGCTTAAATGTGTACAAGTGAGATAGATATTCGTCTCTGTTTTATTATTATCTATACGGGGAAAATATTTTTGTACTACACAAAATTAAAGTTACACTGACCTTCACGTTTCATAACTTCTTGAAGCCAAAACAAAGTCCATCAAAAAAAAAAAGCGGAAATTGAGCAGATTTCATATTAGCAATTTCTTACAGCTAGTTTATTTAATTAGCGCTTTAATAAAAACGACCTGACAATAACTGAATATGTGTTATAAGAAAAAGTATGTATAATATATTTCTTAAAAAATCTAGTGTAAAAGACTCAGACAACTTTCTCTTATCAATGTAAGTGAAGTAATGAAAATATAACCTACGTTCAATCATTATTAAATGATGTAAAATAAAATACGTAGTAATTTTAATCATAAATGAATCTTACATAATACTAAATGCCCATAATGCCCTCCATCTGTTGGTTCCAGGGCTACAAAAATAGTTCTGTTTCTTATAATATAGTCAGCCAATTATATGACTGAGCTATTTAAGAACAGAAGAGGTAGAGGTGTAAAAGATATTAGTCATAGTTATCTTCTCTGAGAGTTATGAATTTCACTATACAGCCAGACCATGTGGTAAATGAAGTGAAGGTGTCATTTTCAGGGTGGAAAGTGGGTGCTTTTCGGAGGGCCAGGCATGCAAATAAATATACTCTTTCAACTCAGTGAGGAAGGTAATATTAAACCACCTCACTCCTCGTTTTTACTTAGTAAAACCTCCAGAGGTTCAAACAAGCCTTTCGGCTGTCGATTTAACCATACAGCCGGCAATAACATTTTTCTTGACCGGCAGAGATTTTCTAGTCACCGAACCGTAAAGAAATCATTAAAAAATTGCTGTAAATCACAAACCTTGTCACGTTACGTCAAAATAACAAGAAAACTTAGGAAATAATGAATAAATACATTACTGAAATTTTAATCTGACAGTAAGGGATGCTGAAACTATTTGAAAATAACTTTAGACAAATGTTTTTCTAAAATTTCAGACGACACTACTGCTTAAAACTTTCTTATGCTCTATTTTCAAAATTCATTTTATACGAATCGTTACTTTTAATGTTTATTTCCAAATAAAACCAAAAAAAAACGTATCTATGTTGTAAATTGAACAAAAAATATACAAAAACACATCATTTAAACCAAGAAATAACCAAATTCAGCTCTAGGACAGCGTGGTTTCAACAGAGAAACACAAAAATATGAAACTGACATGTAACAACCCCGATTGAAATCAGCTAAATTTTGGCGTATAGTAACATACGTTAAAATTGGACAAGCGGTTTTGAAGAAAGAAGGCTCTAAACTCGGGTATATATAATAAAGAAATCGACAGTAGAGATTTAAACAGCCTCCATGTCTCCAGCTAACGCCGTCTGCTCATACGAACGCACGCTAATTTTTTTTAACACCCTTTATAATTGGTTTTATTTATACAATATTATGATCATGCCTTCAACTGTTAAAGTTATGTGAAAAAATAAACAATTAAAGTTTATTTTTCCGTGAATTGTAGTGAGTTCCTAGTTTAGGTATTTGTAGAAATTTTACTGGGCCTCGTTTTGGACGACTGTGATTGTAGTATGATGGGAATAGACAGAAATTTTCAGAAAATTATTTATGATTAATTCAATCGCCCGATTTTCTATAGTAAAACTACTACAATGTTGTTTGTGTTTTTTTATAATTACTGTACAGAATGAACAACGGCTACTTGTTTATAAATTGTAAATTAATTTAGAGGATTACCTTGGATATACTCGACTGTATTTATAAAGTACATTTACGGAATGAATAATTGTATTTAGTGAAATTTAAATTGAGAAACTTACTTCAAATAATACTCGTAATAGCAGGATTATATTATAACCAACTAACTACACATCAATAAAATTTACGTCGTACTAATTCTGTTTCAATATATAATGTGGAGTAGTAACTCACTTAATCAAATAATAAGTTTGTTTTAAAATGTTTAACGATAAATTACTGTATTTTTCTCGTATAATCCCTGTACATCAGTGAATAGTTCTCATTAACTGATTGACTCATTAATCATGGTAACGGCACTCTTGGCAGTAATTCGCAACCCAAAAATTGTATAACCTTAATTAATAAAAAAAAAAATTTTAAATAATAAAATAAACCAATTGTATAATTAAATTATGTTGATAGTAAATGGACAATACATGTTACGTGATCGAGAAGATCTTTACAAGAAAAATTATCTATTAATACCGACGATTAGAAAAAGAAAAAGAAAATTTTATGGACACCTGAAACTAAGATTCGAGAAACTTTTCCAGGTCCTAAAATAACTGTTTTATTAGTTTTTAATTTTCTCTGTGCGACAGTTTAACTGTCTCTTTATGCTCATTTATTGAATTAATTTCGTATAAAGTTAAAATGATTAAGTTGTGTTAATTAAAATATATTATTGTAAAGTAGTTATAGTTATAAAATAAAAATTATAATATCGCTATTATAATATAGCTACCAGTAGTAATTTAACTTAGTAATTTTATAGTAGTTATAAGTATTTAAGTGAATTAATGTTTTTGTTCTGTATACTCCTATGCGCGGACAGGACTCTTTGTGAAGAAGAGTTTTTGCGTATAAGTATATTTAGTTTAAAATATTGTACATAGCTTAGTATAGTCATGAATTGTAATTTTAATGTAGCTATATTTTACTTAATAAAATAAATAAATTAAATAAATAGATCTAAAAGCAATAAAAGTGGAAGAAATCAAAGGAAATCGAAGTGGTGTCTACATATTGGAAATGTACAACAGATCCACTATGTTGGACTTAATAACATTCCATGTTGTGAAGGGATTATCATGTTTTCTAACTACAAATATGTTACTACACTTTTCGTTCATGAAATCACCAAAATATAAAATCAAATCGTTTCGTTCATTTGCGTAGCGTTGAAATTAAAAAATCTGGTGTGTAATACTCACACAACTTTCTCTTTCCAATGCAAATAATGAACAATATAACCTAATATTAGTAATAAAACAGAAATAAATAAAAAAATTAATCTCAAAAACATAACTTCATTTT
Organism: Catonia carolina; assembly: GCA_035578175.1. Lineage (NCBI taxonomy): Eukaryota > Metazoa > Arthropoda > Insecta > Hemiptera > Achilidae > Catonia > Catonia carolina. Next base: position 10,715,512 of record JAQMRL010000007.1, on the reverse strand, counting down.
AATCATGCGTGAATGATGCAAAATGAAAATCAACCGTAGTTTGGGTTAGTAATACAAAATATTTTTCTTTGACGCTAAACTAGGCTGTACCAAGACCGAAATCTTGACATATACATTTTTTACAGTATTTCATGAAAAAAACAGAAAATCACTAATTATCGCTAAACTAAGCGTTACACAAAGAAATGTTTAAAATAAAAGATGTAGATTTTTAAATTTTCTACAACTTTTATTTTATACACTTTTGCGCTAAAACGCATATTAAAGCTGCAATCGTAAAACACCATTTTCTTCTATGAGAGCACATCCTCCCCAAGAATTTCAGCAAACATGGCACCTACACTATCCCTATACACGAATAAACTACTACTTCCGGTTGACCGATTTGATGAAAATGCTCGGGTCCTCTAGTGGTATGTAACTTAAGTTTCAAGTTTCAACTTCGTCCGATGTTTCGTTCTTGAGATATTCTGTTCACTCACAGACACACAAAAACCAATCGCTAAAAACATGTTTTTTGGGTTTAGGGGTCTTAAAACGTGTATATCCGGTGAAAACAATTCGTACTTTCCTTCCCGTATATTCATAAAGACAAGAGAAAGTAAAAATTGCAGAAATCGGAGTGCTGTCCACATAATGAAAGAGTATCCAATATTGTTTCTGTATCTCCCCAATAATATTTTAACACTTATCTCTAAGGTTTATTTCGGGATCTGGGTAAAATAAATAATTTACAACTTATTCTCAAAGGTTCCACGAAATTTAAGTACACAAATATTGTTTCAACAATTTAAAGAAAAAAATTATTACGAAGTAGAACTATTACAAACAAAAATAACGATTATTTATGGAAAAATTTTGCAAACAATGGTAACAAGAGATTTTACAAATTATACATATTTTAAACACTAAAACTTAAAAACCCATCACTAATAAAATTCACAGCAACAAAATTTATAACACTACTTGTATGAATGCTATCTTAACAATTATTCAAAATACCAGTTTCCACTTCTGACATCAATGTGACACTTATCTGTAGGGTCCGTTTTGGGTTCTGGGTAAAAATAAATTATTTACACACTAAAGTTTAAAATTTAAAGTATTCATTACAAACTAAAAATTATAATTAATAAATTTTCTTAAATCTACAAGTAAATTACAATTATTACAATTAAATTAATAATTACAATAAATAATGAAAATAAATAAACTTATTGTATTTAATTACACTGTTCGCACTACGCAATTCGCTGAATCACAGACAGATCGAGACTTACTCCAAAACGCGCGTGCTCCTTTATATAGATGAGCTATGGAGATTTAAAGAAGGACAGAGATTTTTGATATAATAAAAATACAAAATCCTTCTGGGCTTCTGGATAATTCTTAACAATTGTAAACAAATTAGGATTGAATGAAAGGTTTACAAAAAGGCCAATTATCTAAGTAGGCACCGAACTCTTTCACAATAACCGTACAACGATAGGCAGACCTACCTGTACTAAACATAACATTTATGTAGTACATAATATTCTTAACTATTTCTTGGAAACCCTATTTATCATTCATATTAATTACGTTAACATTTTAAAATCTCAGTACTTTTTGAAAATTCTCGAACACACATTCCTTTTAGATATTGTTACAATATTTAACATAATAAAATGCATTAGTGTCATAGCCAAATGAGTAAAATTACATTGTAAACAGTTGTTTAATCTTACAACGTAGTATCGTGCTGTATCACTAGGTATATATTAATGTTCACAAGCATTTTAAACAATAAACTCTATAGTGAAAGGGATAAAACGAAACAGTAAAGGGAAAATTAAACCAAAAAGAGATAGGGATAGTGAGAATCTAATTAAATGCATTCGAATAGTGGTACGGTGAGTTAGAATTCAATCGAATACGTCTGAGTTGGTTACCATTTTGTTGACTAGTTATAATAACCCAACAAACTCACACAAATGTATATTAGTACAAAAGGATTTATTCTTCCATTCATTTACTCGTATTTAATTGGTTGTGAATTATATCCTCTATCTAATTACGCGTGGCAAAGCAAATTATATATATGCAAATTGTTTGTTAAGGTAACTCGAATCTATAAAATAAAGCTTTACTATAGTACATGAGTAACGTGATGAAGCGTGCTAGATTATTATAAAATGAGGTGAAGGTTTTCCCCGGTGCGTTTAAAAATCAAACGTTATAGCATTTTATCTGGCACATGAACTATGAAATCCGTGAACACTGGTATTTTAAGTTGGTAAATTAAAGTCAAGTAACCAAATAAAATATTTTCTGGTAACTTAAAATGAATTGACCCTGATAAAATCTAGAAATTGTGCTTAGGTACAGTGCTAGATATAACTTCAAAGACAAAAATTTTGATGTAAAACACTCATACGACTCTATCTTCCCAGTGTAAATAATGAAATATATAGGGTATATTTCAACATGAATAACGTATGTAAAATGAAAAACATAACCTAATTTGAACCACGAGTGAATGAAAATGAAACGTTAATGAAAATCAACTTCTGTATAATTTAAAAATATGTAGAATCTAATTGACGCTACACGCTCTGTGAAAATTTTTTATATTTCCTATTATTTTGATAACACAAACTCTTGTCGTTAAGTGCATACTTAACCACAATCTTAAAAGAAATTCCGGTTTTTATCGATTTCGATGAGGAAAATAAAAAAATTACTAACTGATGCTTAACTAAGCGTTTGTTGTAGAAATGTATAAATAATATCGTTGTCGAAATAAATTTTGTATATTTTATAACTTATAAGTTGACAGATTCGACGAAGAAGACAAAGGTAATGGCATTCAGAGGGAAGGAGCCAGTCAGAAGCAAAATTGTTATAGATAATAATATTTTGGAATAGATCTCCCACTTTCAGTATCTAGGTTGCAACATTACATACCAATAGGATAAAGATGCTTACAATAAGATGCACAAATTTCAGCAAATATGTGGAACTATCCACCGCACCTTGAAAAAATAGCACCAGTCAAAACACGAGGGTGAGATTTTACAAAACAATAGCAGTACCGACCCTTCTCTATGGCAGTGAAACTTGGGTGCTATCAAAGCGAGAGGAGAGTAGATTGGAAGCATCTGAAATGGAATTTTTCGACATACGTATGGGTGTAGTAGAGAAGATCGTTACAAGAATACCGAGACAAGGAAAGAACTAAAAATCTTCTCTATAAACGACAGGGTATCTAAGTGCAGAATGCAGTGGTTAGAGCATGTAAACAGAATGAGGGAGGGTAGGATATCTAAGCAGACACTGGGTTATAAGCCGGAGGGCAGGAGAGAATGAGGACGCCCGAGAAAGAGATGGGTAGATTTAAGAGGTGCGAAATAGGCAGAGATTTCTAATCCGTAAAAGGCAGAAGAAGAAAAAGAAGAAGAACAAGATTTTATAACTTTCTACAACTTGAATTATAATACACTTTTGCCCTAAACTTCATATGAAGGCCGCAATTTCAAAAAAAAAGTTTTACCACAAGATTCGATTTCCCCCCCCCCATAATTTTATCAGACATGGTGCTTAACTTACATTGTGATAATAAAAAGTGTAGTTAATGAGAAGATTTAAGAAATCGTTCGAACCGGTTTTGAGATAATTGCATAAAAGTGAAAAATTTCACAAATAAACTACTATTTCCAGTAAGCAGATTTTGATGAGAATGTTCGTGTCCAGTCTTCTGATGGTACGTAACTTCAGTCTTAAGTTTCAATGTCCTACGATAATTCATTTGTGAGATATTTCGTTCACACGCGCGTGCGCGCGCGCACACACACACACACACACACACACAGACCATTCGCTAAATCATATGTTTTTAGTTCAGGGGCTTGAAAAAGTGTATTTCCGTTGAAAACCCGATTTCGAAAAATCGACATGAAAGTAATGTTGTTCTTCCTTATATTTTTATAGGACAAAAGAAAGTAAAAAGTTATTTTACACGATATAAAATAGACCTATACGATTAACTTATTAAATTATAAATTGTGTGGCAACACATTAATAAAAATAATAAATATAAAATTTGGAAAGTGTAATTTTTGAAATAAAATTGCTAAGAGACAAATACGGGTAATCTAAGAAGAAAGAAATTCCCAGGTCATTTCAAACAATCGGAAAGGGGAATTGTTGTTATTAGATTTCCACACTACTTGCACATATATAACTCCGTCCCGCTCTTTCGCATGTTTTTTAAATCCAACTTTTTCTTAGTTTGTTCGCTCCTTACTTTCAAGTAACCCCTTTCCAAACAGCAAACAAACACAGAATCTCTTTCTACGTTTTGTTTTTGTTATAAATGAAGTCTTAAGCGTTTCGTCGTGTTGTTTGTCCCATAGGAAAGAAGCTATAAAACGTTAATGATTTCATATTATGTACGGTATAATATAATAGTTGGATCTATACATCTAGATAACTCATTTTTAAATATTTTATCAAATATGATCTTAGCTTATCTACGCAGTGGTTCATAATTTATTTATTTTCTATTTATTCATAATATTACTCTTACAAAAGAGTATAGCCCGTGCTCTTCTTCTTTTTCTCCTTCTACTCTTCCTCTTCCCCCTTCTCCTTTTCTCACTCACTACCACCATCTCCTACACCTGTTTTCTTCTCCCCTTCCCTTCTACGGCATCTCTTCTTTCTCCTCCTCCTTCACCTCACCTTCTCCTACTCCTAGTTCTCCTCTTTCTCATCCTTTTTCTTCTGCCCCTTCCTTCCTTCACCACCAACATCTTCTCCTATGCCTATTCTTCCTTCTTCTTGTTCCCCTCTTTTCCAATTTCTTCTTCTACCTTCACCTTCTCCTCCTTCACAATCACCTTTACCGACTTCCCTTCCCCTCCTTCACCGCTTTTACTTTCACCTTCACCTTCTCCTCCTCTTCCTTCTTCTTTTTATCCCTTCCTCTTCCTCTTTCCCTTTCTCCTCATATTTCTTCTCTTCTTGTTTCGCCACGTACTTCTCTTTCATCTCCTTTTCCTCCTTCTACTTCTCCGTCTCTTGCTCACGTTCCTCCTTTTTCCTTTTTCTTTTTTGTATCTAAAATTCACCTGATGGCCACAATTTTAACTAAGGAACTTTAAATAATGAGCCCAGGTGGATTTTTCCAGAAAAATTCTCTTAACGTTTTTTCCACAGTGGGATCAAAATACGTAAAAGTCAGTTTAACCGTTTCAGTACCAACGTCCAGAAAACAAGACGGTGATATATTTTACATCCGGTTTACCGGTTGTTATGTTCGTAAGTTAAGCATAAAGTTCCAACGTCCGGATAACTGAACATTTTCAAAAAACTTTAAAAAAAATTAATGGAATAATGTATTTTGAAACCGTCTCCGTCGCGTAGTCCCTAGCACGCTAGCCTACAGAGCGAAAGGTCCCGGGTTCAATTTCCGGCTAGGGTCTGGAAATTTAACACGTTAAAACTACTGTTACGGTATCAAAACCCACAAAAGTTCTAATGACCAAACTGTTAATGCGACTTTAATAAACTAAAAAAGTATTTTGCATATTTTTAGTGTTAGAACGATTTCTTTTTTATGAACTCAATAAAAATAAATTTTTAACAGAAAATTTCATTTTTCTGTAACGTTGAAATTTTGGTTGGCAATGGCAGGCTTACGCCTGTAAGTTTTCGAAATAAGGGCTGGCCCTTTTTGTACACCCCTATTCATATTAAATGGCACTTAAGATAAAATTTCTAAATATTGTTTTGGCACTGAAAGGGTTAAATCTGGTCGTAGAAAAGTTCACATAATTACAATAATTTCCTCCCTTTACTATAGATGTATTTTGTAGAAAGTAAAACAAATTTTATTATCATTGGAACAGAGAAAGTGGAAAATTCCTACATACAAATAAACGACGAGCTAATCAACCAACACATGTATGACCTCTTTAAACTAAACTGCATGACTCCCTTGTATAGAGCCACCCAATGATGCCAAATAGCATTCAATCGTGCCGGCATAGCATTCTGTCAAACCATATAATCAGACCGACACAAATATTCAATAACAGTAAACAGAATATCGACGAATGACGTTCATGAAAATCCATCAGTGTTGCCAACACAACCATGTTACATCTACATCGGAATTAATTACCCCATACAAACACCAATTCGACATGTAGTTCACAAATATTACAGCCTATACTACATAAGCATTGAGTAGATAACGCAATGTAGATCAACCGAGTTCTATTTACTAAACATAGTGTCACTAGTTTGTACTCTAAATTTATTCAGTAAATATTTACTAAATACTAAAATACTATTGAAGAAACACAATGGAATTGAGAAACACTCACACGCCTTTATCTTACCAATGTAAATAATGAACAATATAACCTATGTTTAATCATGAATAAAAAATGTAGCTAATATGAAAAATCTGAGTGAAACACTCACACAACTTTCTCTGCCCTATGCAAATAATGAACATTATAATCTAATATTAGTAATAAAACATTACAAATAAACAGAAAACTAACTTCAGTAAACATAACCTAATTTTAATCATGAGTGAAAGACGCAAAATTAAAATAAACCTGTTTGGCTTAAAATACGGAAAATCACTCTTACGCTAAACTAGGCTTTTTAGATAAAAATGCTTGGAATAAAAGTTGTAGATCTCTTAATTTTCTATAAATTTGATTATGTAGGTACACTTTTATCGTAAAATGTATATTAAGGCTAAAATCGTAAAAAAAATCGATTTTTTACACGTTATCGTGAGAAAAGAACAGAAAATCGCTAATTACCGCTAAACTAAAAGTTATAAAAACAAATTTTTGAAATAAAAGTTGTAGGATTTTAAATTCTCTACAACTTTGGTTATTACACTTTTGCCCTAAAATGCATGGTAGGGCTGCAATCGTAAAAAACATATTTCTCCGAGAGCACAGTTTTCCCAGGAGTTTCAGCAGACATGGAGACTACTCTTTCTTGTAAAGCATTCAAAATTTAGTAAATGAGGCGATTTTTAAAAAAAATCGTAGAAGCCGTTTTGGGGAAAATCGCAAAAACGTGAAAAATGACACGTATAAACTACTACTTCCGGATGACTAATTTTGATGAAAATGTTCGTGTCGGGTCCTCTAGTGGTATATAACTTAAGTTTCAAATTCGTACGATGTTCCGTTCTTGAGATATTCTGTTGACACACATACACACACAGATCAATCGCTAAAAACATGTTTTTTGGGTTCAGGGGGTCTGAAACGTGTAAATCCCGTGAAAACTCGATTTCGAAAAATCGTCATGAAAACAATACTTCGTTTCTATATATGTAAGAGAAAGTAAAAATAACCTAATTTTAATATTGTAAATGAATGTCGCAAAATGCAAATCAACCTCTCTTAAAATTTAAATACATTAAAATACTAATTGATATTAAACTAGGCATTTTAGAAAACGATCTTAAAATAAAATTGCACATTATTTATGTCGTACAACTTTGATTAAGTACCATTTTTCTCAGTGGTGAATGAAATGAAGGTGTTATTTGTAGATTGGAAAGTATCTGCTTTTCAGAGGGCCTGGTATGCTGATAAGCATAATTTTTCACTCAGTAAGGAAGGCAATTGTAAACCAAATCACTCCTCGTTTTCTTAGTAAAGCCTCTAAAGGTTCAAACCAGCCTTTTGGCCGATAACCTAAACAATAACAGCAAATAACCTTTGTCGTAAAATGCAAACCTATGTCAAAAACAAATCTCATTTCTTACCGATTTTAATGATTAAATATAAAAAATAATATTCATATTAAAATATGAGATGTAGAAAAGTGTGCTTGATATAAAATTTGTAGGGTTTATAATGCCCTACAACTTTAATTAACACTTTTTCCTTGAAATCCTTATAAAGGACACAGTCTTTAAAAAATCCATTTTACCACGAGAGCACATCTTTCCAAGAATTTCAGCAGACATTGCGCGTGCCCTATCTTGTAAAGCATAAAAATATAGTAAATGAAGCCGTTTAAAAAAATCGCAAAAACGTTTTTGAGAAAATTACAAAAAAATGAAAATAGCATGAATAAACAACTACTTCAGGTTGACCGATTTTTACTTTCTCTTGCCCTATATAGAATATTTAGGGGAAAAAGTAAACCTACGTTTTTTTTTTAATTACATTTTTTGTAATCGAGTTTTCACCGGATATACACGTTTTCAGGTCTCCTGAATCCAAAAGCCATGTTTTTAGCGATTGGTTTCGTGTGTGAACAAAATATCTTAAGAACGGATTAGCGTATGAAGTTAAAACTTGAAACTTAAGTTAGGTATCACTATGAAAACCGACATGAACCTTTTTGTCAAAATCGATCAACCGGAAATAGTAGTTTTTTCTTGCATTTTTTTATTTTTATGCAATTTCCTCAGAAATATCTGCAACGATATTATTTAAATCACCATACTACATATTTTATATGCCTATAACAGACAGGTGGAGTGTTAGATTATTTACACTCAATCAGTTCGTTGCAGGGCTAAAATAAATAGTTCTGTTTCTTATCACAAGTTCAGATAATTAAATAACTGAACCATTTGAGAACAGAAGAGGTAGAGGTGCAAAATACACTTATCAGCGTTGTCTCCTCTAGAAGTAATCAATTTCATTATATGTACAGCCAGACCCTGTGGTGAATGAAGTAAAAGTGTCATTTGCAGAGTGAAAAATATCTGCTTTTCAGAGGGCCCAGCGTACTGATAAGCGTACTTTTCCACTGAGTGAGGAAGTCAATTGTAAACCACCTTACTTCTCGATTTACTTAGTAAAACCTCTGTAGGTTCAAACCAGCCTTTTGGCTGATGACCTACCCAACACAACATGTTTTATCTCCTTCAAGATAAGGTAAGCGCCATGTCTCGTTAATTTTTTAAATTTCTTAATTTTTTTTAAGATTGGGACCCTACTATGCATTTTAGAGCTATAAAGTAATAATCAAATTTGTAGAACTGTAAAACAACCAACAACGTTTATTTAGATCGTTTGTTTGTGCAACGCTTAGTTTATCGACAATTAGTGATTTTCTTCATTCTTTCATAAAAATCTGTTAGGAAATAGAATTTGTTATATTGCCGTATGAATTATATTATATAATTATAATATATTGGTATGAATTTTTCGACAAAAATGTATATACATGGCGTGGCTATTAAATAAAGAGACTGACGTTGTAAAAACATTTTTTTATTTTATACTAATCACTTATTGCCACCTTCAATATACACTCCTTCTCTATCCCTACAGCGCTCCATGCGAATTTTCCATTGTTGGAAACAGTGCTGGAAGTCATTTACTATCAGCTCCTTCAGGACACGTGCCGCTTAAAAATGTTTGAAATAAAGCTCGCAAAAAAGTTTGTACTGACACTTTGTACGCGATTGAAAATGACCCAAATTTTTTGGAAACGATAATAACACGTGATGAAACGTAGTTTTTACTTATGATCCGGAAACGAAGCACCAATCCATGCTCTGGAAGAGCCGAACTTCACCGAGAGCCAAAATTTAAAGCAATGATGATTGTTTTTTTTTATATCCATGGGATTGTGTACCTTCACTGGGTTTCTGAAGGTCAAACAATTAATCAATATTACTACCTTGAGGTACTTTCTAAACTACGTTAAAGACTAAGGAAAAACCACCCCGAAATGTGGAACGACAAATCATGGGTTCTCCACCAAGACAATGCGCCAGCTCATTCTGCGTTATCTGTCAAGAGGTTCCTAGCCAAGTACAGCATCTCAGTGTTAGAACATCCACCTTATTCACTGGATCTTGCACCATGTGACTTCTACCTGTTCCCTAAGGTGAAATCTGCATTAAAAGGGACAAGATTTGAGTTTGTAGAAGCTGTAAAAGGAAAGCGGCACTGTCCTGAAAGAGGTGACAGAAGATGACTTCCAGCACTGTTTCCAACAATGGAAAATTTGCATGGAGCGTTGTAGGGATAGAGAAGGAGTGTATATTGAAGGTGACAATAAGTGATTATGTATAAAATAAAAATAAATTTTTTACAACGTCAGCCTCGTTATTTAATATCCACACCTCGTACAGTAGAACTTCGACAGTTTGACACTTTGTGGACTTAGAATTTATCGAATTATCAAAATGTCGAACTATCCGGAGCATATGGCATGTTATATTATATAGGATGCATTAAAATCACGATTTTAGTAGACTATCAAAATTGCGTAATTTTAATGAATACAAAAAACTTACTTGTTCTTCAGTACAATATTGTACTTAAGGACAACGGAAGGATAGGGAGTTGAAGAGAAAGTGTTAGAGCCTGACCTGCCTGCCGGATTGCCACTTACACCACGTCATGTCGCCTTCCCACAAGCCGTGTCAAAGTATACATTGTCAAAGAATCGAGTGTCGAAGAAGCGAAGGTTTACTGTTATAAAAATTATAGGAAATAAAAAAATCTAACTCTTTAAAGGATTTTTTTCTACAGAGCTTAGTTAAGCGTTAATTAGTGATATGCCGTATTTTTAAGTCGAACAGAGGTTTATATTCATTTTGCATCATTCACTCATATTAAAATTAGGTTATATATTATATTATTGACATTGGTAAGTGAAAGATGTGTGAGTGTTTTGTATCAGATTTAAAAAAATACTTTGTGTTGAGGTTCCTTGCAATACCTAACTTAAGTTCGGTGTTTCAACTTCGTACGATATTCAGTTCTTGAGATATTTTGTTCACAGACACACATTAAGAAGTAATACCTGGATGAAACTTAAACAGTTCGGCATTTAACTAAATGAATAAGCTGTCCATTTAAGTAATACTTAATTATATTATGTCTACCTACTATAATGTCGTTGAATTAAACGTTTTTTTCTCTACAACAATTTTGTCTCTTTTATTATTGAACGTCGCTTGTACCTACCGCACGTATTAAATACTGAAAAATTCGATTCGTTAGAAATCCTTTTCTAAACTCCGATCAGTTTTAATTTGTTTCATTTTAGAAACGTATAGAACGTCCATGTCATTTACAGATGTTTACACAAATACAGTTTGTAAAGTAGAAAAAAAATATATAAATGCCGCAAAAAATATCAAACATTTAGACAGGAGACAGACGAATTTGCAATTTTCAGTTTTTATTAACGTTTATAGAATATTAATACCATTACTTATAAACAGGGAACGCATTTCAGCATTTTCAACACAAAACCGTTTTTAATATTATTGATTAAAATCAACGTTCGACTAGTTATTTCACCATCAATATTATTTCATTTCTAATTTTTTCTAACAGATTTTTTTAAATTTATTTAATTTTTCATAAAAAACCAATATCGAATGTCAGTTTATCGTATAAAATATAATTAATAAATGTTATTGGATTAATAGGTTTTTGTTTCAATACGATTTATGATCGATCCTTTAAGTAATGCGATATCGATGTAATATATCAAATAAAAATAGAATTTTGATCATCAATCTTACTTCTTTCTCTATTTGTCTAAAGGCTGTCCCTGAAATTTCTTGGATCAAACTCGGATTAACAATTCCTTGCATTGAAGCAGTTATACAATTCTAAGTATAATAACCAGTACCTGAAACGAATACGTTTCTACTTCGGAATTCAGATCGTCGTACGGCGATATTAATCTCCGAATATCGTGTCTGTAAGACCATGTCCTAGCTGCATCCGGGCGTTTCGGTGCGTGTGGTACGATGGTATGAGCTCGCCCGAATTGGGCTGACTTAGGACACCATCATGTGTACCTACATGTTTTATTCTAAACTACTAACGCATTTCACGCACCGCAAAGCCCGGATACAGCTAGGACATGGCGTAACAGACTGGCTGTTAGTGTAGTGGTTAGCGCAACTGGCTAATACACCGGGGTCTCGGGTTCGATTACCGATCAGGTCTGGAATTTTTTCATCACACATCTATCATCCTTCTTACCGTCTGCATTAGCAGTAATTGCAAAGCAAGCGGACGTAAAACAAAAAAACAATCTGGTGTGAAACCCTCACACGACTTTCTCTTGCCAATACAAACTATAAACAATATAACCTAACCTTAGTAATAAAACATTAGAAATAAACAAAAAACTAGCCTCAAAAAACGTAAACTTGTTTAATCATGAGTGAATGATGCAAAATGAAAACCAACCTCAGTTTGGCATAATAATACGGAAATATACTCTTTGACGCTAAACTAGGCTTGGTAGAGAAAAATGCTTAAAAAAATTGTAGGTCTTTTAATTTTCTATAAAATTAATTATAGCCTATACACTTTTGTCTTAAAATGCATGCTACGGCCGAAATATTTAAAAATTCATTTTTTACAGATTTTCATGAGTAAAAAAACAGAAAATTATTTAGGGCCTATTTCTGCTAAAAGTGTTATACAAAGAAATATTTTAAATAAACGTTTTAGATTTTTAAATTGTCTGCAGTTTTGATTATAAGCACTTTTCGCAAGGCATATATTCTAAAATGCATATTAAAGTCGAAATCTTAAATAACCCATTTTTTCTACGAGAGAACAGCCTTCCCAAGAATTTTAGCAGGCATGGTGCCAACCCTATCTGGTAAAGCAAAAAAATGTAGTAAGGCGATTTTTAAAAAAAATCGTAGAGACTGTTTTTGAGAAAATTACAAAAAGTGAAAAATGACACGAATAAACTACTGATTCCGGTTGACAGATTTTGATGAAAGTGTTTGTTTCGAGTCGTCTAGTGGTATCTAACTTAAGTTTCAATTTCAACTTCGTATGATGTTCCGTTCTTGAGATATTTTCTTCTCACACAGCCCAATCGCTAAAAACATGTTTTTTGGGTTCAGGGGGTCTGAAAACGTGTATATCTGGTGAAAACTCGATATAAAAAAATCTACATGAAAACAATATTTTCCTTTCTATATATTCAAATAGGCAAGTGAAAGTAAAAATCTACTACTTTTATTTTGTGTAATTATTCTACTTAGATTATATTGCTCATTTTTACATTAGTAAGAGAAAATCGTGTGAGTGTTTCATACCAGGTTTTCAGCTAGCATTAACATTTCTTAATGAAATTTCTGCTGTTTCCATAAGTGTTCTCTTTTTTGTTATCATTTATCCGTGTTTCTGCTGCAAAGACCTAAATCAGTATTGGCCCCAAATTTCCAAAGTTCATAATTTTCTTAATTTTTCAATATATTTTTATGCTATAAATAAAACTTTACAAAATAAAAACCATTTTTAAATTGCATTTGTATACACAATACGATGTAAAGGTTTTTATAGAGGTAAAATGTTGGAATAAGATGATCTTGCTGGTTTCAAGATAATTTTTAAAGCGATGGCAAAAAGGCGAGAAAACAAGTACACTTTAACTAAACGTAATGTATTGAATTCTGATCAACTTATGTCGGTACAGAAAATCTGTAGTCATTTCGAAACTAGGTTAACTAATAATTTAAACTGTCATTTTAATTTATCAGTGCAAAACTTTTTCCTCTTAAATGGGATTTCTAAAGCGTGTAATCAGTTCAAACGATGTCATTTAAACGGTTTTAGTTTCTTGCAATCTATGTACAGTTTAAGAATGTATTACGGTAGGGCAAAAGTTTCCACACTCTTTTTATTTATGGAATAATACCTACACAGCAACCTCGATAATACAGACCCCGTTAATCAGAAATTCGGACAACCTAATCTGATTTATAATTTTAAATAAAACCAAAGTAATTTAATAATTGAAAATCTGTTGTGGAAAACCCATACGACTTTCTCATTCCAAAGTAGAAATTGAAGATTTGCTTGAGATTGTAGTCGACCGCTTGTATTATCACAACTTATGTTTTCGCTAGGTTCCCAAAATGTTCACAAGTGTGCACAAATTAAAGCGATTAGACAGTGCTCTGACATTTCGTAGCAAAATATCAACTTCACTATGTAGTTATTTTGTCGATGGTGATGCTAAACTGATTACAATGATTGCATTGTTTTTATTTTATTAAATTCAAAATTTTATCATAAATAATTTAGAACTGATTTTATCAAGTCAATAATTAATTATTAAAATGGACCTGCTTCAATATCCTAAAAGTAGCGTGCGAGTTACAGCTGAACGCCTTAATAAACAGGACTGGCTAAAAACAGTACACTTGTCATGAACACTTGTAAAAACATTGTAACAGAATACTCTTGTCATTAACTAAGAAAACTTGTTCAGCTCATCAGCCGACAGGCTGGTTAGAACCTGTAGAGGTTTTACTAAGTAAAACGAGGATGAGAGGTTTACAATTGCCTTCCTCACTGAGTGTAAAAATACGCTTATCAGCATACCGGGTCCTCTGAAAAACACATGTCTTCCACTGTGCAAATGATACCTTTACTTCATTCACACAGGGTCTGGCTGTAAAATGAAATTCATTACTTTTAGGGGAGATAACTCTGATTAGTGTATTTTACACCTCTGCCTCTTCTGTTCTTAAATGATTCAGTCATTTAAGTGGCTGACCACGTGATAAGAAATAGAACTGTTTGTTTTAGCCCTATAACTTACGGATCGAATGAATTCGACACTCTACTTGTCTGTTATGGCCATAAGAAAATTTATAATTAGTATACTAGGCCTATACTAGCGGTTTATGCAACTGGAATTTTGATAAATCCGACTGTATAACACCAGCAAAGTTAAAAAATTGTTAACTTTTCCATTGCTCCAATAGATTAAAAATAATGAAATGGATCAGCTTGTTACATTAATTTTGTTTTAAAATATTATTTGTAAATTTCAGCTAATTCAAAGTAATTTAAGTTAATTATGAAGTATCAGTATGACTTAAGTTTCATTGTGGAGGACAGCATGTACCAATGTCTGCGAGGTTCTGTTCAAATAAATCGCGAAGACAATCCTGTTGGTGCCACATGAACTCTGCAAGATTGGATTGCAGTATACAGTATTTCGGTTTGTACCGCACTGCACTTTATTACAGTGGTTCACCAAACGCTACGTACTTTCAATTGTCTGGGTATGTGCACAAGTTTGTGGGTCAGCGAAATTTTAAGAAACTGTTTCCTGTTCTATAATCATAATTTTCCAGGAGACCTTGAATTTTCCGGTAAGCCCGCTACTCATGCGATATTTTGTTGGACTCTGCTTTGACATACTATTGTATTATAGGCAAAAACGTGTCTACGCTTCTGTCAAGACAATACTGTTTTTAGCGTGTAATGTTTCATTAAGGCGTTTACCTGCAACCCGCACGTTAATTGTAAGATATTGGAAAAGATCCATTAATATTTTTGCTAATAACAGGCAGGTAGAAAGTTAAATTATTTGCACTCGATCTGCTAGTTCCAGGACTACAAAAAATAGATCTGTTTCTTATCACATAGTCAGCCAATTATATGACTAAAACAATTAAAAAAATAAGCGGTAGAGATGTAAAAGACTTAAGTCAAAGTTATCTTCTCTGAGAGTAATGAATCTTACTACAACGGCCAGATTCTGTGGTGAATGAAGTAAAGGTGCCATTCGCAGGGTGGAAAGTCGGTGCATTTTGAAAGACCTGGCATGCTGATAAGCATACCTTTCCACTCAGTAAGGAAGGCATTTAGGTCATCAGCCTTTTGGCTGATGACCTAAACAACAACAATAAACATTTTATAAGGTTAAATAATTAAATTTATTTAAATCTGCGTAATAAATATTAATAAACTATTTAAAAAAAATAATATTAGAAATCTGGACGTCAGTGGATATCGTGAAGTCAAATAAATGACTTATAATGTTGAAATTCAATAAATAATTAACAGAAAATTTCAAGACATCGTACGAACTTGAAACTTACAACTTAAGTTAGGTAGTAGAGGACCCGACACGAACATTTTCATCAAAATCGGTCAACCGGAAGTAGTAGTTTATTCGTGTCATTTTTCACGTTTTTGCGATTTTCTCAAATAACGGCTTCTACAATTTTTTTTTTTTAAATCGCCTTATTTACTACATTTATTTATGCTCTGCAAGTTAGGGTAGGCGCCATATCTGCTGCAATTCTTGAAGAGATTGTTTTCTCGTAAAACAATTGTTTTTTTTTAAGATTGCGACTTTGATATGCATTTTAGCGCAAAAATGTATATAATAAAAGTTGTAGGCAATTTAAAACCCTATAACTTTTATTTCTAACATTGATTTGTATAACGCTTAGTTTAGCGGTAATTAGCGATTTTCTGTTTTTTCTCACAAAAACCGATTAAAAAATCGATTTTTTAAAAAAATATTTCAGCGTTAGTATGCATTTTACGACAAAAGTGTATATAATCAAATTTATAAGAAATTAAAAGATCTACAACTTTTATTTACGGCATTTTTCTCTACAAAGCCTAATTTAGCGTGAGAGTGATTTTCCGTATTTTTAAGCCAAAGTGAGGTTGATTTTCATTTTGCGTCTTTCACCTCATGATTAAAATATTGTTATATATTTTGAGGTTAGTTATTTGTTTATTTCTAATGTTTTCTTACTAATGTTAGGTTATATTGTTTATTATTTGCATTGGCAAGAGAAAGTTTTGTGAGTGTATCACACCAAATTTTTTTTTTTAATATTATATTGTAAGATTAAATACAAAATATTCATAAAAGGTGACAAATCATACTGAGGGGGAGGAATAACAGAAAAGACCCTTGAATTATTTGTTTAATATGCTCATTTTATGGATAATCTAAATATTCGTAAATCCGAATCAATTCGGAGCAGTGAGGTTGTTTTGTATTTTGTCCAATATTGAAAGATATTATTAATGTGCCATTACTAGAAAACATTGCGGAATATTAACGGATCATTCTGTAATTAACGTCTAGATAAATGTGCACAGTAGCTACAATTAAAATAATTTCACTTAAAAACGTCTTTTTAAGGTCGAAACATTTAATTTGAACAAATTTCAGAGTTCAGTTAAAAAGATCAAATGCTATGTTCTTTTAAATGGATATTTTTAGAAATTTCTTTGCCATTTAATTATTTTTTGCTTTCTTTTTAACTGGAATTTAACCATAATTAGCTTAATTTTAGATCCACCGAATCCTCTCAGTACTTTTATTTATTTTTTCTGTATGTCTAGGCAACGAATGCCCGTTTTTGTCGAGCTAATAATAGTAGAAATAGCGTAATTACGCACTGATTACGCCCCGGTTGCTGAATTACAAACTGCCCGCTATGTCTCTTGCATACTGATTCCTCTTTTAGACGCGTATCGATTTTGTTTTAGTTTTTAGAGAAGTACAACAGAAAAGGACTCGAGCAAATTAGTGAAAATAAACATTTCTTCTCCCTAATTAGCTACTAAAAGATACCAATTTTCTATCTTTGAAATAAAGGATTTTATTGGTGTGGTACAATTTCATGTTAACTATGTAGGTTCGATTCCAATCTATGCTATTCATGCAAGGTGGACCACGTAAAGTGTTACAATTCAATTTTGGAAGAACGATTTAACACAGAAAGTTGAAACAAATAATTATTCCCTATTAAACCATTGCCTTGACCCACCGGGTTAGTCAAGTGGTAAAGTGGTCGCCGCAATCGGGTGTTTATCAGCTGATTTTTGGTTTTCATGGTTCAAATTCTAGTAAAGTTATTTACTTTTAGTCGGATTTGAATTCTATAAAGTGGTTACTTCTATACTTTAATGGGTGGGATTTGATTAACAATACTGTCCTGCTAAGAAAAAAGGCAGTAACTGCAAATTTCTCGATTTTGAATTTTATATAATTATATTCTTATGTTTTGGATCTCGAGGAATCTAGTGAAAAAGAGAAACCATATCTACAATGGTTAGTTAAATATCAAGGTATTCAGAGGCAGTATCTACATGTTTTTGTCAAACTTACAAAGGAAAAGAGCAGCAGTATACAGTTACTAAGGGAAAAAGCAGTATCTGCAGTATTGTTACTGCCTTCTTTCTTCTTCTTCTTCTGCCTTTTTTCTGTAGCATATACAGGTACTGCTTTTTTACTTAGTAGAATTTGATATTGAGTTCATTCACTGCTTTGTATATCATTGTCTATTAGTGATAAAATTGCACCGGTTTTAAAAATTTAAGGTTGCATCACCTTAAAGTTTAAGGTTTAAATATTGACCTGTAGACAAATTCTTGAATATGAATTTTTTTTTAAATAATAAATAAAATCTGTAAACAAATCAATTTTTAAGATTTCAGCCTTAGTATGCATTTTAAGACAAAAGTGTAAAATCAAATTTATTGGAAATTAAAGGATCTACAACTTTTATTTGAAGCAGTTTTCTCTACAGAGCCTAGTTTAGCGTGAAAGAGTGATTTTCCGTATTATTAAACCAAACTTAGGTTGGTTTTCATTTTGCATTAATCACTCATGTTTAAAATAAGGTTATGTTTTTTTGTTTATTTTTGATGTTTTATTAAACTGATGTCAGGTTATATTGTTCATTTTTTGAAATGGCAAGAGAAAAACGTGTGATTGTTTCACACCAGTTTTTTATTTACAGTTAGTTATGATTGTTTTGATTGTTGACAGTAGGAATATTTTTTATTACTTTTTGTTTAATGTTTTATGTTGTTAACGTATTTTTCTACAACTTGTGAAATGAAATCTTCTTATTCTTAATAGAAAAGGAAGTACCAAAAAATTTAGTTAAATTAAGTACAACCCAACGTACTTTCCCATTTGAAAATTTTTGACAAATAAAACATCTACAATTTTGAAAAGAAGCTATTTACAAAATATATAAAAGTAAGAGATATAAATTTATAAAGGTCAAAGAAATTTAGGGAAGATATGAAAATACAGAAATTTGTAAACGTAAATGATATAAAGATGTCTACTACTTTCTTTTTAGTGGCATTCACCGTTTTATTCTGTAGGATGTCCAATGAGGTGGTCATTTTGAAAGAGATAGCGATACAATGGAGTAAATATAGAGATATGATCAGTACGAGGAAAATTCTATAGAAAGTGTGATGGGGGACTGGAAAACTGGGGGAAAGGGTAAAATGAATACAGAGCGAGAAAGAGATCCATTCGCAGTAAATATGATGAAGCAAAGGACAGGTTAGGTCATTTTGCAAAATGACCAACCGAAGTCAAAGACGTTTGCCACTAGCATTATACACACAACATATTTCACCGTAAATATACATTACTGATAAAAGCTAGGATAAAGGCCGTTCCAATCCAAGTGAATGCAATGATGACGTCATCAAAAGAGACTTTAAAGGGAAAATTGTTTTTGATAGTGAAAATACGGTGGTTTATTTGAACATCATTAATGTAGGTAATGGAGTTTAAACTCCCCGCAGGCTTCTGATTTTACCAAAAGATAGAATAGTTCACATAATTAATTTTAACTAAATATCTTTAGGCATTCGACGAGGATAAAAAATCTAGTGCGGAACACTCAAAGGACTTTCTCATGTCAATGTAAACAGAAAAATATTGTTTTTAGGTCATCAGCCAAAAGGCTGGTTTGAACCTGTAGAGGTTTTACTAAGTAAAACGAGGAGTGAGGTGGTTTACAAAGGCCTTCCTCACTGAGTGGAAAAGTACCCTTACCTTATGTCTTTCACTCTGCAAATGACACCTTCACATCATTCACCACAGGGTCCGGCTGTATAATTAAATTCATTACTTTCAGAGGAGATAACTCTGATTAGTGTCTTTTACACCACTATCTCTTCTGTTCTTAAATGATTCAGTCATTTAATTGGCTGACCATGTGATAAGAAACAGAACTATTTATTTCAGCCCTGCGACGAACAGATTGAGTGTAAATAATTTGACACTCCACCTGTTTGTTATAAGCAGAGAAAATATTATCTTATTTTAATCATGAGTGAATTGACACTAAACTAGAATCTTTAGAGAAACATTCTTGAAATAAAAATAGTAGATTTTTTATATTCTATAAGTTTATGTGTAATTTTGTTGCAAAATTCATAGTACTGCCGCAATCTTGAAAAATCCCATTGTTTTACCGAACAAAATACAGAAAATTACTAATTGACTAAACTAAACGCTGTAGGAAAAGTATTTGAAATAAAAGTTGTAGATGATTTTTTAAATTTCCTACAGCTTAAATTTCAAATATTTTTTCTACAGAGCCTACTTTAGCTTGAATTAGCATACTTGATTTATTTTTATGTTTATAAAAAAACATGTGAGACAATTTAAATTGTAACTATTCCGTTGTATTTTAATCGACAGAATCAAACATTTTAATTTTTGTTCTATACTATTTATGGTAAATAAATATTTAACTATTCATACTCTAAATTTACTGTAAGTTTTTATTATTTTTAAGTCGTGTGGAAAAGTAACCCACCGGGTTGGTCTAGAGGTAAATTCGTCGCGGCAAGTCAGCTGCTCAACAGCTGATTTTCGGAGATGAAGGTTCCTGGTTTAAATCCTAGTAAAGGTAGTTACTTTTATATGGATGTAAATACTATACAGTGGTTACCGGTGTACTTTGATGGTTGGGGTTCAATTAACAATACTCTCTCAGGAATCGTCGGCCTGGGTCTGTACAAGACTACATCTCATTCACACGTCATACACATCACCCTCATCTCATTGGGTCATGGGTTGCTTTTTGTTCTGAATTGAATAGATTTCAACGTACAAAAATTAGGAATAAAAAATAATGTGGAAAAGAATTTTGTATATTTTTGATGAAAAAAAATTAGTATGAGTTTTTATGAAATGTTAAAAATTGCCTATGAATTTAGTGTTTTGTGTACTTCTTAATCTATTGTTTTGGTTGTTATTATTTTGATTTTAAATGACCATATTTTCTATTTAATTAAGTCCTTAGTTCTTATTCAAGTACTTTATGTCCTTAAAGTTTTAATAAAATGTTGTAATACAACTTAGTCTGCTACAAAGTTAAGTAGTTATTGTAAATTCCTAGTTATAAAAATATAAGTAATTAACTTGGTATAAGCTTGAAAGTAGGTTTTGTTTGTTTATATTAATAGGAAAGCCCTTACAACCCCTACTCATTCACCACTTATTCTCCTACTTGCATAATAATATTGATGAAAGCTGAAAATTTGAAGGGAATATTTCCTTAAGGGTTAACAGAAAAGTTATTTTTAAACGATTTCGACATTTCACCGTTAAGAAGTTGAAAAGGATATTCAACCCTTAAACCGATATTTTCCGTTTACTACGTACCGTACAGGCTAGAAAGGCTGAAACTTCGTGGAGATGTTACTTATAGTTTAACTACAAAAATTTCCCCTTAACCATTTCCAAAATGTACCTCAAAGGAGAGGGATTTGGTGTTCAACCCTTAAACCAATATTTATTGTTTACTAAGTTCGAGACGAGTTATATGGCTGAAACTCGATGGAAATAATACCTATAGTGCACTTAAAAAAATAGGTCTCAACTATTTCAAAAAATTACCTGTAAAGGGGTTAGAAAGGGTGTTTAAACCTTAAATCAAATTTTTCAGTTTACGCAGTTACTGACGAGCTATTCGTCTGAAACGCTGTGCAGATATTACGTATTGTACACCTAAAGAAATTACGCCTTAAAAATTTCAAACATTTACCTGTAAGGTGTTCAAAACGGTGTTCAACCGTTAAACCAATATTATTTTTACCTTCTCCTGCCTATTTGAATCTATAGAAAAGAAAGTATTGTTTTCATTTCGATTTTTCGAAATCGAGTTTTCACAGGTTTAAATAATATGTTTTCCAAAAAACATGTTTTTAGCGATTGGTCTGTGTGTGAACAGAATATCTCAAGAACGGAACATCTTACGAACTTGAAACTTGAAACTTAAAAATTAGATACCACTAGAGGACACGACACGAACATTTCCATCAAAATCGGTCAACCGGAAGTAGTAGTTTATTCGTGTCATTTTTCACTTTTTTGCAATTTTCTCAAAAACGGCTACTACGATTTTTTTTAATCGCCTCATTTACTACATTTTATATGCTCTGCAAGTTAGGGTAGACGCCACGTCTTCTGAAATTCTTGGAAAGGGCTGTTTTTACGTACATTTTTTTAAGATTGCAGCTTTAATATGCACTTTACGCAAAAATGTATGTAATAAAAGTTGTAGACAATTTAAAATCCTACAACTTTTATTTCAAACTTCTTTTTGTATAACGCTTAGTTTAGCGATTTTCTTTTTTTCTCACGAAAACTGAAAAATCGATTTTTTAAAGATTTCGGCCTTAGTATGCATTTTACGACAAATGTGTATATAATCAAATTTTTAGGAAATTAAAAGATCTATAAATTTTTTTGTTAGAGTGTTTTTCTTTACAGAGCCTAGTTTAGCGTGAAAGAGTGATTTTCCTCATTTTAAAGCCAAATTGAGGTTAATTTTCATTTTGCGTCTTTCACTCATGATTAAAATTAGTTTACGTGTTTGAGGTTAGTTTTTTGTTTATTTATAATGTTTTATTACTAATGTTAGGTTAGATTGTTAATTATTTACATTGACAAGAGAAAGTTGTGTGAGTGTTTCACACTAAATTTTTTAATCAAGTTCCGGACGCGGGAGCTGGCTGAAGGCAAGCCGCCCGCCCCTATGTACAATTACGTTACCATAATGTACCGTTTCTAAGTCACTACTACAACCACAGATCTGAAATTTTTGCCAGTTCTTCATCACTGCTTGATACAAACCTAAACACGAGGATTCCTCAAAATTTTTTATTTAGAGTAAAGTAAAAACGTTTTTTACTTTCTCTTGCCTATATGAATATATAGGAAGGAAAGTATTGTTTTCATGTCGATTTTTCGAAATCGAGTTTTCACCGGATCTATACGTTTTCAGACCGCCTGAATCCAAAAAACATGTTTTTAGCGATTGGTCTGTGTGTGTGTGCGTGCGTGCGTGCGTGCGTGCGTGTGTGTGTGTGTGAACAGAATATCTCAAGAACGGAACATCGTACGAACTTGAAACTTGAAACTTAAGTTACATACCACTACCGGACCCGACACGAACATTTTCATCAAAATCGGTCAACCGGAAATAGTAGTTTATTCGTATAATTTTTCACTTTTTTGCGATTTTCTCAAAAACTAGTCCTACGATGTTTTTAAAAATCAACTGGTTTACTACATTTTTTATGCTCTACAAGATAGGGTAGGCGCCATGTTTGCTGAAATTCTGCTTGAGGCTGTTTTTACGTAAAAACATTTTCTTTTTAAGATTGCGGCTTTAATATGCATTTTAGCGCAAAACGTTATATAATAAAAGTTGTAGAGAATGTAAAATTCTACAACTTTTATTTCAAACATTTTTTTGTATAACGCTTAGTTTAGCGGTAATTTGCGATTTTCTGTTTTTTTTCTCACGAAAACGTGAGAAAAATCGATTTTTTTAACATTTCGGTCTTAGTATGCATTTTACGACAAAAGTGTATATAATTAAATTTATAGAAAATTAAAAGATCTACAACTTTTGTTTAGAGAATTTTTCTTTACAGAGCCTAGTTTAGCGTGAAAGCGTGATTTTCCGTATTTTTAAGCCAAACTGAGTTCGATTGTCATTTTGCGTCATTCACTCATGATTAAAATAAGGTTATGTTTTTGAGGTTAGTTTTTGTTTATTTCTAATATTTTATTAATAATGTTAGGTTTATTATTAATTATTTGCATTGGCAAGAGAAAGTTGTGTGAGTGTTTCACACCAGATTTTTCCTTTATGTATTCTCAAGACTTCAATATTTGTAGTTTAATTGTTGGAATAAATTCTGTTTAAAATAATTTTTTTGGAAACCCCATACGGTAAAGTCTGCAACAGCAACCAATAAGTATGTGTTTAAAATTTGAAGTTAAAATCTTAATAAAAAGTTGAGAACAGGTTCATTACGTCCTTAAAAAGATAATTTTCGGAGAAACGCGTAAAAATAGCACTAAATACAGAAACTGCTTCTAAAACTGTAAACAGTCAACATAAACCATACGCACATGTTTAAGAAATAAACCAGGTTGATCACAAGATTCAGCGTAAAATTTATCTTTAGTAAACCCAAAATTACCTTATGTCTTTTTACATTGAAGAAAATCTATTTTTTTATTCATAATGTTGTAATGGATGAAAATTTTTACGTAATAATTTTTTAAAATTCATAAAAATATTTTAGAGCCATAAATACCAATAAACTATATATTTTCTTAAAGATAAATGAATAAAAGATAAAGTAATAAAATAAGCTAAGAAGAAAAAATTTAAAAACAGATTTCACACCCGGGTTGCCTGAAACTTAGTGGAGGTGTCCAAATATGTATATCAGATTTTTCCAAAACAGAAAATTTTATTTTTGATTTATTTATAATACTAATTAAAAATTATCGAAATTAAACAAAATTATACCCGGGTGATGGCGGGACGGGTAGTTCGTTATTTATAAAAAATCAAATTTCGAAAGATGTTAGAATAAAAACTACAGTATATTTATTTTGTCTATAAAATACTCTACAAAATAAATGAAACACATTAGCGTTCTGAAATCTGAAAACTTCACCTTTCACTTTTAGATTTAAGAGGATTTCAGAGGAAGTCGGGTTATCGAGAAATTTGCACCATCGGGAGCATCGAGAGCGGTAAAAGAGAACAGAAAAGTAATAAGTTAAGAAGTAAAAGAATTAACGGTAAAATTGTGTAATAAATTAAGCAAAAGAACAATAAAAACCAAACGAGTAAAGACGTTTACGCAGTTAAATATCTGTACAGGTAGGAAAAGTACCACCGTGAAATGAAAATGGAAGCATGGCAGAATGAATTTAGAAAAGCAGTACAGAGGAAGGGGGAGAGCAAGTGGAAACACTGAATAGAACTCACCCCCTTAGGGTGGGTCGTATTCTTAAGAGCATTACAGCAACACTACAGAGAGTTTTGCAATTAGTGTTCCTCTAATTGTGAGAATTTCTAATATAGTAAAAGGTGTGTCAGTAATAAAGATTAGTGGAGACCTAGTAAATTCCTCCTTTTAAAATTAATTATATAACGGTGTAAGATAACACAATCACTACACTGTACTGACTCTACTCTAGCGCTTCGCTTCGCCGATTGTTTGAACATATTTTGCAAAATTTATGAAGAAAAAAACAAAGCGAACACATATAAAGTTTTCCTGAATCGTTTGTAGTTTCTTCGGGTAGAAGGTGTCCAAATATAGAAATTATAATTTTCTAAGAAATTGTTAGCCTAAGAGAGGTAAATTATTAATTTGATTCTGTCTACGATTTCACTCCTTTAAGTATTACTTTATAAACAAGCGTATTAATACCGATGTGCAGAATGACAACTGTTTGAAAAAACACAGAAATAATAGATATTTCACTGAAGTTAGTTGAACGCTTACTCCAATCAAGAGCAAGTCTTCTCCTTCTCCTGTTCCTTCTTCTGAACTCCTCCTTCTTCTTGTTATCTCATTCGTCACATCCATGACCGGTTCGTAGTGTAGTTGTCAGCACAACTGACTTTTACGTTAGGGGTCCCGGGTCGGGTTCCTGGTCAGGTATGGCATATTTTTATCAGTTATTTTCATCTATCACCCTTCATTGTCGGCATTATAGTAGAATTGCACAACAATCAGGCATAAAAAGTCCTCCTCATTCACCTTTTCCTTCTCCTTCTCGTTCTTCTTCTCATCATCTTCCTCGTGCTTCTCCTCCTTATCCTTTCCTTTCTTTTTCTTCTCCTATTCCTACCATATCCCTCTCTTTATTTTTCTCCCACACTTCCTCCTCCACCTTATCTTTCTCTTCTTCCTTCTCCTTCACCTCCTTTCTATCCACACCTCCTCCTTTCCTACCACCTCCTCATTTTCCAACCCCTCCTTCTTCTCCTCCATATTATGCATACTTCTTTTGTTCCTCCTCATCCTCGTTCTTCGTATCCTCTTCCTTCTTTTCCTTTTTCTCCTTCTTTTTCTTCTCCTCCTCCTCCTTCCCCTCCTCCCTCTCCTCCTCCGTCTTCTACCATGTCCTTCGAAATTTTTTCCTTTTCCTCTATCTCCTTCTTCTCCTCCTCCTCCTCCTCTTCGACCTCCAGCTTCTTCTTTTCCTTCTCCAATTGCTAATTCTTCTTTCCTCCTCCATCAACTCTTTCTTCTTAAAATTATTTTAAATTTTCTTATTAAATACACTACTTTGTATAGCAATTTCTGAGCGAATTGCGATTTGATCAAATTAACCACACTGGTATTTAAAATGCAGGCAAGTTATGTAATAACACTGGTCTGCATCAAAAATTCCCCTTGAACTTTAATAGGTGATCTACATGTATTTTGACCCCCTGAATCCGAATCTGACCTCCGTTTTGCTCCATCACCCACCATTTTTAGGGGGTGGGCCACTCACCCTTATTTGGGAAATTTCAACTTTTTATCAGTCTGGTGTAACTATGAAATGAAATTGTGCAGTTGTATCTCGTTTTTATGGTACTTCAAGACCTACCTAACACTGAAAGAGTACAATAAGAGAGTATTGATGTATTGATACATTTAGTGCATTTTTACTTATACAATTTTTCTGGTCCAAGATACTTGTCATCGAATACATATACTTAAAGAGAGTGGTTTTACTTGGAGGTAGCTTTTCTCTTGTACTGATCTCTGGGAGTTTCAAGCAAGAGTAACCAGCAGTAGTCTGCTAACATACTTAAGTTCCACTTCCCAGAGAACAGTTTTTTGAAGAGTGCAATGTCTTGATGAAACCTTTCTCCGTGTGTATCGTAAACTACTTCCAAGTTTTCTGGGAAAAAGTCCAAATGCGCGTGTAAAAGGTGCAATTTTAATAACATGTTGCAACCCCTCAACTCATATGCAGATTCTCATATACAATTCTTCGACAAGTTCAACATAATTTTCATTTTTGTTAAATCCTGAAAAATTTTCACACACGTCCTTAAATGCAGCACAAGCTCTTTTCTTCTTTTCAATTTAAGTGATTGATGGTCACTGAATCTTTAAAAAGCTCTCTAATTTGTGGACCAACAAAAATTCCCTCTTTAATTTTTGCTTCACCAAAACGTAGAAATTTGCTCTTCAAATACTGGAATCCATCTCCTGTTTTATCGATAGCTTTCAAGAACTGTTTAATCAAACTGAGTTTGATACGCAAAGGATGCAAAAATATCTTTTCACTCGAAACTAAAGGCTCATTGGCAACAGTGTTTTGATCAGGAACTAAACTTGCACACGAGGGCCAATTTCGAACAGTATAATTTTTATCGCGAGCTTGCTATCCCACTCACGCAGAAAGCAACAATGTTTGGTGTATCCCGATTAAAGACCTGTAAGTAAAGCCACAACCTTAAAATCAGCATAGTGCTTCAGGGGATGATCTTTATAACCAATTTTTTCAAGGATACGGCTGATATTTTTGTAAGTCTCATTCATGTTGACCGTGTATGCAACCAGAACTGAGGGCAAATCATTATCATTTGCCAACAAAACAGCTTTTAAACTGGTTTTAGATGAGTCGATGAATAGGAGCCAATTTTCTGGATCATCGGCATGTTAGGTTAAATCACTAATCCATTTACATTATTGCAGTACACTAAGTCACCATCCCCCGAAAACAATCATTTAAACGAATCTAGCCGGGATCTAGAAACAGAAATGTTCACTTCTTTTTCCAAGAGGTTCCATTGCTGAAGCTGAGACCCGAGCAGTTAGGCTTTAGTTTTTGGGAGGTTTAAATCCCGGATGAGATCATTAAGCTCCTCTTGTGTGACAAGATGAGGCTCTAAGCGTAAAAAATGTACTGAAAACGTTTAATCGTCGCTAAGCTTATCACTTGGCCCGGCTTCCCACCCTGCTACACCTCTGAACTAATGGTGATGTCACCCTACGGTCTTCATGCATAAATGTGTGTACACTGAGATAACATTTTCTATGGAGGGGAGGATGGGGTACTTACAACATCCCCCCATCCCTCGCTTTATTAGGAATAACCGCTTTTAGGTGTTTTTTTGAGAATTTCGGGGGGGGCGCCCCTCAAAAACGGTGGGTGATAGAGAGAAACGAAGGTCAAATCTGGATTCAGGGGGTCAAGATACATAAGAATCACCCATCAAAGTCCAAGGGGAATTTTTTTTATTTTTTTTTTTGCAGACCAGTGTAATTTTATAAAATTATCTTCCAAAAGAGATTTTCAATCAAACATTTGGTACTGTTCTATAAATGGGAGTGGGACACTCTAATTTTATCTGAATTTGTTATTTATGATGTAATCGTTTATTCTTATTTGTTTAATGTTATTTAAACATATTTTTAATGAAATAATTATAGTTTTATTTTATAGTTCGGTTGTGTCCATAACAGGTAGGTGGAGAGTTAAATTATTTGCACTCGATTACTAGTTCCAGGGCTACAAAAAATAGTTCTGTTCCTTATCACATATTCAGTCAGTTATATGACTGAAACATTTAAGAACAGAAGAGATAGAGGTGTAAAATACCTAATCAAAGAGTAATCTTCTCTGAGAGTAATGAATTTAATTATACAGCCAGACCGTGTGGTAAGTGAAGTGAATATGTCATTTTCAGGGTAGAAAGTAGATGCTTTTCAGAGGGCCTGGCATGCTGATAAGTAAACTTTTTCACTGAGTGAGGGAGGCATTGAAACCACCTCACTCCTCGTTTTACTTAGTAAAGCCTCTAGAGGTTCAAACCAGCCTTTCGGCTGATGACCTAAACAACAACATTATTGAATAAACAAAATGGCGGGTTAATGTAAAAAGTAAAAGGAAACAAAATAAAGTATACTTTACATTAAAATTTTTGATTATGTTAATCTATTGATTCAATCGACTAATTCGTCGTTCAACTTTGTTCATGTAAATCAAGAGAGAGTCAAATTTCCATGTATGTCGGACTATTTTTACCATTTATTATTTTAGTACCTTAGTAATAATATTATTAAAGTCAACTTCTGAAGGTTTCTGTTCTTATCCATTTCTTCCAATATGAACGAATGTAGTTCCGCATTATTTTTTTCACTGTTAAAATGAATTCCCTTTATTTCAGCAAACCTTTTCTTGTTTATTTAAATTCGAATTGCAAATTTTCAGTTTCATTTATAAACGAGCGGTATGTTATGTTTAACAATATAGTTCTACATGTACTTTGTCAATGATAATAATGTAATTGTGTTCTAGGTACTACCAAATTATGTTATTAAAACTAGTACCAACTTAACAAACTAAAATTATCGTATCTGTTGAAATATTTATTGGCATCGATGAAATTTTGAATGTATTTTGTATGAACGTGAAATAGTTTTGATACAGTGGTAACTTTTTCTTGAATATTTAGTTTGATTTTTTTTATATTACCCCCTGAAGCCAATACTAAAACCTTTTGACAGATGCCAAATTGAAAAATTACCGAAATTTCTTCAATTTTCGATCGATCTTCAGTTGGGTATCTTGCTACGGTCGCTAATTTAAGTATCACACAGGTAAATATTTGGCAGTTATAGACACTCACACCTCTTGCCAGCCATAACACAGGCCTGCATTTTTTACCTACGCTTACGCTATTTCAAATTTAGGGATGGAAAGTATTATTATTTCATGTAGATTTTTTGAAATGGGGTTTTCACCAGAAATACATTTCTTAGAACCCCTAAACCAAATAACATGTTTTTATCTATTGCTGTTGTAGTGTGTGTGTGTGTGTGTGTGTGTTTCTGTGTGTAAAGGAAATAACTCAACAAAAAGAAAACGCTCAAATAAAACTCGAAACTTAAGTACGATAGTTCGTTCAACCGGAAGTAGTATTCGTGCAATTTTTCACTTTTCAATTTTTTTTAATATAACGGCTACTACGATTTTACCTCATTTACTACATTCTTTGTGCCCTACAAGATGGTGCAGGCAACATACTCGTATCTGCTAAAATTCGTAGAGGACTGTGCATTTGTGGTATAAAATGGATTAATTCACATTTTACAGCATTATAGAAAATTCAAAACCTCCAACTATTTGTTTAGTTTATTTAAAGTCACATCAGCAGCTCGGTTATTAGTGGCTACGGTGGATTATGGAACAGTGGGTTTTAACGTGAAAAAATTCGCAGACTCTAGCCGGAAATCGAACCCGGGACCACCGCATTGTAGGCTGGCGCGCTACTCCTACGCTACGGAGCCGGCCACCTCTAGCTCTTATTTCATTTGTTTTTCTGACAGAGCTTAGTTTAGCGTCAATTATTTCCATATTTTGCTTATGGTAATCGGTAAAAAACAGAGTGCTTAGTTTAGCGGTTATTAGTGATTTTTTTTCATATTTTTGCCATCAAAATCTATGTTGAACAATGATTGATTTTCATTTAATGTCATTCACTCATGATTAAAATTAAGTTATGTTTTTCATATTATTTTATTAGTGATTATTAGTTATTAGTGATTTTGTTTCATATTTTTGTCATCAAAATCTATGTTAAACAATGATTGATTTTCATTTAATGTCATTCACTCAAGATTAAAATTAAGTTATGTTTTTCATATTATTTTGTTCACTCATGATTAAACATAAGTTATCTTGTTCATTATTTACGTTATCAAGAGAAAGTCGTGTAAGTTTTTCACAACAGATTTTTATTACTTTTAAAAAATCTTTTATTTCCGTACCCTTCCCAAATTACTTCCTTTAGGGAAGTAAACATTTTATCAAGCAATGACTGTACTTAAAATAAATTACATTGTAACAGAAACTACATTATTTCCTCATCAAAATCGGTAAAAAATAAATATTTTTTTAAGATTGCGACCTTAGTATGCATTTTACGACAAAAGTGTATTTAATTTAAGTTACACGAAATTAAAAAACTTTCAGCTTTTTTTTAAAGCATTTTTCACATAAGAGCCTAGTTTAGAGGCAATTACTGATTTTTCTTATTGTTATATCGACCAGAGGTTGTTTTCATTTTGTATCGCTCAATCATGATTAAAATTAGGTTTTGTTTTTCATATTACATTGTTTACTCATGATTAAACATAGGTTAAATTGTTCATTACTCACAGTATCGAGAAAAATTTTTGTGAATGTTTCACAAAAGATTTTTATTACTTTAATACAATCTCTTATTTCTGTACCCATTTTGAATAATATCCTTTAGGAACGTAAATATTTTGTCAAGCGATGACTGTATTTAAAAGAAATTGCATTAATTTTGATTATATATTTGATAATAAATAAAATTGAAAGAAGTTTCCTTTTGTTGAATTTATTCAGACCATGAAATTTATGCGTTTTCAATTCAAGCTTTATATTATACATACCAAATACTATTACATTACATTTGTGTGGATGTAAAGATAGGTTATTTGTTCGAATAAGAAGATAGACGGGTCTGTACTTTTTAGGTACTAGGCCATTCTCGAAATTGGTTTGGCCGGTATGTGCCTCTTTCTTTTACCCCCTTTACTTTCCTCTCCTTGTTCGTTTTGTCCTCTACCGCTTCCTCATCCAATTCCTTTGGTACAAGTAAGCTTAGTCCATGAGCATTATACTTAGATACTTTTTGTATTACTGAACTTTACCAGCCCTCTCTAGTTTCCCCTTATCCTTCCAATGTACTACAACGAATCTACCAACGTTTTTCATTCTCTCATCTCACTTGAATTACCCACCATATCTATACCTCTACCTCTTTCATTTCTTACTATTATTTTAACTCATGAGACCAAACAAATAATAAAAATAAAACAGAAAATGAGTTCTTCCTATTATTGTGCTTCATGTCAAGACTTGAATCTCCCATCGCTTTATAGTATCTTTTGATATTCTGTCTCCGTTTTTCCACTTTAACTCTCGATTGCTATTTAGTAACTTAAAACGTCTTTTCTGATCACTTCAGGGCTCTTTCAATTTATGTCTCTTCGTTTTCTTTCATCGTTTTCTCTAATAATACTTTTTTCTTTTTTCATATCCCTCGTTCATTATACTAATATAAATCTTTGAAATGTTTGTTTTTTGTACTTATTTTGAAAAATTGAATTATTCTTATTCATTCAAGTTTTTATTACTTAAATTTATTACTTTTGAATGGGCTATATTATGATAAAATTACAATAGCTCTTGTATGACGTTTAAACAGAAGTGGTTTATTAGGTGCAGTTATATTGCATCCCGTTAGGCTATTTTTTTTCATTACTTTACAAAAATCATTATTACAGAGTGGTTTCTTTAGTCCTGTTACCCAATTGTTAATGTCTGGTGATTTTTTTCTAAGAAAGGGAAATTTTGTTTTGTGACGCGAAGTTGGTAGTCGTACTCAATCGGTATAGATACGCCAGTGTCAATTGATTCTCCTTCAGCTGTGTAAAATTTTCTGCCATTTTCGGTCGTGTTACGAACATAATGTCTTTTACCCTAGAATAATCGCTTGTTTAAGTCGTTTTTTTGCGTCCAGGAGACTCCAGGAGGAGTATAGGACATATCAGTTATAATACCCCCGATATACATATAAGAATCACACAATGTATCACTACTATCAAGAAAGAAATTCTTTTACGCTATAAAAAATTTCACCGATCAAGTAATTTTTCAAATTTTTTTAAAGGAATGAAAATTATCACAAAATTTTAAAAATTGGGGTAATTAATTCATGAATTTTCTCCCTGCATAAGTAGGTTTTTGCTCAAACAATTTTGTGGAGTGATTAGCCACATAATAATCATTTCTATTTCTCGTGTTATGATTGTGAACATTGAAATTCTGTATAAATTTATTTTGCCTAACATATATAATCACCTCAAAAATGTAGAGAGAGGGAACTGTAAGCAATTGAAGCTCCTTAAATAGTGGCCTGCATGAGTTTAGCTGGTTAGCTCCCACCATACACCTAATAGGTTTCTTTTGAATTTGAATCCGGAGGCTGAAGCTCGTGGACTAATTGTACGCAATACGAATACAATTTCAGTTTTTTAGCAGCGTTCTGAACACTCGACTATGACAAACCAGCTTGCGAGGAAAGTGTTCGTAAACTTTTCCGTGGAGAATTGAGCAATCTTGTTTTCACATTCTCTAAAACGTTATCTGTCAAGAGAGTTGGTCGGCCACTAGGTTTTCTGGTGCAAGCACTACCTGTCTCTCGAAATCTGTTTGTAAGCCTAGAAATTTACTTTTTTTCTGGTGGAGAAACACCAACAAATTTAATTTTAACTGCTTCTTTTACAATCGTGTACGATTTCGTAGCAAAATATTGTTCAAGAATGAAAACCCGTTGTTCTAGGGTAAAAGACATTGTTTCGTAACGCGACAGGAAACGGCACAAAATTTTACACCGCTCAAGGAGAATCAACTCTCACTACCTTATCTATACAGGTTGAGTAGGGCTACCAACTTCGTATCACAAAACGAAATTTCCCTGTCTCAGGAATAAATTACCAGACAGTAATAATTGGGTAACAGGACTAAAAAATCACTCTGTATATTATAACTTAAATATATAAAACTTTTTACATTAACTTGTGGTGGGAAAATTATGCTACCCAACTATGATTTCCCATGCCCAAGGGTATAATATATTAGTTACTTAAGCATTAATTAAACTACTAAGAAGGTTATTAAAATAGTGTACTATAGTATATGTATACACGAAAACAATACAAAAAAAATATTAAAATCAAAATAATTTATTTACAACTAGAAAAACTAATCATTGGACCGGTAGACGAGCTCACACAATTGGATTCCTGGTGTTACCATTGTTTATACAGCTTCTCTCCCTACTTCCATTAGCCACATAGTTACTGATTTTTTATAGGCCCTACATCATGATGTCCGGTATATGTTTAAGTAGTATGGGTAGCAAATTAAGGAGCTTGGGCACTAAGTAGCAGAAATGCCTTTGGTATAAAGTTTTTTGAGGCCTCAATAAATGTAAAAAAATTTAAAGGTACACGGGCTCTGAAAACTTGTATACCGGGTGGCCCATATGTCGGTTTCCCCATGAGATGGGGCATTTCATTTTGATAAGTTGGTAATAGTGTAGTGTTGGCAGCATCA
This sequence comes from Catonia carolina, assembly GCA_035578175.1. Lineage (NCBI taxonomy): Eukaryota > Metazoa > Arthropoda > Insecta > Hemiptera > Achilidae > Catonia > Catonia carolina. Next base: position 10,681,459 of record JAQMRL010000007.1, on the reverse strand, counting down.
TGTACAATATTCATTAGTTGTCTGTAACCGTGGCTAGTGTGTGGTACATCTCCGTGCAGTTACTATTTTTTCCTTCGTAACGGTACTTTTAAACTGTTTACAACTGAACAACGAGTTTATATGCTTCAGTTGTGGTGGAAGCATCATAAAAATACTGCTAAAGTACTGGAAGAATTTAGTGATAATTTTTTTTTTGTTTAACGTCCAACTGTTCTATAATTACTGCTAATGCAGACACGGTGAAGGATGAAATGAATTTTTGTAACGTATGAAAATATGCCGTGCCTGAATGGGATTCGAAACCAAGACCGCATGATGAGAGGCAAGCACTTTACCAACTAAGCCAATGCTGCCGGCATTGTTTAATTTAATTTAATTTAGTGATAAGTATCCAGGTGTGTCGTTACCGTATCGGCAACATTTACGAAAGTTAAATAAGAAATTTGAAATTCAGGAAGCGTATTAAATGCCCCTAAGTGTGGTCGTCCACGATCGATTTACAATGACGATAACCTACAAAAGGTTGCTGAAGCGTTTGTATCCAGTCTTGGAAAATCAACTCGTAAGACATCTTCTGAACTAAGGTTATTACGAACTAGCGTGTAAAGGATGATGAAGGAATTAAAATTAAAGCCATTTCGTCCATCTTTACTGCAAGCACTTCATGAAGACGATAGTGACCGGTGGTTGGAATTATGTGTAAGTCGCTGTCCGTGCAGAACCCGATCCAAACTTTTTGCAATCAATTTTATGGTCTGATGAGGCATGTTTCAAACTAAATGGACGTGTTAATCGGCAAAACTGCGTGTACTAGTCGGATACAAACCCTCATATTGTAATTCAAAAAGAGCTTCATGTGCCCGGTGTTATGGTATGGGGAGGCATTTTCAAGTACTGCGCTGATAGGTCCTTATTTTTTTGGAGGAAATGTTAACTCGGGAAATTACTTACAAATGCTGCACGAGGTAGTATTTCCGGAACTTAAAAACATCCTGTTTGAAATATCCAATCGCTCATCTGGCAACAAGATGGCGCTCCAGCACATTTCGGTATCGAAGTTCGTGAGGTTTTAAATTCCAAAGTTGATGAAAGGATTGGTCGTCGTGGTACAATCGAATGGCCTGCGCGCTCGCCAGACGCCATGTGGTATTTCACTGTGGGGCATTTTAAAGGAACTAATGAATTCTTCCAAGCCACAAAACCTGCACGAACTAAAGAGTTCAATTGAAAATGCATCTGACCATGTAAATGGTGATAAAATGTTACTGTTGCAAATTTGTGAATCAGTTTCAAGTCGCTGAGTATAGAGAAAATGTATAGAGAATCATTTGGACATTTTGAACACCTGCATAACATTTTTAAGGTAATATATACGCACAGTTCATATAATAAACTTGTTTTTTTCTATAGGTTTCTTATTTCATTAACCTTTCTTCCGATTTCCGTAAATATTGGGGAAACTGACATATATGGGCCAGCCTGCATTCGGTGAAATCTCGATTTCAAAAAATTGACATGAAAACAATACCTATTCTTCTTCACTATATATTAAAATACGGCAAGAGAAGGTTTTATAAAAAAATCAATCCACTTTATGCAATACATAATTTCTTACAATCAACAATCTATTCTCTCAATCATGTTTTAATTATAACTAATATAAAATGTTACAGTATTGTAAATTATTTTATGTATAACTACTAAAAACCTAATTCTAATGTATTTTTTGTTATGTTTCTCTCTGTTACAGATTCGATTTGATCTTGTTAATATTTAGACGAAAATAAATAACGATAAAAATGATATGGCTCATATGAACAAGGTTTTTGTTAAAGAAAACGAGAAAACTAAAATAAAAATATATAAAACAACGACTAAAAATACAACTACTAACACTAATAAAAAACAACAAATAAATATCAAAAAATCCCTCCATAAATTGTATAATGATAGTAATAATAAACACAAAAAAACACCAAAAATTAACCAAAGAATTACTACAACATACCCAAATTCTTCAGTATATTGGAAAACAAGTCGAACCATTTTTATATTGGCCGCCTTGATAAATAATGTTTCAACGATATTAGCGAGGCGTTTACACCAAGAAAGTAACACTTTGACTTTGTTACAATATCAAAATCAACAAAAATCAATATTAGAAAACAATATAATAATTAATAATAATATCGATAATAATAATAATAATAATAATAATAATAATAATACTTCATTATCATTAGAAAGTAATAAAATAATTAATAAACATGATCATGATAATTTTATTAATGTTAAAATTAATGATAATCATAATTTTGTAATTAATGATAATGATTTAATTAATTCAACATTATTATTTGATAATAATGATATTAGTAATAATAATAGTCTGTATGAAAATAATCAAAATGAGTCGTTACGTAATATTAATTCTACTCTTGAAGAGCCGTTGTCTGATTTTATACTTATGGGCGTCACGTCTGTCGTTTTGGGTATTATGATATTAATTACTGTTATAGGTAAGTACATTTAAATTTTTTTAATATATTTATTAGCATATTACTATATTTACATAGCATTTTTATTATTTATAGGAGAAATCTCTGAAGAGTTTGAAATTAAAACAGGCGTTAGGCAGGGTGATGGACTATTACCGGTTTTTTAAACTGCGCACTGGAAAAGGTTATACAAGAATGGGAATTGAACTTGGTAATAAAGGATTATTAAACCAAGTATTGCTTGAGTCCCAGCTCCGTGTAGTTGGAAGGAATGCAGTGCGTTGTTATATTAGAGGGAGAATAAATGAGTTAATAGTGTTTCACAGCTGATGGCATTTGTAGCGGTAGCGTGTACTAACTAGACTAAAAAAATATTCTTATCATCCGGCGCATTAATTTAACAAATACCTACCGGGTTATTAACTTGGTTGAATTCATAATATTTAACTTACCAATTTATATAAAAATATGTAAATAAATATATGCAATAAAATACAAACAAATTATTTTAAATACGGAAAGTTTGAAAATTAATGTTTTGTATCAGAGTAATACAACAATCGTTCTCCCAGCATGCGTCACTCATTCATTTACCTCACCCGTATCCTTTACTCCGCAACTACACGGAGCTTGGAATCGCACAATAGCCTACACTTTGGAGGATGAAAAAACGGTATAAAGGTAAACAGTGTCTGCTTTTGCAGATGACCTAACAATCGTTTCTAGGAACACTGAAACAGCAATAGAACTAGTAAACGTACGTAAAAAGAGAAAGCAGGACTACAGATTTCCTTCGAGAAAACAAAATACATAACGAATATCAAAACAGCTCCGTGTCACCTGAAGTTACAATACGTATAAATTGGGAAAGTTGATAGCTTCAAGTACCTGAGAGCGATAAGACAACTAAAGACCCTGCAAACAACAGACGAGAAAAGATGACCGGTGGACTCCGAGGAACTCACCACCTGTATAATAAGAAAGCACTCTCAAGACAATATTAGACATTATAATACTGTGATAAAACCTGTGAGTCTGTACATGAGTGAATGCCTTAGAATGACCGGGAAGGCTGGTCTAAAAGAACCACAGAAATTTGAGAGAAAAATCCTCCGCAAAATAACAGGTCCGAAGTTAGTAGACGAACAATATAGTTTACGAGGTTAAGAAGAGCTGTACAAGGAAAATGAACTACTATCGAAAACGATTAGAAAATTAAAAACAATTAGAAAATTTAATAGATACCTGTATAGAATAGACGACAACCGGTTGACAAAACAAATTTTCTAGAAACTAAAAAATAGACCTAAGGTGGAAGGTAATGAATGGTTTAAAGAAGTCAGAAAGGATATTGACAAAACCGGAATAAACCGAGCTAAATTTAGATAACTTATTACAGACATTAAGGGCTTTCATGAAGAGTATCGGGTGGACAGAAAAAAAGGAGAAAAAACTACTGTGGGGAGAAAAATACTGAGAATGTGGGCTGCAAAAAGAGCTTCCTGAAATGTTTAAAGTGGTGACTTTATACCTTAATACGAGAAAAACCATTGCAGAGGTTAACACTTCTGGATTTGTGTCCGGGATTGAAACGCTTGAACTCGCGACAGGGGTTTTTATTCCCTAACGGTATTACAGTAGCTAATCTTAATTATTAAATATTCATTTAATTTTTAGTTTTGTTTTACAGATTTTTTTTGTCTTTTATGACTACAATGGATCGATCACTTTAGTCAAATTTACAATATTGCTATTGTATATATCCCTCCTTCTTTACAATATTGCTCTTCCTCAGACCAATAAAGTCAAGTACCTCGGTTTACACACTGACCGACAACTGACTTGGGCTTCACATGTCGATAGAAAATGCAAAACTTTAGACCAATGTCGTAAACACTCCTTTCTACTTTCTCGGCGATCTAAACTACCACTTCAGTTATAGTTAACTTTTTATCGAACATTTTTGAAACCAATTTGGAAGCGAAATATATGGTTCCGCCAAACTGTCTGTCATTTCAAAAATACAAGAATTTTAATGTAAAATACTACTAGGATGTTTGCAGAAGACCGCTTTGATGTATCAAAAAGAACTCTGCATACATATTTATACACTAAACAGAAGATGTATCTCCAATTTAAGAATAGTTTTAAATTCAATGAAAACCTTCTTATAAAAAATAATTTTTATAATTATTGGAGAATAATAGAAATTGGAGGGAACGAAAGTTCCCTCCAATTTCAGCTGGCATACCACTACACCGATCTGTTAGATTGTAACACTTGGAACATAAAAATAATCGTTTATTTTTTTTTTATGTAAACAGTTTCTGATATATATACACCTATATAAAGAGAATTAAGAAAAAAACTTTGTCCTACATGCGGAACTAAAACTTCTGCACAAGTATTTATTATACAACTGAAAAAGTTTTTCTTTTCAGTCTTTTAGCATGCTTTATCCTTATAATTCAGCCCGATTTCTATCCAACTTGAAGCAAAGAAAGAAAAATTTATACATTGTTCTCCTACATTTCTATATTTTTTATTTTATTCTGGAATGTAAAAAAATTCAAGAAAAGAATAAAGCAGAAAAAGGGAAAAGCCATAAATAATTCATAGTCATTCAAAATTCAAAACTCGTAACAAATCCCTCAACCTCCCCCCCTTCAAAATACATCACATATTATTCTATCTGATCTAATCTTGTTCATGAGCTTTCAGTAACTTTATCAAACGTAAAAAGTTCAAAAGTTCAGTTGTGATGTATGTAATCTCATATCCTATATGGAAAAATATAAGCTTTTATACCTTTTCTACGATGTTAATACATTTATTTTATGCATTATCTAACATAATACAAAAAGAAAGTTAGGTTATACCTGAAAAAGGACCCTTAAATTCTGTATAATAAGCTTTAAAATCATTTTAAACTGAAGAAAAAGTTTTACGTTGGAAGAATTTTTCCATACGTTGATATAGATTATAGTACTTTGCCTCCTTATTTTACAGTAATATTATATATACATACTTTATTGCCCTACTGTGTCTACCTTGCTAAATACATAGCAAACATTAATTTAGCACCGCGTAAATTTAAGACACAATACGGAACAATTAGGAAAGTTGATAGTTTTAAGGACCTCGGGGAGATAAATACAACTAAAAATCAGCAAAAAGGAAGCAACCAACAACAAACGAGGAAAAATGGCCGGTGAACTTCGAGGAAATCATCACTTGTATTTAACATGAAAGTACTTTCCAGACAAGAATCAAGATTTAAAATTATAATACTGTGATTACACCTGTACCTGTGTGAGATTACACGAGTGACTACCTTAGAATGACCGCGAAGGCTGGTCTAAAAGAAGTAGAGACATTTGAGAGGAAGATCCTCTGCAAGATAATGGATCCAAAGATAGTAGGCAAACAATATTGGTTGTGGGGTCGAGAAGAACTGTACAAGGAAAATGAACGATTAGAAAAAGGAGGCTAAAATTTAACGCACACCTGTATTTGACAAAACAAATTTTTAAGACACTAAACAATAGACCTAAGTTGTCGGATAAGTGGTTTAAAAAAGTCAGAAAGGATATTCAGAAAACTGGAATAAACCGAATGAAATTTACACAATTAATTACGGACTTCAAGGGCTTCCATGAAGATCAAAAACAGATATTCGGCGGACAGAAGAAAGGAGAAAAGCCTTCAGTACGCGAATTCTGAGAATATTGGTTGTAAAAAGAGCTTCCAGAAACGTCTAAAATTATCTCACGTGATCCAAAATTGGCCCTATTCGAGGGGAAATGTGTGTACATTGCAATCTGTTAATATTATAAGAAACGTGGTAACCCAATGAGATGCGGATGATACGTATGAGATGTAGTTATAGACTCAGGCCGACCATTCCTAACAATGCTAAGTTAAGGTTAATTGTACGCCATCCATCAAAGTACATCGGTAACCACTGTTTAGAATTCAATCCATTTAAAGTAACTACTTACCTACGCTCGATCGGGATCTAGTTATAATAAATCATAAAGAAACTTACTATGTTAATTTTATAACAGTTATTTTTCAGGTATCCTGAACAAAAAAAAGTTTTTACGGTTGGTCTGTCTGTGTGTGTGTGTGAACAAAACATAACCGAAATATCGTATAAAGTTGAAACTTGGAATTTAAGTTAAGCACCATAAGAGGACTCGCCACGAATACTGTCATTAAAATCTGTCCACCAGAAGGAGTAATTTATTTTGCAATTTTCTCAAAAACGGATTCACAATTTTGTTTTAAATAGCCTTATTTACTACATTTTTCACAGTTTTCTGATGAACGGCTCCTACAATTTTTTAAAATTTTTGGGGAGCTATGTTTTCGTAGTAAAACCATGGTTTTTTAAGATTCCAGCCTTAATATTCATTTTCGGGTAAACGTGTTTAATCAAAATTGTAGTTAATTAAAAAATTTACAACTTTTTTATGCATTTTATTTTAGAACAATTCGTTTAGCATCAATTAGTGATTTTACATATTTTCTTATTAAAATCGGAGAAAAAATTAAGCTTTTTAAATATTGAAAATTAAAAAATAATAATTTATAGAAAATTTAAAAATCTACAACTTTTATTTCATGTATTTTTCTCGAAAGCCTTCTAAACTTAGGTAAATGAGTGATTTTTCCGTATTTTGAAATCGAACAAATTGATTTTTATTTACCGTTATTCAGTCTTGAAATTAGGTTACGTTTTTAATTTTGCATTGTTTACTTATGATTAAACGTAGGTTATATTTTTCATTATTTACATTGGCAAGAGAATGACGTGTGAATGTTTCACAAACAATTTTCCTTTTATTCATAGATTATTATAAATCTTAATTCTTTTTAAAAAAATCAAAATCATAACTTATATTTGTCTTATCCTTCGGCTCTGGTGGTGGTAATAAAGACCACGAATTATTAGCATAAATACAAATATTTGTCGCAAAACAAACTGTATCTATTTTTCATGTTTTTTCACAAATTACAGTATAAACATCTTTACATTTATTTTGAGTGATACATTAACTGACCTTGATAAATTTGAGAATTTAAAATTTATACAAGAAAGATTGCTTCCCTGCCTAAAAAAAAAATCTGTTGTGAAACACTCACACAACTATCTCTTGCCAATGCAAAAAATTAACTATATAATCTAACCAATAGTATTAAAACATTAGAAAAAAAAACAAAAAACTAACCTCAAAAACTTAATCATTTTTTAATTTGAGTGAATTATGCTAAATGAAAATCAACCTCAGTTTGGCTTTAAAATACGGAAAATCACTCTTTCACGCTGAACTAGGCTCTGTAGTGATAAATGCTAAAAATAAAAGTTGTAGATCTTTTAATTTCCTATAAATTTGGTTGTATACCTTTTTGTCGTAAAATGCATACTAAGGCTGAAATCTTAAAGAATCAATTTTTTTACAGTTTTTCATGAAAAAAAAACAGAAAATCAGTAATTACCGCTAAACTAAGTTTATACAAAAAAATGTTTGAAATAATAAAAGTTGTAGGTTTTAAATTCTCTACAACTTTTATTATATAGTAGTACATTTTTGCGTTAAAATGCATTATAAAGCCGCAGTCTTAAGAAAACCAATCTTTTTAAAAGAAAACAGTTTTCCCAAGAATTTTAGCAGTCATCGCGTCTACCCATCTTGTACAGCATAAAAAAATTTGTAAATGAGGCGATTTTTAAAAAAGTCGTAGAAGCCGTTTTTGAGAAAATTGCAAAAAAGTTAAAAATGACACGAATAAACTACTACTTCCGGCGGACCAATTTTGATTTTGATGTTCATGTCGGGTCCGGTAGTAGTACCTAACTTAAGTTTCAAGTTCGAATGATGTTCCGTTCTGGAAAAACATGTTTTTTTTGTGTTCAGGGGTCTGAAAACGTGTAGATCCGGTAAAAACTCGATTTTGAAAAATCGACATGAAAACAATACTTTCCTTCCTACATATTCATACAGGGAAGAGAAAGTAAAAATTAGTTCTGAAGGGGTTAAATAAGAATTAATTATGCAGGTTCTTGCTTATTTGGTGCTATAATTTTTGTTTAAATCACGTAATCTGTATAATATAATATTTATATAGATTTAAAACCTTCTATTAACCACTTTGTTGGCTTCAAGTGGTCATGAACTTAATACGTAGTAGATAGAATTAGAGGGAAAAAGGAAAGCAACCTTTATATTCGACCTTCTAAATTTCATATCTGAAACATGGGTATACGGTTTACAGTGAATCTTGAATTTCTATTTCACTTCATGTTCTGCATGAAAACCACGGAGTTGCGTAATTAGGTTTTACAGTGTATTAACCATAATAGAAAGGCAGCTGTAGTTTATGTGTGTGTGTGTTGTGATCATGTGTATTAGGCCTAAATCGGTACATGTGTTGGGATGTACACAACCTCAGTAGGTACTGAGATAGACAGTGCAAGCGGTGAAATGGTTTTGTTTAAACATTGGGTGGAGTTAAATTCTGTTAAATTTAGTTCTATATTAAGTTTAAACACCTTTATCTCCTCCCTCCGGTTACCTTCCCTTCCTCCGTAACCCTATCCTTAAACCTTAGTCTTATTTACCAACCAGGCAGACCTAATTATTCCAAATAAGATCAATCAAATTGATTCCGTTCAATTTAAATTGATAAGGCGTTAAATTACAGCTGTTTCAAATTTCTGTAAATATAATACTGTAATGTTTATTCCAAGTTCTTTTCAGGATCTTGTTATTTCAAAACAATAAAACTTTCTTTCAAATTTGTGTTGGTGTTTAGGTCAACAGCCGAAAGGCTGGTTTGAACCTCTAGTGGTTTTACTAAGTAAAACGAGGGGTGAAGTGGTTTACTATTGCATTCCTCACTGAGTTGAAAGAATAAGCTTATCAGCATGCGTAAAAGCATCCACTTTCCACCCTGCAAAAAACACCTTCACTTCATTCACCATAGGGTCTGGCTGTATAGTGAAATTCATTATTCTCACAGGAGATAACTCTGACTAGTATCTTTTACTCCTCTACCTCTTCTGTTCTTAAATAGTTCAATCATATAATTGGCTGACTATGTGATAAGAAACAGAACTATTTTTGTAGCCCTGGAACCAACAGATCGAATGCAATTAATTTAACACTTCACCTGCCCGTTATGGGCAATCTTACAAATTTATAACTAGAAAATGACTATAAAGTGCTTAACTTGACAAAAATTGAATTAATAAAAGAAATGTGGTCATTACAGTCAAATAATTAATTAATCTTTAATTACAAAATAATTATCAATGCACACTTTTAGTCCGTTACGGAGAATATATTTCAATACGGTCGCACAAACTAACTCAAACAAACAGTAAGTTCACAAACTATTTATTACTGACTGACAAATAAACGAGTATGCTGTTTTATACTCCAGCAAATAGATTTTCTCGAAAGATAAAAGAATATAAGCCTAACGCAAAAAATTAATCGATCAATGAATAGCAATGGAAAGAACATAATAAAGTAATGGAAAAAACAAGTTAATAAAGACTAGTCGGCACCTGGCAGGTAATAAATTGCAGTCACACAAACCACAATAACTTAATAACTATCCAATAGGCTAATATCACAACACTTATCCTTGATCCATTTATTGCCGAGTAAAACATATTTGAATGGTAAAAACCAAATTCCAATTCAAATCCTTGAAGCCAAAAATACTATTTATTCGTGTTATTAGTTCTTGATCAAAACTACTTAGTCGATTTTCATAAAATTTAAAAGTCAAGGCACTCATCAAATTCATTTTACTTTATTTAGCTATAAATTAACGGACATAATCGGTTTCAAATGATACACATAGGTAGTTCCACATACTGTCGATTGCATATTTAGGCCGGCCCGTTGGCGTAGTGGTTAGCGCAACTGGCTTCTACGCCGGGGTCCCGTGTTCGAGTCAAGGTCAGGTCTGGCATTTTTTCATCACTTATTTTCATATATCATCACCCTTCACCGTCTGCATTAGCAGACATTGCAAAACAGTCAGACGTAAAAAAAAGATTGCATTTTTATACAAGGTGATTTAAAATTGAACGGTACTTTCGAGAGCTAATTCTATTAATCAAATAAAAAAATACATAGCTCCGGAAATGTTTCGTAAGGGCGTTACGTCTGGTGAAAGATTTCACCCGAAATTAATTTTGGCGTAGTAAATTATATTGTATGCCCATAACAGACAGGTGGAGTGTTAAATCATTTGCACACAATCTGTTATTTCCAGAGCTACAAAAAATATTTCTGTTCCTTATGACATGGCCAGACAATTAAACGACTGAATCATTTACGATCAGAAGAGGTAGAGGTGTTAAAGACACTAATCAGAGCAATGTAATCCTCTAAACGTTATAAATTTCATTATACAGGCAGACCCTATAGTGAATGAACTGAAGGTGTCTTTTGCAGGGTGGAAAATATGTGTTTTTCAGAGGACCTGGCATGCTGATAAGCATACTTTTCGACTCAGTAAGGACGGCAATTGTGAATCACTTCATTCCTCGTTTAACTTAGTAAAACCTCTAGAGGTTCAAACCAGCCTTTTGGCTGATGACCTAAACAACAGCAACTTTTAATTTACAGTAAGCCTATCAATAGCTGCTATAACATATAGCTGCAGTTTGGTATCAAAAATTCGGTCTTGGTTCGTATTGAAGAAATTTCAGTCCTTTCCAATGTGACACCTCTCTAACTGTGAGTTGTTCTACTCCTCGTTGATAGTGACGCCCAAATATTGAAGATAAAAGCAAAGTTCTTTCATTTTTTGTCCGATTTAAAATAAAATTCTTATTCCTTAAAATAAAAAGCCATTATTTTAGTCAGATTCCCCTTCTTGAGGAACGAATCCATAATTTCAATAATAATAATAATTTCAGCTATCCAGGTGATCGACAAGTTAGAAAATTAGTAAAGAATGAGTCAGACAATGAGAGCTTTTGCATATAAAGAGAGATTGCAGATTTCTACCTTGTTTTACTGGTTTCTCTTTCCCATTCTGCCTCCCTCCCCCACTCTCTTACTTGTTTTCTTTAACTCTCCCTTCTCTCGCTAACGCCTCTCTTTAATGCTCTCCTCCCATCACTCCCACACCAGCAGCCACTACCTCTCTCTCTCACACGATGCCTTTTTTCCACTCCTCTTCTTACTCGCTCATTCACTCAAACATTCTCATCTTTATTCATTAGATTTTCATACCCTACCCCGCTAACCTTATTTGTATTTAATTAACTTAAATTTGACCGTATCAATCACAATTTAAATTTCATCTAAGTTTTATATTTACTTGAGAATTTTATATTCCACCTTATTCTACGTACTCATTATTCATCTCAGACTAAATATTTATTTAAAGATTAATTTTATAATATAAACTACATCATAAAAATTTAAATAATATAATTGTAAATTTATTTGAATAATATTTCACTGTCATTTATTATCTTGTTTAAAGTTTACATTAATTTTTTCTTTAATAATTTTCTCTCGTTTTATCTCTAGTGTAAAATGATTATATATTGTGATTTTTTTAAATTTCGATATATGTATGTTATAATTATTTGTTCCATTTAAGAAAAGTAACCACCAACATCACTCAATTAGATGAGGATAACAAGTATGATGTGTAGTCTAGTACAGACTCAAGTCGACCATTCCTGAGAGTTTTTGTTAGGTCATCAGCTGAAAGGCTGGTTTAAAACTCTAGAGGTTTTACAAAGTAAAACGAGGAGTGAGATGGTATACTATTGCCTTCCTGACTGAGTTGAAAGAGTAAGCTTGTCACCATCCTAAGCCCGCTAAAAGCTACTACTTTCTACTCTGCGAATGACACTTTCACTTCATTCACCACAGGGTCTGGTTATATAATAAAATTCTTTACTCTCAGAGGAAATAACTCTGACTAGTGTCTTTTACACCTCTACCTCCTTAACTTAGGTACTACTACCGGAGCCGACACAAACATTCTCATCAAAATCGGTCGAACGGAAGTAGTAGTAGTTTATTCGTGTAAATTTTTACTTTATGCGATTTTCTCAAAAACGGCTTTTACGATTTTTTTAAAAACCGCCTCATTTACTAAATTTTTTTATGTTCTGCAAGATAGGGTAGACGCCATGTCTGCTGAAATTTTTGGAAAGGCTGTTTACTCGTAAAAAATTGTTTTTTTAAGATTGCGGCTTAAATGTGCATTTTAACGCAAAAATATTTTTATAATAAAAGTTGTAGAGAATTTAAAAACCTACAACTTTTATATGCAATATTACTTTTTACAGCGCTTAGTTTAGCGGTAATTAGCGATTTTCTTTTTTGGCACGAAAGGGTGTAAAACTATGGATTTTGTAAGGTTTCAGCCTACTTATCCACTTTACAACAAAAGTGTATATATATAATCAAATTTATAGGAAATTAAAAGATCGAAAACTTTTTTTAACGCATTTTTCTCTACAGAGCCCCTAGTGTAGCGTTAAAGAGTGATTTTCCGTATTTCTAAGCCGAACTCATCACCACCATCATTCACCCATGATTGAAATAAGGTTTTGTTTTAAGGTTATTTTTTTGTTTATTTAATGTTTTATTACTAATGTTAGGTTTAGTTGTTTATTACTTGTATTGACAAGAGAAAGTTGTATGAGTGTTTCACACCAGATTTTTTATTAAAAATTAACCATTTATTTAAAATTATCTAACAGCTTTTCTTTAGCGATATTATTTTCCATCGCCTTAAATTATGCAATTACTCACTAACGCTAACACTTATTTTAAGATTTCACTGATGGTGTTTACAACTTAAATTTTACTTAATTTGATTCAAAGCAATACTCAAACCAGTTTGGACGGGTTAGAGCTATCAGGTACAACTAGTTCATCATAATTATAAAGAAATACTGCACAATTTTCAATCAAAATGCCTAAGACTGATCACGGCAGTTCTTTTGGTATCTAATTAATGAAATATCGCAAAACTAATCCTGCCTTTCATAAAAGAAGAAATTAAACAACGTAGCGAGAAATATTTAAAAATGTTAGATGAGCATAAAAATCGTTTCACAATTAACCTCCTCAACAACAACGAAGATACTCACAGACTGAAACATTTTAAAACGTTGGACTTTTCTCTAATCCAGTCAGATTTTTTTAAATGTACGAGATTCATCTCTAAAGTACAGACCGTTGGTAAATTTCTCGCCTTGAGGTTGGCTAACATGTATGGTGGAAGCCCAGTCTCGTAATATAGGCCTTCACACTGCTTTGCTGTTTGTCAGTTGTCCCGTTGTTGTATCTTTTTTTACCTTTGGTGTCATTGCGTTTTAAATGAATCAGATAATTGATGTTTCCACCGATTGTGTAATACGTGGAGTCATACGTTTTTTAAACCATAAAATCATTAAACCGGTCGATAGTCGTAGGCAGTTAGTTGCTGTGTGCGGTGATAATGTAATGAATGAAAGAAACGTTCGAAAATGGTGTGAAAGATTTAGAAATACGTGAGTTAATGTGCGTGAAGAAGAACGTTCGGGGAGGCTCTCAATAATTAACGAAGACTTGTTGAAAAAGGTCGATGAAGAAATCAAAAACAATCGTCACGTGACGATTTCTGCATTGGCCCTTAGTTTCCATGATGTTTCAAGAGCTGTTATTGGTCGCATTGTGCGTGACCATTTAGGCTTCAGAAAGGTTTGTGCGCGTTGGGTGCCGTACGTGTTATCGGAACGTCACAAATAAACCCGAATGGGATCTGCGTTGGAATTTCTGATGCGCTACAGAGAAAATGGTGATGAATTCCTTAATTCAACAGTTACCGGCGATGAAACGTGGATTTCTTATTACTCGCCAGAAAGAAAATGGCAGTCATGTGAATGGCTACATCTTCAGTCACCAACGAAACCGATAAAGATCAAGAAGCCACTGCTGTTTAAAAGGAAATTGATGGCCACGGTCTCCTGGGATCGATTTGGCAAACTGTTGATTGACTTTACGCCACGCGGAACGACTGTAAATACACAATATTACTGCGAAACTCTACGCAAGTTACGACGTGCCATTTAAAATCGGCGCCGTGGACTGCTTACCGAAGGCATCGTACTCTTGCACGATAATGCACGTCCACATGTGGCAGGTAAGACGCTCACTTTACTGAAAACATTTGGATGAGAAATTTTCAGTCACCCACCGTACAGTCCAGATTTAGCGTCTTCAGATTACCATTTGTTTGTCAAATTGAAAGAATTTTCGGGTGGTAAGCAATTCGCAGGTGACGATGAACTTAAAAATGCTGAGAATCAGTGGCTAAATGAACTGGCGGCAGAAGAATATGACGAGGGTATATTGAAGCTCGTTAACCGCTATGACAAATGTCTTAATTTATATGGCGACTATGTAGAGCATTAATGTAAGTTACGTATTTTATTCTGTATCGCTTTGTTTTTACATATTTTTCTGAAAATATTTTTTACAACAAAACGGTCTTTACTTTAGAGACGACGCTTGTAGGGAATTGCAAACTTTTGTGTATAATTTATAAGTGCACAATTATAAGTTTGTTTGTTTACATATATAACCTGACTATAATTTTATTTAAAAAAGTAGTAATAAGAGATTTAATGAGTTAAACGATTAACAAAATACTCGCTACATTGTTTAATTTCTTTTTTATGAAAGGCAGGATTAAATCGTTGTGTTTAGGTTGTTGTGTATGGTATGTCCCTTGGTATGTAACTAATGAAATCATTGGTTACATATCGAGGGGCTCCAGTATTTCTTTATTTGATGAGTAAGCTGTACCTCATAGCTCTAATTCGTAATTCCAAACTGGTTTCAGTATTACTTTGTATAAGAGAACTTCATTTCCAAGAGAAGCCTAATAAACAGTTCAGTCAAGTTTAGTTTTATTTTTTGTTCGCCGTTTAAAAGTCACCTGATGTAATGTTACTACCTATGACAGCTGGTGATGTAAATACACATCTGTAATTTTTGTAATGTATTGACTTATTTCTTTTTTTGTTTTTTTAAGTAGTTGAAAACAATATATTCTTGTATTAAGTTTAATAAATTGTATGATGTTTGCAGGAACAGATATGTGAGTTTCAATGTTTTAAATAATTTCTGAAATATTTCGACGAGAATTAAATTTGTTGTTTATAAGTTTGTGTTGGTTTACGAGTACAAAAATAACCTGACTATTATTATTTTAAAATTTATGTTGTCATGGTTTTCAGCAATAACAGCAATAGTTAACAATGTAAAATATTACACAAAAATAATAAATATATTAAACGTACGAAAAAATTGTTTAGTTTTCAAACTTAAATTCTCGCTACTCAAGATTAACATCATTTAATAATATCTGGGAATATCACAAATTTTGATGAATCAGCTAAAGCCTAAAAATATTATATTTTAGTAACTGTGAAATTAAAAGCTAAAAATTTAACCATGGATTTATCGTTGAAAAGAAAAATCATAATCGAAATAATATAGTAAGTAATTATTTCTTTGTTTTACAATCTGTTAAAAATTAAAATAAAATTAAATATGAAGCATTAGCCTACATGCAATTGATTTTACTGGAGTGAGTAATCAGTCGGCAGTACAGTCCCGTCATTGATTCACCATGAATAAGAAAGAATATTTTAATGAGAAAAGGAAAGCTGAAAAGAAAATTGATGAAGTTATATAGTAGGCCTAACTATTTTAAATTAATTTTCGCCATTAGCCAATTTAATGGACGTCGGGAACAGAACCAAAGGTTCCTCCTATAACAATGGCGTCAGTAAATATTTTTTTAATATCTTAAATCAAAACCAAATGAAATTAAATCCAAAATTTGGACGAGCTTATTGCAAAATTGTTAAACATTTAAAACCGTCAAAAATATATTTCCGTGCATTCCAGTAAAAACAGGATAAAATCGTTTAGAGTTCTCCTTCATCATGTAGGCCCTACATCACTCTACTGATTTCAGGAAGTAGTAACTGAATTATATTAATCAATGGACACAAAGTACAAAATACATTTAACGAACGTCGCAGAAACACTAAAGAACTTTTTATAATTTTTTTGTGAATTATGAATCGGCCTGGATTAATAAATTATTTATTAGAATAAATTCTATTAACTTTATTCAAAATGAAAAAATGTTTTTGATGTAGTTCAGTGCAAGAGATGTCATAGGTTCAGATACACTCAGGATTACTGTCATTGGAATTACAGGTGCGTTGAATGTGGAAGTTTCCATGAAACAAAAATATGCAAAATGCCTGTAAACAACCCGGTTAAATATGTGAATTTTAAAGGAAATCACCTGGCAAATTTCAAGGTTACGAGGTATATCAAGAATTGTGAAATTAAAAAATAGCCATTTTTCGAAAATGAATCTCACCTATAATAACAACAGTAAATAATGATTTGGCTAAATTTCTTCATTTACTCCGGAACATAATCGGCTCCTACGGATCCATATTACAAAACTTGTTTCCGAGCCTCGATGGAAAGTTAATCCTTCCGTTTCTTCACAATGCAGCAATGTTAAATGATATTTAAAAAATATTGATAAACAAGCAGAACAAAATGACACTCATTATTACATTAACTACAGCATTAATTAACAAAATAAAATAATGGTGCTTCTTTTAAAATTGTTCTTTGGAACGTCAAACGTCTAGCTTAAAGGAACCACAAATTAAACTCACTCATCAGTTTACACGACATAAATATTTTGCTAATATCAGAAACCAAAACATGGTTATGGAACAGCACATCGGGAACGTGCGGTCAAAATACGAAATTTCAAAATTTGTAAGTGACTTCATTCAAGTAACAAGTTTAGTAATAGAGGACTGGAATTAACCGTTGTCTGTTGCCTAATTGTCTATATAGAAGTCGCGTGGAGGAAAGTCAATTTCAATAGTTTTTAATTCATTTGAAAATAATTTATTGCAAGAGAAGAAATCAATTGTGGGATTAAAAATTAAATAACTAGTCAAGATTAAATAAATCAAGATTAAAATAAAATAAAATCAAGATTAAAATAAAATAAAATCAAGATTAAAATAAAATAAAATCAAGATTAAATAAATAGTTCAAGGAGAATAACATTAAAACTGATTTTTCATCAATATTATAAATAGTTATTTACAGGTGAGCCATCTTATTGCCCTGCAGACCTAAATAAACTACTAGATCTTCTAAATTTTTCGTAACAAAAACATATCAGAAAATTATCTACATATCACATCTTCTTGGATTTAATATCAGATCACACAACAGTAATTCCTACAAAAACATTTTACATTATCAAAAAAAGAAATTTATTGAGGCTATTCAACTCTATTATAGGCCTACTGGGATCATTTCCGTGGAACTGGTGAACGAAAATAATCTTTTAATCTCCCCATGATGACAGAAGACGAAATTGACAATGCTGTTAAGCATTTCAATATAACTGTTCAAGAAGCAGCTTGACTCTGTACACTACTACTACTTGTAATTGCACTCCAGAAGAACTTTAAATATCCACTGAGTTCACAGGAACAGACCATTGAAAAAGATGATTAAGAAGAAACTGGCCAAATTCTAGAAACCAAAATGATAAAATTTTGTTGGACTGAACAGCAAGAAAATTGAAGAATGATTTAATCTAAGCATGCTGTAATCCAGGAAAAATTAGCCGAACTGTCTCCATCGTTCTACATATTTAGGGTAAGCAGCATGTTTACTGAACTTTTTGGAAGGCTGTCCTCTCATGATAAAAATGTTTCTTATTTTTAATTGCGACCTTAGTACGCATTTTCGGAAAAAAGTGTATAATATAGTTGCAGAAAATTAGAATACCTAAAATTTTTACTCAAAACGTTTTTTTATACGACACTTAGTTTAGCGGTTTTCTGTATTTTTTCTCATTAAAAACTGTAAAAAATGGGATTTTTAAGACTGCGGCCTTAGATTTTACAACAAAATTGTAGACCTATATAACCACAGTTTCAAAAAATTTAAAAACCTACAACTTATTTTAAACATTTTTCCAGAGTCTAGGTTAGCGTAAATGAGTTATTTTCTTTATTTTAAGTACTCCAAAAATTGATTTCCATTTAGAATTACATCCCACCCATGTTTAAAATATTAGTATTTGTCACTTTATGTGAGTGTGTGTGTGTGGACGCGCGCACTCTCGTTTATTTTGTGTGTCCTTGTTTTAATTTAAGAACTTTCTATAAAAACAACTATTTATTATTAATTTACTGTTGTATTAAAAAATTACGTGGGTAGGTGTCCATTATTAATAATAACATCAATTAGTATATTAAATTTTTATTTGTATATATACCTAGTGGACACCCTTTATGATGCAGATACGTTACTGGCTGATTTTGCTGACGATACTGCCACTCGGCTCCCATAAAAATTCACACATTACAACACTAACTTATATTAACATATTTTTAATCTTCAACAGTGGTTCAAAGACTTGAGAATCGAAACCCAACAAAGACAACTCACGTCACCTTCACGTTACGTAGAAAGACATGTCCGCTTTTCGTGAACGGATCACCCCTACCAAAGACAAAAAAGTTCGCTATTCGGTTTGCAAATTTACAGACAATTGACTTTGAACAGTCATATTGACTTAAGGAGAAAGTTATCCAAAGGTTGAGGAATACAACTCTTTATATTGCTCTCCAGTAGGTCGAAACTCCCATTTAACTCAAAACATTTATTTCACAAATCTTTACTCCAACTTTTTGCATTTACCTGTGTCAAGTATTTGGCTTCACTAAGCCCTCAGTATCATGAAATTTTATAATGCTTCCAATTCAGGTGCAAAACGAAAACTGAAAAAACTGAAAATCGGAGAGCTGGTTAGGGTTGGTAAATCAATAAGGGTCGGGGTAATAATATACAAAACCTTGTTAAAAAAATTACCCGTGGAAGTTTTACTACAGAGTACTGTTCACTCTTCAAGAGATTCACTTTATATTTCACCCACTATCGAGCAGCACGATCATATTTAATTTAGTAGTTGTATGAAGTGTACAGATTATGTTCGGTTTTAAGCGTCATGGTACTTTTGCAGAAACGATAAAAACAGCGGAAATGATATTTTGGAGACTATATGTAAGCTTCCTTTTTGGGGTTTTGGGATTGTGTGAGAAATAAAACCATCAGAGAGCTGGTTAGGGCTGGTAAATCAACAAGGGTCGGGGTATCGGCTAGACAGTTGTTGTGGTGCGTGCATATGCAGGTACGGCGTAAGAGGTTCCCGAGGAGAGTTTGGGATGGGCAGCCCTAGAATCTAAGACGTAGAGGACGACTTTGGAGGAAAGTGTTGAGAAAATGCCAAACGTGACTGGGAATCGAACTCAGGACCCCGGCGTAGAAGCCAGTTGGGTTAACTACTACACCAACGGGCCGGCTAAAAACATAGATACAGAGTCGATGCGAGTGAGAAGTATGGAAGACCAAATGTGGCGCAATAAGGCAGTTTGGAGAATGGGATACAAAAATGGCCATTACGAACGGAAATGGCACTGGCCATTTCCGTATCCCATCCTCCAAACTGCCGTATCGCGCCACATTTGGTCTTCCATACTTCTGACTCGCATCGACTCTATATCTATGTTTTTGGCCGGCCCGTTGTAGTGGTTAACCCAACTGGATTCTACGCCGGGGTCCTGAGTTCGATTTCCAGTCACGTCTAGCATTTTCTCAACACTTTCCTCCAAAGTCGTCCTCTACGTCTTCGATTCTAGGGCTGCCCATCGCAAACTCTCCTCGGGAACCTCTTACGCCGTACCTGCATATGCACGCATCACAACAACTGTCCCACCCATACCCCGACCCTTATTGATTTACCAATCCCAAAAAGGAAGCTTACACATTGTCTCCAAAACACTGTCTTCGCTGCAAGCAGCTTCCCCTTCATTTTCTTACTCAAAGCTCACAGTTCTGGTCCATTCAACGTGTTACTTTCACCACCGACTTACAAATGTGTTGCTATGTCGACCTCAACAAAATGCACGCACCACAATAACCTGTCCCGCCGATACCCCGGCCCTTATTGATTTACCAACCCGAACCAGCTCTCTGATGGTTTGATTTCTCACACAATCTCATAAAGGAAGCTTACACATAGTCTCCAAAACATCATCTCCGCTGCAAGTAGCTTCTCCTTCATTTTTTCACTCAGCGCTCGTATTTCTGCTTCGTACAACATGATACTTTCCACTAAAGACTTAACAAATGTGTTGCTTTGTTGACTTCAACAAAATTTCATTTCTTAGCACTGGGTGCAACTTCCGGGTAAAACCAGTCCCTCATCTAATTATCCTCTAAACATCCTCATCGTTTATCCCATGCACAGTATAAGTACTCCCAAATACTCAAAACTTTATCACAACCTCATTAGACTCTAAGGAAGTCCTTAATCGAACTATTTTATCCCCCCCCCCCCCGGCAACCATGTGCTTTGTCTTGTTCAGATTAATCTCCAGACCCTATTTAAATATTTCCTCTATCATTTCTACCAAATGTTTCACTCGTGTCCTCTGCCAACACCACCTGGTTTCCTGGTTTTCTGCAAGAAGACTCTTTATGTTAACCCTCGTCCTAATGAACCCTCATTCTTCCGCATTTCACTCCAGAGCCTTATTCAAGTAAATTTTAAACAAGGTAGTGGACTGATACTACTTACATATAGCTTGTTATATAACCTACGCTAATACTAAGTGTTGTAGAATAAAAAGTTTAAAATAAAAAATTGAAATTTTTTTAATATAATACGATTTAAATACATTCTTGTAGTTTTGGACAAGTAAACATAGTTTTGTTTAAGTATCATCGACTTACTTATGTTCAAGTGGTTTTTTAATTCATGTAATTGCGAAATCCAATTGTATAAGTTATCAACTTTGTAAATAAATAAATCTTTCAAGTTTAAAGGAGTCTGTATATTATTTTCATTTTCATCAAAATCGATCAACCGGAAGTAGTAGTTTATTCGTGTCATTTTTAACTTTTTTGCGATTTTCTCAAAAATGGCTTTTACGATTTTTTAAAAATCACCTCGTTTAATATATTTTTTATGCTTTACAAGATAGGGTAGGCGCCATGTCTGCTAAAATCCTTGGAAAGGGCTGTTTCCTCGTAAAAAAATTATTTTTTTTTAAGAAAACGACTTCAATATGCATTTTAGCGAAAAAAATGTTTATAATAAAAGTTGTAGAGAATTAAAAACCTACAACTTTTATTTCAAACATTTTTTTGTATAACCTTAGTTTAGCCGTAATTACTGATTTTCTGTTTTTTTCATGAAAAACTGTAAAAACTGATTTTTTTAAGATTTCAGCCATACTAATGCATTTTACGACAAAAGTTTATATAATAAAATTTATAGGAAATTAAAAGATCTACAACTTTTATTTAAAGCTTATTTCTCTACAGAGCATATTTAGCGTGAAAGAATGATTTTCCGTATTTTTAAGCCAAACTGAGATTGATATTCATTTTGCGTCTTTCACTCATGATTGAAATATGGTTGTTTTTTGAGGTTAGTTTTTTTGTTTATTTCTAAAGTTTTATTACTTAAGTTATTAATAATAACTTAAGTAATAAAACTATTACTTAAGTAATAGAACATAATATTAAGTAATAGAACATAATATGTTCATTATTTGCATTGGCGAGAGAAAGTCGTGTAAGTGTTCCACACCAAATTTTGTCTAATTTTTGGCTAACATAAACATTGAAAAAAATTAAAATTACCATTGGATTTCTGTAGTTCGGCTTCAGTTGCATTTTTTTATGTTCAAGTAAGTCAGTAAAAATTTAAAATATCTCAAATGGTTTTTGAGAGAAACCATGGGGTGTTTTGGTGTAAAATATTGAACTCTTGGAGAAAAAAACTATAAAATACATATTTTTGTTCATACTATGCTAAAACCCACCAGGGTTAAATGGGTGTCTTTCCTCAATGTCCTTGCTTCTTTTGAAATTGTTCTGCAGCAATATCCGATCAAGATCCACCTTTTCTAGCGCTGCAATAGTATTTTCATAAAGATCTGATAACCCTAAGCGTGCCTATACTACAACTACTAAATATAATTACTGCATCATAAGCTCCTACTTTTTGCCCATAACAAGCAGGTGGAGTGTTAAATTAATTGCACTCGATCTGTTGGTTCCAGAGCTACAAAAAATAGTTCTGTTTCTTATCACATAGTCAGCTAATTATATGACTGAACTATTTAAGAACAGAAGTGGTAGAGGTGTAAAAGACACTAGCTAGAGTTATCTCCTCTGAGAGTAATGAAATTAACTACACAGCCAGACCCTGTTGTGAATGAAGTGAAGGTGTCATTTGCAGGGTGGCAAGTGGGTGTTTTACGGAGGGCCTGGCATGCTGCTAAGCATACTCTTTCAACTCAGTGAGGAAGGCAGGGTAAACCACCTAATATTCTAACCTTCGCTTTCCTCTACAATTCACTCCCTCAATACTACCCACTATTATTGATAGAGAGATACTTGTATGTCTTAAGATATGCCCCACTAGCCTATCCCTTCTTCTGGTAACATGTTTCCATATACTTCTTTCATTTACTCGTCTAAGAACCTCTAAATTACTTATTTGGTCCACCCACCTAATCTATAACATTTTCCTATAACACCACATTTCAAAAGCTTATACCCTCTTCCTTACTACAGCCCGTATCACCCACGTTTCACTCCCGTATAATGCTACACTCTAAACAATGCTTTAAGAAATTTTTCCTAAACTGTAAATCAGTGTTAGCTTTTTACATTTCATAGGCCCTTCTAGCTTGAGCAATCCTGCTTTTGACATAATTTTGCGTTTCTAACATCCTTTGTTATTTTTCTCCCTAGATAGCAGAATTCCCCAACTTCCTGTTTGTTTTGGTTCCCTGCTTTTAAATCTCCTCTCTCCTCTAAATAACTCTTGCTACTGCACAACACTTTCGTTTTGTTCTTATTAATTTTCATAAAGTAATCCTTTCTCATCATTACATCCATTCCATAAGGTATCCTCTAGTTCTTTCTTTGCCTCGGCTAATACGATATCATCGGTGAATCTCAGCATTTTTATTGTTTGTCCTTGAATTTTTATTCCTGCGTCAAAGTACAAGTTAAAAAGTAGTGGTGACAAAGGCCTTGTCGTACACCTTTTCTTTCAGCAGCTTTTTTTGTACCCTTCAATTCTCAAAACAACCGTTTGATTCTTATACAGACTGTAAATAACTTTCCTTTCTTTGTATTTTATTTCTAGCCTTTTCAAGGTTTTAAACACTTTACTTCTGTCCAGATTGTCAAATGCTTTCTCTAAATCTACAAATGCCATATAAGTAGCTTCATTTTTCTTTATCCTTTTCTCCATAATCAATTTCAGAAGAAATATTGCATCCTTAGTTCCTATTCTCTTCTAAATCCAAATTGGTCATCTTCCAACATTTCTACTCGCTGTTCTATTCTTCTGTATACTATAACTCTTGTTAGTATCTTGAAAGCATGACACGTTAGGCTGATAGCTCTACATTGTTCACACTTCTCCGCTCCTGATTATTTTGGTAAGGAAATCATAATATTTTTTTAAAGTCTGATGGTAATTCTGCACTCTCACACATTCTGCACACAAGGTTTTAAAATTTGTTTCCCCCGTAGAGTCGGTCTACGTATTCCTTCCACCTTTCTGCTCTCTTGGCCATTCAACAATGGCTTGCCATCTGCACTTTGTAAATTGACGGCTTTTTCCTATTGTTCTTGAAAGTTTTCCCTTATTTTTCTGTAAGCTGCATCTAGTTTACTACCATTTATAAATAAATTTTTGAAATGCGTCCTGCCAACCATTAATATAAAATACAGTATAAATGAAATTTATAACCTTAACTTTGGTTGCTTATTTAAGTTTAAAAAATTTACGCGCAATTATATTTTCAATTTCTGTACACTTCGCTCTTTTGTTTATGGTATTTTTCAAGTAGCAATATTGCATTTTACCTTATTCGATCTTTGCGTGTTTTAATTTCTTTCGCTCATCCATCAATTCCAGAATATCATTAGTAATCCAAGGCTTCCTACCCTTTCATTTAGTATTTCCTATCCATTCTTCAGCTGCTTTTACTACCACTTTTAAGTTTATCCACTCCTCCTCTACACTTCTTTTGTCTTTACCGCTTCTATCTTCTTCTATCTCTTTTGAAATACTCTCCTAGATACATATTTTTTGTTGTCTTGTCTATATTTTTGGTTGTCTTGTTCTCTCAGTTTGTCTACATCCCATTTAGTATTTCCCTGTATCCTCAGTTTTTTTTTTAAGTTTAAGCCTTACTACGTCTTAGTTGTAATCTCTCTATGTCTGCACCTGGATAGGCTTTACAGTTCATAATCTGGATTCTGGATTTTTGTCTGACTATATTATAATCATATAATCTATTTTTGGTATCTTCCTTTGTCACCTGGCATCATCCAAGTATATAACCAATTCTTGTGATTATTTAATAGTATAATGTTGCTTATAACTAAATTATATTTGTAGCAGAAATTTAGCACCGGAAGTCTCATAAATCTAAAATCTTAATCTAGTAAAATCTAAATCTGAAATCTAAGTAGCCCTGTCATTTCTCTTTCCTTGGCCATATTCTCCGATTATCCTTCCTTTCTTTTCTTCTTCAACTACTTCATTCCAGTCTCCCATAACTATCAAATTTTCATCATCATTATCATATTTGATCCATTCATCTAATTCCTCATATAGCTTTTCTATTTCTTCCTCTTTATGCGAAGAAGTAGCCATGTAAACTTGCAATATCGTTGTGGACTTTGGTTTTGGATCTCGTAGTTTAACCATGAGAATTTTATCACTACACTGTCTATAGTAGGTCACTCTTTGCCATATTGTTTAATTCCTTACTATTCTTACTCCCCCCCTCTCACCTTTAATAGCGTTAATAACCCTGTTATCTCCTGACCATAAGTCATGATCATAATCCTAACGCACCTCACTAAATTCACTAACTTCAATTTATCCATTTCACTTATTAAATTCTCTAACCTATTAATTTGTTTTAAACTCCTAACATTCAAGTTCCAAATCAAATAATTTTAGAATATTTTCTGTTTTTGATGAGGTCCCTTCTGATAGTCCAAAAAATACATGTTTTTCCGATTGGTCTGTGTGTAAGTGCGTGAATAAAATATCTTACGAACGGAATATTGTAAAAAGTTACAACCTGGAATTTGTTAGGTCCCATTTGGGACCCGACATTAACATTTTCAAGATCAGTTAACCAGAAATATCAGTATATTGGTGAAATGTTTCATCTTTCGCAATTCTCTAATAAATGACTTGTACGATTTTTAAAATATTGCATTATTTACTATAATTTTATGCACTACAAGGTAGGGTAAGCGCCAAGTTTACTTAAATTCTTGGGGGGTCCTGTGCTCTCGTGGTAAAAAATTGTTTTTTTTTAAGATTTGCAGGGCATTAGTTTGGCGTCAATTAGTAATTTTTTGTCTCATTAAAATTGGTAGGCTATGACTTTTTAAGATTGCTGCCTTAGTACGTGTTTTATCACAAACGTTTACCCAGTTAATCATAGTTACTTGAACTAAAGAAATGTACACTTTTTATTTCAATAATTTTTTACTTCTTTCTCTATACGAATAGTATAAGGGTATTGTTTCATATCGATTTTTCGTCGACTTTTCACCGGATATACACATTTTCAGACCCCCTGAATCAAAAAAAAAAAACATGTGTTCCCCGATTGTTCTGTATATAGTGGTAGTTGTGTGTGTGTGTGTGTGTGTGCGCGCGCGCACGCGCGTACGCGTGTGTGTGTGTGCGCACGCGTGCGTGTGAGAACAGAATATCTCAAGAACGGAACATCGTACGAGCTTGAAACTTGAAACTTAAATTAGATACTACTACCAAACCTGACACAAAAATTGTAATAAAATCGGTCAACCGGAAGCAGTAGTAGTTTATTCGTGTCATTTTTTTACTTTTTTGCGATTTTCTCAGAAACGGCTCCAACGATTTTTTTTAAAAATAGCCTCATTTACTAAAATTTTTATGCTCTACATAATAAGGTAGGCGCTTGTGTGCTGAAATTCTTAGCGCGAAAGAGTGATTTTCCGTATTTTTAAGCCAAACTGAGGCTGATTTTCATTTTGCATCAATTACTCATGATTAAAATAAGGTTATGTTTTTCAGGTTAGTGTTTTTGTTCTTTTCTAATGTTTTATTACTAATGTTAGGTTATATTGTTAATTATTTGCATTTGCAAGAGAAAGTTATGTGATTGTTTCACACCAGATTTTTAAAATTGGTAAGAGAAAGTTTTGTGATGGCTTCACACTTTATTTTTAAACCCACTGTACAAATAATTGTACCTCATCGCAATATTTTTTTAGTTATTACTACAGTTAGCGTGAGAGGCAAAAATATGGTTATAAACCGTAATTTAAAATTATATTATGGCCGCCTCCGTAGCGTAGTGGTTAGCGCATTGGCCTGCCACGCGGAGGTCCCGGGTTCGATTCCCGGCGAGGGTCTGGAAATTTTCACATGTCAAATCCCAAAGTTAATGTTACACAATCCACCTTAGTCGCTAATGACCAAGTTGTTGATGCGACTCTTAAATAAATAAATTTAAAAAAAAATTAAAAAAAATTATATTCTGGTTTTGTTTAACAGTATGAATAACAATTTTGTACGCATCTAATATTTTATACAATTATTTTCTAAAAGAATTAATTTTAAAATTGTTTTTAAATAAAAAGCCTTTTAATTATTTCTGTCAAGGTAAATTGCTGATTTTGTTACGTAAAAGATATTATTAACACTAGAATTAATAATTTATATACACATTTATAATTTTGTTAAGGGTTAAAATATTGTTCCAGCCATAGTACACAAAAATAATGCAACATTTCACACTTAAATACATACAAATATCCTTTTCAATTTAACGTAATATTAACTTTTCATGTTAAGTGCTTGTTTTTGTTTTTTCTCGTGTTTTTAGATTTCTTCATACCTATATAACTTCATTAAATCCGTACAGCATGTCAACGGTAAAAATAAAAATTAATTGTAATTTTTAATATTCCTATCTACTTTCATAAATAACTAGCTAATTGTGCAATATATTTTGGAGTTTAACGGTACGGAAAGTTTAATTTGGTGAAAAAAAAAAATTCTAGTTTTCATTTATTAATGTTTAGCATCTGAACAAAACTTTTTGATTTAATAAATAGGTTTATAACTTTCCCCGGATTCCCTGGTTTAATTTCATTGATTACTATACGTAGACTTTTCGTTGCTGGGCTTTAACTGTTTGTTGCAGGGCTAAAATAAATAGTTCTGTTTCTTATCACATGTTCAATCAATAAAATGACTGAATCATTTAAGAACAGAAGTGGTAGAGGTGTAAAAGACGCTAATCAGAGTTATCTCTTCTGAGAGTAATGAATTTCATTATACAGCCAGACCCTGTGGTGAATGAAGTGGTGTCATTTGCAGAGTGGAAAATTTGTGCTTTTCAGAGGGCCCGGCATGCTGATAAGCGTACTTTTCCACTCAGTAAGAAAGGCAATTGTAAACCACCTCACTCGTTTTACTTAGTAAAACCTCTACAGGTTCAAACCAGCCTTTCGGCTGATGACCTAAACAACACGTTAACTTTAGGAACAATGGGAATAAACTTCGGTCATCTGGACGGGTGTGCCGTTTATTCGGGACATACCTATAATATGACTCATCCACTTGTTACTTTCTCTTGCCTATATGAATATATAGGAAAGAAAGTATTGTTTTCATGTCGATTTTTCGAAATCGAGTTTTCACCGGATCTATACGTTTTCAGACCCCCTGAACCCAAAATACATGTTTTCAGCGGTTGGACTGAGAGTGTCTGTGTGTGTGCGTCTGTGTGTGTGTGTGTGTTTGTGTGTGTGTGTCTGTGTGTGTGTGTCTGTGTGTGTGTTTGTGTGTGTGTGAGTGTGCGCGCGCGCGTGTGTGTGTGTGTGTGTGTGTGTGTGTGTGCAAAATATCTCAAGAACGGAACATCGTACGAACTTGAAACTTAAGTTACATACCACTACCGGACCCGACACGAACATTTTCATCAAAATCGGTCAACCGGAAGTAGTAGTTTATTCGTATAATTTTTTCACTTTTTTGCGATTTTCTCAAAAACTGGTCATACAATTTTTTTAAAAATCGCCTCATTAACTCAATTTTTCATTCTTTAAAAGATAGGGTAGGCGCCATGTTTGCTGAAATTCTTGGTGAGGGTGTTTTTACGTAAAAAAAGTGTTTTTTAAGATTACGGCTTTAATATTAATTTTAGAGCAAAAATGTATATAATAAAAGTTGTAGAGAATTTGAAGGTCTACAACTTTTATATCAAGCATTTTTTTTGTATAACACTTAGTTTAGCGGTAATTAGTGATTTTCTGTTTTTTCTCACGAAAACGTCTGAAAAATTGATTTTTTTAACATTTCGGTCTTAGTATGCACTTTACGACAAAAGTGTATATAATAAAATTTAAAGAAAATTAAAAGATCTACAACTTTTATTTAGAGAATTTTTCTCTACAGAGCCTAGTTTAGCGTGAAAGTGTGATTTTCCGTTTTTTTTTAAAGCCAAATTGAACTCGATTTTCATTTTGCGTCATTCACTCATGATTAAAATAAGGTTATGTTTTTGAGGTTAGTTTTTGTTTATTTCTAATATTTTATTATTAATGTTAGGTTTATTATTAATTATTTGCATTGGCAAGAGAAAGTTGTGTGAGAGTTTCACACCAGATTTTGTTTTTTTGGCGACAATGAAATGCCCGTTTCACTCTCATGTTGAAACCATCGTTAACCTTATCGTGAACCTTAGTTTTGGGCTATATAGGTTTGGGGTTAAAATATGTTATAACATATTTTATGGATATTGCAACAGAACAGCTAATTTACGAAAAAATCTTGTGTGAAACACTAAAATAACTTTCTCTTGCCAATGTAAATAATGAATAATATAAACTACGTTCATTCCTTAGCAAACAATGTAAAATGAAAATCAGAACGTTAATTTTAATCATGAGAGAAGATCCGAAATAAAAAATTAACCTGTGTAGAAAAAATGCTTTACATAAAAGTTTAAGATTTTTAAAATTTACTATAACTGTGATTGTATACACTTTTGTTGTAAACTACATACTAAGGCCGCAATCTTTAAAAATCCATTTATGTTTTTCAAACTTTTGTGAGCAAAATAATGAAAATCACTTATTTATGCTAAACTAAGAATTGTAGTTTCACCGGATGGCGACATTAAGTGGCGAGATAAAACCTTTTTTTTGGTGGCTCTGAAAAGGGCCATTTATGTGTGTTTCTGCGAATTGAGTTTGTTGATGGCCCTAAAAAGTTGATGGCGGTGAAAGCCTTTACGAGTGGGTTCTGAGAAGGACCGCTGTGTTGTTCTCGGAGATCGGTGTAGGCAGCGCGTGGCTGCGGCGGCGGCCGAGTTGCTTGCTGCTGCAAGTTCTAAAGCATCTTCTTTCTTCCTCTCGTGGTTCCTCTCTGGTCAGAGTCGTCGAGCGCAATGACGAGCGGATCAGTGCAGTGCTCTTATTAAGTCACCGAGAGTGCTGTGGTAGTTGGCGGTTATTGGCCTCGGCATTGGCGACAAAGGCCTCTGTCGGTATGCCGCCGAAGGGTCTTTCGGTACGCCGCCAAAGGGTCTGCCACGCCGACAAGCATCTGCCACGGAGTCGTAGAGCGCAATGACGAGCGGATCAGTGCAGTGCTCTTAGTCACCAAGAGTGCTGTGGTAGTTGGCGGTTATTGGCCTCGGCATTGGCGACAAAGGCCTCTGTCGGTATGCCGCCAAAGGGTGTGCCACGCCGACAAGGGTCGGGAGGGATGGGTACGGAATGGTCAACACAATAAGAAATAAGAGAATACATAAGAAATAACACAATAAGAAAGATAATTGCAATAACGAGATACTTAGTAAGTATACTATGTTACTTACAAGAAGGTAAGCGTTAGGAATTCGTTGTCATGGTGACCACATATCACAGTAGTGTTATAATACCGGCTTCCCGCCCGAGCTGTTGCTCGCCTTCTCGTAAGTAAAGAATATTAGATGGTCTTACATTTTTGAACAACTCCTTTTGATAGGTCACCGACGCTTGAGTAATTTATGACAGTGGAGTAGAAGACAGATAACACCGTAGCAACCTTGTCGAAGTATAACAAAAGGAACCGTGTCAAAACAGTGCAAAAATATGACAATACCCAGACCTATTTGTATTACCCTATTACCGACCTTTTTGTCGACCATTCAGTCATAGACAATTCTGCACGCTTCCATCGGGAGAAGTATTGAAGGCCAGCAAAAACAGCTAATGGTTTATTAGAAGGGGGGCGGTGACACAAAAAAAATTTTTAAATAAAAGTTGCAGTTTCTTGATTTCCTAAACTTTGATTGTATATGCTATCACCCTAAAATGCATATTAAGATTATTAAAACCAAAACATTTTTTTTATACATCCCTGTAAGAATTTCACCAGACGTGGCAGTTACCCTTTCATGTTGAGCATATAAAATATTTACTCGGTTCAACGTAAGAAAGATATGTTCAGTAAACAAACAGCAGTTATCGAATCAGCTGCTACAGCGAGTGACTCAGAAAAAATTTTTTTTTTCATACAACTTTTTACTTTCTCTTGCCTATATGAATATATAGGAAGGAAAGTATTGTTTTCATGTCGATTTTCGAAATCGAGTTTTCACCGGATCTGTACGTTTTCAGACCCCCTGAACCCAAAAAACATGTTTTTAGCGATTGGTGTGTGTGTGTGAACAGAATATCTCAAGAACGGAACAACGTACGAACTTGAAACTTGAAACTTAAGTTACATACCACTACCGGACCCGACACGAACATTTTCATCAAAATCGGTCAACCGGAAGTAGTAGTTTATTCGTGTAATTTTTCACTTTTCTGCGATTTTCTCAAAAACTGTTTCGTACGATTTTTTTTAAAATCGCCTGGTTTACTCAATTTTTTATTCTCTACAAGACAGGGTAGGCGCCATGTTTGCTGAAATTCTTGGTGAAGCTGTTTTTACGTAAAAACAAAGTTTTTTTAAGATTACGGCTTTAATATGCAATTTAGCGAAAAAATTTATATAATTAAAGTTGTAGAGAATTTAAAATTCTACAACTTTTATTTCAAACATTTTTTTGTTTAACGCTTAGTTTAGCAGTAATTAGCAATTTTCTGTTTTTTTCTCACGAGAACGTGAGAAAAATCGATTTTTTTAAGATTTCGGCCTTAGTATGCATTTTATAATAAAAGTGTATACAGGGTGATTCATGAAGTTCTCCCCCCACTTCTACAGCACATTGTACTAGTAAAAATAATGAAAAAATGTTATATAAACATAGGTCCGAAAACGCTTCGTTAGCGAGTTACAGCTAGCGAAAGTTTCGCCTGGATTTCAGTTCACCAGGTGAAATGAGGTCTTCCTGGAATTGTGGTAAGGTAGATTAAGGGGCGAATTCAATCATTTCTTATGGTTTTTGATCTGATAAATTGAATAAAACAGGTCCCAGATCTGTAAGTTAAATAGTTTTTAAGAAAACCAGTGTCAAATGCAAAAAATGGAGTGAAAAACTTATTTTTTCATCTTTGGGCAAGGATAACTGTGTTATTTCACCAAGAAACAGTTAAAAATTTTCAATAAAACATGTAGAAAATTTTATTCTGAACAAACCGGTGTAAATTAAGTACACAGAAAGCGAATAGATGTTTGATTAAATGAGTTTTTATTCATAAGAGTACAAAGTAAAATTAACCGGAAAAACTAAAATGAAAAAATGTGTTTTTTTCACTCCATTTTTTTGCATTTGACACTGGTTTTCTCAAAAACTATTCGCTTTCTGTGTACTTTATTTACACCGGTTTGTTCAGAATAAAATTTTCTACATTTTTTATTGAAAATTTTTAACTGTTTCTTGGTGAAATAACAAAGTTATTCTTGCCCAAAGATGAAAAAATGTGATTTTCACTCCATTTTTTGCATTTGACACTGGTTTTCTCAAAAACTATTTAACTTACAGTTCTGGGACCTGTTTTATTCAATTTATCAGATCAAAAACCATAAGAAATGATTGAATTCGCCCCTTAATCTACCTTACCACAATTCCAGGAAGACCTCATTTCACCTGGTGAACTGAAATCCAGGCGAAATTTTCGCTAGCTGTAACTCGCTAACGAAGCGTTTTCGGACCTATGTTTATATAACATTTTTTCATTATTTTTACTAGTACAATGTGCTGTAGAAGTGGGGGGAGAACTTCATGAATCACCCTGTATAATGAAATTTATAGAAAATTAAAAGATCTGCAACTTTTATTTACAACATTTTTCTCGACAGAGCCTAGTTTAGCGTGAAAGAGTGATTTTCCGTATTTTTAAGCCAAACAGGTTGATTTTCATTTTGCGTCTTTCACTCATGATTAAAATTAGGTTATGTTTATTGAGGTTAGTTTTTTGTTTATTTCTAATGTTTTATTACTAATGATAGGTTATATTGTTTAAATTATTTGCTTTGGAAAGAGAAAGTTGTGTGAGTGTTTCACACCAGATTTTTTTAATACATAATCTGTTATAAATAACAATAAATGCAACTTATCAATTAGATACAACACATGAAAAAATTACAACCTACTGGTGTAATTAATAAGTTATAACATTAAAACATATTATACTGTTCTTAATTAATATTTACAAACAAAATTAAATAGTGCTTTTTTAAACAAATAAATAAAAAAAATGAAATAAAAAATAACCAAAAGCTCCTTTAAAACGGAAAAAAAGAAAATAATAAATAATAAGCCCATGATTCCGAAATATTTATGTACACCTCACTTTTCTGGAGATAATTTAAAATGAGAAAAATATACGACACTTTTTTACTTTCTCTTGCCTATATGAATATGTAGGAAGGAAAGTATTGTTTTCATGTCGATTTTTCGAAATCGAGTTTTCACCGGATCTATACGCTTTCAGACCCCCTGAACCCAAAAAACATGTTTTTAGCGATCGGTGTGTGTGTGTGTGTGTGTGTGTGTGTGTGTGTGTGTGTGTGTGTGTGCGAAATATCTCAAGAACGGAACATCGCACGAACTTGAAACTTAAGTTACATACCACTACCAGACCCGACACGAACATTTTCATCAAAATCGGTCAACCGGAAATAGTAGTTTATTCGTGTAATTTTTAACTTTTTTGCGATTTTCTCAAAAACTGGTTCTACGATTTTTTTTTAAATCGCCTGGTTTACTAAATTTTTTATTCTCTACAAGATAGGGTAGGCGTCATGTGTGCTAAAATTCTTGGCGAGGCTGTTTTCACGTAAAAACATTTTCTTTTTAAGATTGCGGCTTTAATATGCATTTAAGCGCAAAACGTTATATCATAAAAGTTGTAGTGAATTTAAAAACCTACAACTTTTATTTCAAACATTTTTTTGTAAAATGCTTAGTTTAGCAGTAATTAGCAATTTTCTGATTTTTTCCCACGAAAACGTGTGAAAAATTGATTTTTTTAAGATTTCGGCCTTAGTATGCATTTTATGACAAAAGTGTATGTAATAAAATTTATAGAAAATTAAAAGATCTACAACTTTTATTTAAATCATTTTTCTCTACAGAGCCTAGTTTAGAGAGAAAGAGTGATTTTCCGTATTTCTGAGCCAAACTGAGATTGATTTTTATTTTGCGCCTTCACTCATGATTAAAATTAGATTATGTTTATTAAGATTAATTTTTTGTTTATTTCTAATGTTTTATTACTAATATTAGGTTTATTGTTAATTATTTATATTGGCAAGAGAAAGTTGTGTGTGTTTCACACCAGATTTTTTAACCGTATACAGAATTAATCATCAGATGTTTTAATATGAAGTTTTAATAGACGTTTGTAATTTTGCAGTTCTTTTCATCTCAGTTGTCTTTATTTATACCATTCGCTGATACCTCACTTAGTTCAGAAGTAAGTGTTATTACTTCCGCTACGACAAGTGTTAAATTTTTTTTAACAACTTATTAAACACATTTAACACGATTGCCTATCCGCCACTTCTTAAATGTTTTCCTTATCGGTACTTGGTAACAGAAGATTCTGATATGTCAGCCATTACAATTCCACAAACAAAAGAGATTTTTAAGTAAAATAAGACCACACACGCATTTACACGCAACACAGAAAATTAACAATACATTACCACATAAGGAACAAACAAATTTCTTTGCAAAAATTGCAAACATGTGAATAATAACACGAATAAATTACTACTTCCGGTTGACCGATTTTGATTAAAATATTCGTGCGAGTCCCATTGGTGTACCTAATTTACGTTCCATGTTTTAATTTTGTACGATTATCCATTCTTAAGATATTTTTTTCACACACACGCGCGCGCGCACACACACACACACACACATACACACACACACACACAAACCAATAGCTAAAAACATGATTTTAGGCTGAAATTTTAAAAAATCCACTTTTTACAGATTTTCATGAAGAAAACCAGAAAATCACTTATTACCGCTAAACTAAGTGTTATACAAAGAAACAATGAAATGTTTAAAATGAAGGCTATAGGTTTTTAAATTTTCTACGACTTAAATATTGTACACTTTTGCCGTAAAATGAATATTAAAGCCGCAATCTTTTAGAAAACATTTTTGTATGAGAAAACACCCCTTTCCAAGAATTTCAGCAGACATGTCGCTTACTGTATCTTGTAGAGAATAAAAATTTAGTAAATGAGGTGATTTCTAAAAAAATCGTAGGAACCGTTTTTGAGAAAATCGCAAAAATTACATGAATGAAGTACAACTTCCGGTTGACAGATTATTGATGAAAATATTCATGTCGAGTCCTTCTAGTAGTAACTAACGTAAACTTCAAGTTTCAACTTCGTACAATGTTCCGTTTTTGAGATATTTTGTTAACACATCACTCACACACACACAAACACACACACACACACACACACACACAAATGCAGACCAACCGCTAAATACATGTTTTTTTGGGTTCAGGGGATCTGAAAACGTGTATACCCAGTGAAAACTCGATTTTGAAAAATCGACATGAAAAAAATACTTTCCTTCCTGCATTTTCATATAGGCAAGAGAAAGTAAAAATACTTGAAATAAAAGGTGTACATATATAATTCCTTTAACTTTTATTATACTGTATAAAATTTTGTGGTAAAATATATACTAAGGAAGCAGTCTTAAAGATATGCTGTTCTTACATAATTTAGCAATATTAAAAAATTAAGTGCGAAACACTCACGACTTTCTCGTGCCAGTGTAAATCATGAAATATAACCTGTAATAAAAACAGTATTTCCCACCTGTTATATGGTGCGAAACACTCACACTACTTTCTCTTACAATGTAAATCATTCATAAAAAAACTTTATTACAGTATTCTTTTTAAACTGGTGCGAAACACTCACATAACTTTCTCTTGCTAATTTTATACATGAAAATGAAGCTGTTATTACAATAATAAAAATGTGGTGTGAATGTTTCACACAACTTTCTCTTGCACCAGTCCAAATAATTAACAATAAAACTATCATTAGTAATAAAACATTAGAAATAAATAAAAAAGTAACCTCAAAATCATAACCTTATTTCAATCATGAGAGAAACACGCAAAATGAAAATCAACCTCAGTTTGGCCTAAAAATACGGAAAATCAATCATTCACGCTCAACTAGGCTCTATAGAGAAAAATGCTATAAATAAAAGTTGTAGATCTTTTAATTTCCTATAAATTTTATTATATACACTTTTGTCGTAAAATGCATTCTAAGGCAGAAATCTTAAAAAAATCAATTTTTCACACGTTTTCGTAAGAAAAAACAGAAAATCGCTAATTACCGCTAAACTAAGCATTAAACAAAAACATGTTAGAAATAAAAGTTGTAGAACTTAACATTCTCTACAACTTTTATTTTATAACGTTTTGCGCTAAAATGCATATTAAAGCCGCAATCTTAAAAAGAAAATGTTTTTACGTGAAAACAGCCTTACCCAGAATTTCAGTAAACATAGCGCCTATCCTATCTTGTAGAGAATAAAAAGTTTAGTAAATGAGGCGATTTTTAAAAAAATCGTAGGACCAGTTTTTGAGAAAATCGCAAAAAACTGAAAAATTATACGAATAAACTACTACTTCCGGTTGACCGATTTTGATGAAAATGTTCGTGTCGCGTCCGGTAGTGGTATGTAACTTAAGTTTCAAGTTTCAAGTTCGTACGATGTTCCGTTCTTGAGATATTCTGTTCACACACAGACACACACACACACAGACACACACACAGACACACACACACAGAACAATCGCTAAAAACATGTTTTTTGGGTTCAGGGGGTCTGAAAACGTATAGATCCGGTGAAAACTCGATTTCGAAAAATCGACATGAAAACAATACTTTCCTTCCTATATATTCATATAGGCAAGAGAAAGTAAAAATACGCAGAAGGAACGCACTCGATTTCTAAATATGGTTATCAGCTAATTTTTCATGATATACATTAGTGCGAAAAAGTCGTGTGAGTGTTACGCACAATCAAATTATTGTAATAACAGTTTATTTTGTATGATTAACATTGGCAAAGAAAGCAGTAAGTTTCACACCATATAACAGGTGCAAAATAATCTACCCGTTTTTATAACAAGTTCATTTCATTATTTACACTGGTACGAGAAGTCGTGTGAGTGTTTTGCATCAGATTTTTAAATATGGTAATAACAAGTTATATTTCAAGATTTACATTGCCGCGATGAAGTCGTGTGAGTATTTGCACCACATTTATAATATTGTATTAACGGCGTAATTTTAATGATTTACATTGGCAAGTCGTGTGAGTGTTTCGCCCCAGTTTTTTAATAATCATTACTGTAATAAAGGTATTTTTTCATGATTTACATTGGTACGAAAAGTCGTGTGAGCGTTTCGCACCAGATTTTTAATTATAGTAATAAGAAGTTATTTTTCATGATTTACATTGTCCCGATAAAGTCGTGTGAGCGTTTGCACCACAATTTTTTTTATTGTAATAACAGCTTCATTTTCATGATTAACATTGGCAGGACATAGTCATGAGAGTGTTTCGCACCAGTTAAAAAAAAATACTGTAATAAAGTTTTTTATTCATGATTTATATTGGAAGAGAAAGAAGAGTGAGCGATTCACACCATATAACTGGTGCGAAATACTGTTTTTTATTACAGGTTATTTTTCATGATTTACACTGGCACGAGAAAGTCGTGTGTGTTTCGCACTTGATTTTTTAATATTGCTAAATATTGTTATAACAGATTATCTTGAATGATTTACATGGGCGCGAGAAAATCGTGTGAGTGAATTGTACCAGATTATTAAATGTTATAATAAACGCTATTTTTTAAGTGATTTACATTGGTAAAAGAAAGTCGCGTGATTTTTTGAAACTTTTAGCAAACGAGAAATACAGTTTATAATGAACAGGTTATTTTTTCATGGTTTACACTGGCACCTTAAAGTCGTGTGAGTGTTTCGCACTGGGTTTATAAATATAAAATATTGTAATAATAGCTTACTTTTCATGATTCATATTGGCATGAGAAAATCGTGTGAGTGTTTCGCACCAGACTTCTAAATATATTAATAACATGTTATTTTTCGTAATTTACATTGGCACGATAAAGTCGTGTGGGTGATTGACCAAGATTTTAAAATATAATGACAACAGATTTTTTGTTTTTTTAAATAAATTACATTGGCAAGAAAATGTCATGTGCGTGTTTCGCACCATATAACAGTGCGAAACATAGTTTTTGTAGAACAGTTCGTTTCTTCATGGTTCACACTGGCACGGTAAAGTCGTATTCTCGTACCAGTGTAAATCATGAAAATAACTTGTTATAAAAACCGGTAGACTATTTGCACCTGTTATGGTGTGAACTTACTGCTTTCTTTGCTGAAGTTAATCATAGAAAATAAACTGTTTTTACAATATTTTGATATCGTGTGCGTAACACTAACACGACTTTTTTGCGCCAATGTAAATCATAAAATATTAGCTGATAACCATATTTTAACACTATTTACCTTCCTATATATTCATATAGGCAAGAGAAGATAAAAATCGGGTGCGTAACCACTCACACGACATTCACGCCCCAATGTAAATCATGGCAAATTAGCTGTTCTTTCTACAATATAAAATATTCAAAAATCTAGTGTGAAACACTTAGTCGACTTTATCGTGCCAGTGTGAACCATGAAGAAATAACCTTCTCTACAAAAACTATGTATCGCACTGTTATATGGAGCGAAACTCGCACACGACTTTTTCTTGCCAATGTATTCATTTAAAAAATAATAATAATCTTTTATCACAATATTTAAAAATCTGATGTGATTCATCCACACGACTCTCTCGTGCCATTGTAAATTACAAAAAATATCTGTTATTAATGAATTTAAAAATCTAGGCGAAACACTCACACGATTTTCTCTTGCAAATATGAATTATAAAAAATAAGCTATTATTACAATATTTTATATTTATAAATCCAGTGCGAAACACTCCCACGACTTTAAGGTTCCAGTGTAAACCATGAGAAAATAACCTGTTCTTTATAAACTGCACTTCGCATTTGCTATAAGGTCCAAACAATCACACGACTTTTTCTTGCCAATGTAATTCATTTAAAAAAATAAAAATAATCTGTTATCACAATATTAAAAATCTGGTGTGAATAACCCACACGACTCTCCCGTGCCAATGCAAATTACGAAAAATATCTGTTATTAATATATTTAAAATTCTAGTGCGAAATACTCACGCGATTTTCTCTTTCCAATATGAATCATGAAAAATAAGCTATTATTACAATATTTTATATTTATAAATAGAGTGCGAAACACTCACACGACTTTGAGGTTCCAGTGTAAACCATGAGAAAATAACATGTTCTTTATAAACTGTACTTCGCATCTGCTATAAGGTCCAAACAATCACGAGACTTTCTTTTGCCAATGTAAATCATTTAAAAAAAAAGCTTTTATTACAACATTTAAAAATCTGGTACGAATCACTCACTGGACTTTCTCGCACCCATGTAAATCATTAAAGATATGCTGTTATTACAATATTAAGTAATATTAAAAAATCAAGTGGGAAGTAAACACGACTTTCTCATGCCAGGGTAAATCATAAAAAAAACCTGTAATAAAAAACAGTATTTCGCACCTGTTATATGGTGCGAAATGCTAACACTACTATCTCTTCCAATGTAAATCATGAATAAAAAACTTTATTACAGAATTTCTTTTTAATCTGGTGCGAAACACTCTTATGACTTTCTCTTGCCAATGTTAATAATGAAAATGTAGCTGTTATTACAATAATAAAAATGTGGTGCAAACGCTCACACGACTTTATCGGCACAATGTAA
Organism: Catonia carolina; assembly: GCA_035578175.1. NCBI lineage: Eukaryota > Metazoa > Arthropoda > Insecta > Hemiptera > Achilidae > Catonia > Catonia carolina. Next base: position 10,641,336 of record JAQMRL010000007.1, on the reverse strand, counting down.
ATCATGAAAAATAACTTGTTATTACCATATTTAAAAATCTGATGCGAAACACTCACACGACTTTTGGTACCAGTGTAAATCATGAAAATAACTTGTTATAAAAACCGGCAGACTATTTTGCACCTGTTATATGGTGTGAAACTTACTGCTTTCTCTTGCCAATGTTAATCAAAAAATAAAATGTAATTACAATATTTTGATATCGTGTGCGTAACACTCACACGATTTTTTTGCGCCAATGTAAATCATGAAAAACTGGCTGATAACCATATTTAAAAATCGAGTGCGTAACACCCACACGACTTTCTTGCACCAATGTATATCATGAAAATTAGCTGATAACCATTTTTAAAAATCGAGTGCGTAAACACTCACACACTTTCTCGCACCAATGTAAATCATGGCAAATTAACTGTTCCTTCTAAAATATAAAATATTCACAAATAAAGTGTGAAACAATCACACGACTTTATCGTGCCAGTGTGAACCATGAAGAAATAACCTGTTCTACAAAAACTATGTTTCGCACTGTTATATGGTGCGAAACACGCACACGACTTTTTCTTGCCAATGTAATTCATTTAAAAAATAAAAATAATCTGTTATTACAATATTTAAAAATCTGTTGTGAATCACCCGCACGAATTTCTCGTGCCAATGTAAATTACGAGAAATAAGCTGTTATTAATATATTTTAAAATCTGGTGCGAAACACTCACACGATTTTCTCATACCAATCTGAATCGTGAAAAGTAAGCTGTTATTACAATAATTTATATTTAATAAACCAGTGCGAAACACTCACACGACTTTAAGGTGCCAGTGTAAACCATAAAAAATAACCTGTTCTTTATAAACTGTATTTCGCATCTGCTATAAGGTCCAAACAATCACGCGACTTTCTTTTCCCAATGTAAATCATTTAAAAAAAAATCTTTTATTACAACATTTAAAAATCTAGTACGAATCACTCACACGACTTTCTCGCGCCCATGTAAATCATTAAAGATAATGTGTTATAACAATATTTAAAAATATTAAAAAATCAAGTGCGAAACACACACGACTTTCTCGTGCCAGTGTAAAACATGAAAAATAACCTGTAATCAAAAACAGTATTTCGCACCGGTTATATGGTGCGAAACGCTCACACTACTTTCTCTTCCAATATAAATCATGAATAAAAAACTTTATTACAGTATTTTTTTTAACTGGTGCGAAACACTCTCATGTCTATGTCCTGCCAATGTTAATCATGAAAATGAAGCTGTTATTACAATAAAAAAAAATTTGGTGCAAACGCTCACACGACTTCATCGAGACACTGTGTAAATCATGAAAAATAACTTCTTATTACTGTAATTAAAAATCTGGCGCGAAACACTCACAAGACTTTTCGTACCAATGTAAATCATGAAAATAACCTGTTATTAAACGGTATTTCGCACCTGTTATAAATATGATGCGATACACTCACACTACTTTCTCTTCCAATGTAAATCATGAAAAAATACTTTTATTACAGTATTGATTATTTAAGAAACGGGGGCTAAACATTCACACGACATTCTCTTGCCAATGTAAATCATTAAAATTACGCCGTTAATATAATATTACAAATCTGGTGCAAATACTCACACGGCTTCATCGCGGCAATGTAAATCATGGAATATAACGTGTTATTACCATATTTAAAAATCTGATGCAAAACATTCACACGACTTCTCGTACCAGTGTAAATCATGAAATGAACTTGTTATAAAAACAGGTAGATTATTTTGCACCTGTTATATGTAAAATGTAAATCATGAATAAAAAACTTTATTACAGAATTTTTTTTAAACTGTTGCGAAACACTCTCCTGACTTTCCCTTGCCATTGTTAATCATGAAAATGAAGCTGTTAATTCAATAATAAAAATGTGGTGCAAACGCTCAAACGACTTTATCGGGACAATGTAAATCATGAAAAATAACTTCTAATTACTATAATTAAAAATCTGGCGCGAAACACTCACACGACTTTTCGTACCAATGTAAATCATTAAAATAACCTGTTATAAAAAACGGTATTTCGCACCTGTTATATGATGCGATACACTCACATTTCTTTCTCTTCCAATGTAAATCATGAAAAATACTTTTATTACAGTATTGATTATTAAAAAAACTGGGGCGAAACACTCACACGACTTTTTCTTGCCAATGTAAATCATTAAAATTAAGCCGTTAATACAATATTATAAATCTGGTGCAAATACTCACACGACTTCATCGCGGCTATGTAAATCATGAAATATAACTGGTTAATACCATATTTAAAAATCTGATGCAAAACACTCACACGACTTCTCGTACCAGTGTAAATCATGAAAATAACTTGTTATAAAAACCGGCAGACTATTTTGCACCTGTTATATGGTGTGAAACTTACTGCTTTCTTCGCCAATGTTAATCATAAAAATAAACTGTTATTACATTATTTTGATATCGTGTGCGTAACACTCACACGACTTTTTTGCGCCAATGGAAATCATGAAAAATTAGCTGATAACTATATTAAAAAATCCGGTGCGTAAACACTCACATGACATTCTCGCGCCAATGTACATCATGGCAAATTAGCTGTTCCTTCTACAATATAAAATATTCAAAAATCCAGTGTGAATCACTCACACGACTTTATCGTGCCAGTGTGAACCATAAAGAAATAACCTGTTCAACAAAAAATATATTTTGCACTGTTATATGGTGTGAAACACGCACACAACTTTTTCTTGCCAATGTAATTTATTTAAAAAATAAAAATAATCTGTTATCATAATATTTCAAAATCTGGTGTGAATCACCCACACGACTTTATCGTGCCAATGTAAATTAGAAAAATATCTGTTATTAATATATTTAAAAATCTAGTGCAAAACACTCTCACGATTTTCTCTTGCCAATATGAATCATGAAAAATAAGCTATTATTACAATATTTTATATTTATAAATCCAGTGCGAAACACTCACACGACTTTAAGGTTCCAGTGTAAACCATGAGAAAATAACCTGTTCTTTATAAACTGTATTTCGCATCTGCTATAAGGTCCAAACAATCACGCGACTTTCTTTTGCCAATGTAAATCATTTAAAAAAAAGCTTTTATTACAACATTTAAAAATCTGGTACGAATCACTCACTGGACTTTCTCGCACCCATGTAAATCATTTAAGATGTGCTGTTATTACAATATTTAGTAATATTAAAAAATCAAGTGGGAAGCACACACGACTTTCTCATGCCAGTGTAAATCATGAAAAATAACCTGTAATAAAAGCAGTCTTTCGCAACTGTTATACGGTGCGAAACACTCACACTATTTTCTCTTCCAATGTAAATCATGAATAAAAAAACTAATTAAAGAATTTTTTTTAAACTGCTGCGAAACACTCTTATGACTTTCTCTTGCCTATGTTAATAATGAAAATGTAGCTGTTATTACAATAATAAATATGTGGTGCAAACGCTCACACGACTTTATCGGCACAATGTAAATCATGAAAAATAACTTTTTATTACCATATTTAAAAATCTGATGCGAAACACTCACACGACTTTTGGTACCAGTGTAAATCATGAAAATAACTTGTTATAAAAACCGGTAGACTATTTTGCACCTGTTATATGGTGTGAAACTTACTGCTCTCTCTTGCCAATGTTAATCATAAAAAATAAACTGTTATTGCAATATTTTGATATCGTGTGCGTAACACTCGCACGATTTTTTCGCGCCAATGTAAATTATGAAAAACTAGCTGATAACCATATTTAAAAATCGAGTGCGTAATTTTCACGCGACTTTCTCGCACCAATGTATATCATGAAAAATTAGTTGATAACCATATTTAAAAATTGGGTGCGTAAACACTCACACGACTTTCTCGCACCAATGTAAATCATGGAAAATTAGCTGTTCCTTCTACAATATAAAATATTCATAAATCCAGTGTGAAACACTCACAAGACTTTATCGTGCCAGTGTGAACCATGAAGAAATGAACTGTTCTTCAAAAACTATATTTCGCACTGTTATATGGTGCGAAACTCGCATACGGCTTTTTCTTGCCAATGTAATTCAATTTAAAAAATAACAATAATCTGTTATCACAATATTTAAAAATCTGGTGTGAATCACCCACACGACTTTCTCGTGCAAATGTAAATTACGAAAAATAAGCTGGTATTACCATATTTAAAAATCTGGTGCGAAACACTCACACGATTTTCTCATGCCAACCATCTTTTTACCAATTTTAACAAGAAAAATACAGGTCCCACATGGGACCGAACTGAAATTCCTGGTTACAAATTTTTACGATATTCCATTCGTGAGATATTTCGTTCCGACACAACCACTATTGACAAATCCTGTAAACACACGATTTTTTTGGGTTCAGGAATCTTGAAACGTGTAATTTTTAAGACTCGATTTTGAAAAATCAACCCTAAAATAATACTTTCCTCTCCTTTACGTTCATATAGGGGATGAGATTGTAAAAATTAATAAAATAGACCGCACAAAATAAAGGTATTACATGTGATTAAATAATCAAGTTTTGTGCCTCTCCTTGTGACATTGAGGGTAGACATTGTGTTGCGTTTATTTTAATATAAGATGGTTCGCTGTAGATAATATGGTAGTTTATGGCAGGAAAATATTATTGTAGGAGGAATGTACGTAATATGAAGTTGTTCTTAGTCGATTTTAGGAATCATAGGATTCTAGTGTGTTGTTTTTGCCCTAGGTCTGTATGTATGTATTTTAATCTAGATGTAAGTAGTTTCCCTCGTTCTAACGTGTATAAGGTGTTATAATCTGGATGGGTTTCTAAAATGTTTATCATAAATACCTCAATAATGCATAATGAGTGGTATTAAAATGGTGAACGCAGAGTATCTTGCATTAAAATACCGATACAATTTTTTTGCAATATCTGTTTAACAACTTAGGTCAAATTTATTAAGACAGTACTGTATAATTAGAGAACGTAATTGTGGTTAAAGAGGGATTTTTTTCTATTATACTGCATTCGTTACTGATAGAGGAATTTTTCATAATTTTTGTAAATTACCTTATCAACCTGTTTCAAGTATAGTAAATGATTTAATAATACCGTGTATTACAGTGGTAATTACAATTGTAGTAGTTATATTGTTCAGTGATATTTTAGTCCTGTTACCTAATTGTTTATGTCTGTTAATTTTTTTCTAAGAAAGGGAAATTTTGTTTTTTGACACGAAATTGGTAGCCCTACTCCACCGGTATAGATACGCCAGTGTGAAATGATTCTCCTTGAGCTGTGTAACATTTTGTGCCGTTTCCGATCGTGTTACGAACAGAATGTCTTTTATCCTAGAACAATCGCTTGTTTAAATCTGGAGGCTAAGCTCTCGGACTGATCGTACGTGATGCCGACACAATTTCAATTTTTTAGGAGCTTTCTGAACACTCGAGTATGACAAACCACCTTGCGAGAAAAGTTTTCATAAAATGTTTGTGGAGAATTAAGCTATCTTGTTTTCACATTCTCTAAAACGTCATGTATCAGGAGATTTGGTCTACCACTACGTTTTCTGTCGGAAACACTACCTGTCTCTCTAAATTGGTTTGTTAGCCTAAGAATTGACATTGTTCTGGTAGAGGAACACCAAAAATTTTAATTTTAAATTATTCTTTTACACTCGTGTACGATTTCGTAGCAAAATATTGTTCAAGAATGAACACCCGTTGTTCTTGGGTAAAAGACATTCTGTTCGTAACACGACCGAAAACGGCAAAAGGTTTTACACAGCTCAAGAAGAATTAACTCACACTGCCGTATCTATACCGGTTGAGTAGGGCTACCAACTTCGTATCACAAAGCAAAATTTCCCTTCATAGAAAAAATTACCAGCCATTAACAACAATTGGGTAATAGAACAAAAAAATCACTCTGTAATTACCATTGTAAAATATAGTTTAACTCTTTCTGAAAACTTAATTCTTAAAAAAATAGTATTAATAATGTAAAATACTTAGTACGGGTTAAATAAACTTTTTATTAACGTATTTCACACTTATATCTAAGGCCCATTAGGTACTGACCCATCAGGTAATAAAGTTAGGTAAAAAAAGTGATAAATCATATTAGTAAAGGGTGATTTAATCTGCATACAAAAGACAAGTTGAAACCAGGTAATGACGATTTGCATTATCTTTTAATTCCTGACACTGAACTGTGAAAAAAATAATATTTCTAAAAATTTTCCATTAACGAACATGCAATACACTTCACTCTTACAACAAAAGTTATTATTAAATTTAACTTTGAATAATTTGATTATAAAAAATTTCAAACCATTAACATAAAAAAATTGAAGTTTTCTAATTCAGCTCAGTATTAATATTTAATAGCGTTGAAATTAAACACGTCAAAATACACTTTGCATTAAACAGTATGAAGTATTACAAAGTTTTAATGGATGTATGTTTCTCTGAATTAAGAAAAATGTTGTATTCATCAAAATGGAAAGCTTCTTAACTTTCAAAGTTAATCAAGGTATAAAATAAGAACAACGTTACATTACGAGTAATTAGTAGAAAAAAATATAACTAAACACGAAGAAAATGAACTGAAGTTAAATTTAGAATTCTGAGAGATAGAATTAAGTTACTTAAGAATGGTTAGTAACTTCATTAGCAACAAAAAACGTTTTTGCGCTTATCAAAAATACGTATTAATTTTAGCTTTCACAAAGGAGATTAAAGTTATTTACATCATATTTTATACCCGACCATCAATTTGGCTTCCATTTACAGCACAGTACAATTAAGCAGATCGACAGAGTGGTTCGTGTAATAAATGATGCGTTTGAGAAAAAACAGTATTGTTCTGCTCTGTTTTTGAATATATGCTAGGGTTTTGATAAAGTCTAGTATAAGAGTTTGCTTTTTAAAATAAAAACGCTGTTTACCTTGAAACTTTTATGTAGTGTTGAAATCATATTTAGATAACAAATGTTTCACAGTAAAATTTGATAAAAATATTTTAAAATTATTTTCAGCGTCTCTCAAAGAAGTCTTGTTGAACCACTGTTGTACGTTTCTGTTTACTTCTGACTTACTGACTACCGAAAATACAGTTTTTGCAACTTTTACTGATGATACGGATGTTGTGATTGTGAATAAAGATCCAACGCTGTAGCTTCACTTGTATTTGCAAGATTTCCGTATAAAAGTATCTACCTTTACTGGTATTTGAACCACGGAACTTTCGCTCCAAACATTATCTGTTAAGGGGGGGACGCGGAATGCCTATCATAGTAATGTTAATAAAAGAACATTTTTTCCAAAACTGTAAGAGTTATCCTGTCCAATTTTCTTGTGGTTAATTTTCAGGCTGTTCTACACTCAGCGAGTTAAGAGCATCGTGATATATTGTGAGAAAGATAAGAAATTCTTTTTTGAAATTACCACTTTTGAAAATCATTACTTTTTGCCTATTGAAGTGGAAAATTAATATTTTGACACTTTATTTTACTGTTATATTAACTCAGTAAATTGAAATTATGACATGAAAGGCTGTGCAAAAATTTCATTAAAATCCATTTATAGTTGGCTGAAAAAATTTTCCTTATGCGTCAAAAATTGTTATTTCCAGGAAAAGAAAAACTAAAAGAGAACACATTATGCGTTAAAATAATTCAATTATGTTATTTTTTACAGTTCAGTGGTTAATTATTTTACATTCACAGGTGGTCTGCTGCTAACTTAAAGTTTTAATACAAAAATATAGCACAAAATAAAAGAATTATGAATTTATCTGTTGTCATTAAAAAAAAATAGAGACGTTATGAAAATGGGTAACGTTTAAAAAATAACGTAAGAATTCAATATACTTTTAATCTAAAAAAAACTGCAAAACCCCCAACAAATTATACCTACATCGTTGTATGCAGAAAACTCTGAATTTTATTAATTTGCAAAAAACCGGAAATGTGAAAGTTTTCAATTTCTTTCGTTCCGGGTACCCTTAAACAAGTGACGATTTTGCAACTAGACCAACCTGGTGGATTTTTATTGAAAAATATTTAGTGTGAAACACTCACACAATTTCCTCTTCCCAATGTAAATAATAAAAAACAAAATCTATATTTATTCATGCGTAAACAAAGCAATATGAAAAACATAATCTAATTTTAGTCATGAGTGAATTATGCAAAATGAAAAACAACCCCTGTAAAAGAAAATTCTTTAAATAAATGTTGCAATTTTTTTATTTCCAATAGCCTATGTTTAATTATGTACATTTTTTCGTTAAATGCATACTACGGCCGCAATATTAAAATATCTCATTTTTTTACTGATTTTCATGAAGAAAAAATTCAGGAAACTAATTGTCGCTAAACTAAGCATTGTACAAAAATATGTTTAAAATAAAAGTTGTAGGTTTTTTTAATGTTTTATAACTTTTATTATAATCGTTTACTCTAGAATGATAAGACTGCTATCTTAAAAAACCATTTTTACCACGCGAGCACAGGCTCCCAAGAATTTCAGTAGACATTGCGCTTGTTCAATCTTGTAGAGCACAAAAAAGTAAATGAGGCGATTTTGAAAATAATCGTAGTAGCTGTTTTTAAGATAAAATCGTAAAAAGTGAAAAACCACACGAATGAACAATTACTTCCGAATGACCACTTGTAACGAATTTTTTTTGTCGAGTTCGGTAGTAGTATCTAACTAAAATAACAAGTTTTAGCTTCGTACTATCTTAATTTATTTTGATATCTTGTTCACAAACACACACACACACACACCCACACATAGACCAATTGAATCAGTCATTTTAGAAAATAAAAGAGCTTTTATTTTGAGCCCATAAGTCAAAATTTTACATTTTTTCTTTAGTGCATTTTAGGACTAACTGAATATAAATACATCATCCCTACAAAAGTCACAAAAGTCTGGCTTTCCTCAAGTAATATCACACACTAAGAGAAAGCTTATCCTGATATAAAGTGCTTCATTCTGATTAAATAATTAAAGTGGATGATTTCTCTATGCTTAGGCCTAAGCACTACTTTCTAGTGAAAAGACTATATAAAGTTTCTATGCAAAAATCTTTTTTAGGGAGTAACTACTGTTTGTGACGACGACGAAAAATGTGAATAGTCCAGAAAACAAAATTTTTCTTTCTCAAAGTTACGTATTTCAATTTTTACTTTCTCTTGCCTATATGAATATATAGGAAGGAAAGTATTGTTTTCATGTCGATTTTTCGCAATCGAGTTTTCACCGAATCTATACGTTTTCAGACCCCCTGAACTCAAAAAACATGGTTTTAGCGATTGGTCTGTGTGTGTGTATGGGTGTGTGTGTGTGTGTGTGTGTGTGTGTGCGCGCGCGCGCGCGTGTGTGTGTGTGAACAGAATATTTCAAGAATGGAACATCGTACGAACTTGAAACTTAAGTTACATACCACTACCGGACCCGACACGAACATTTTCATCAAAATCGGTCAACCGGAAGTAGTAGTTTATTCGTATAATTTTTCACTTTTTTGTGATTTTCTCAAAAACTGGTCCTACGATTTTTTTTAAAATCGTCTCATTTACTCTATTTTTTATTCTCTACAAGATAGGGTAGGCGTCATGTTTGCTGAAATTCTGGGTGAGGCTTTTTTTACATAAAAACATTGTTTTTTTAAGATTACGGTTTTAATATGCAATTTAGAGCAAACATTTATAAAACATTTAACAAAAGTTGTAAAGAATTAAAAATTCTACAACTTTTATTTCAAACATTTTTTTGTATAACGCTTAGTTTAGCGGTAATTAGCAATTATCTGTTTTTTTCTCACGAAAACGTGAGAAAAATCTATTTTTTTAAGATTTCGGCCTTAGTATGCATTTTACGACACAAGTGTATATTATAAAATTTATAGAAAATTAAGAGATCTACAACTTTTATTTAAAGCTTTTTTCTGTACAGAGCCTAGTTTAGCGTGAAAGTGTGATTTTCCGTTTTTTTTTAAGCCAAATTCTTAGATATTAATTTTGCGTCATTCACTCATGATTAAAATAAGGTTATGTTTATTGAGGTTAGTTTGTGTGTTTATTTCTAATGTTTTGTTACTAATATTAGGTTTATTGTTAATTATTTATATTGGCAAGAGAAAGTTGTGTGAGTGTTTCACACCAGATTTTTATTATTACTAAGAGCTATTTTAAGTCATAATGTAAACTAGTGAACTAAATAAATGAATACTATTGTACAACACAATTTTCTTCTGGCCTAACAACGTATTTAACAAAAATCAACGCAAGTTAGCATTTTACTACTCATTTCAGCAGCCTGGATACGAGATTCATTCCTTTGTAATGACACCCATATTTCACTCCCATATATTATGAGTGGTACAGCCATTGCTCTATAAAATTTCATTTGGGTGTCCTTTCTCGTTTTCTTTCCGATTGTCCTGCAAATAGAACTGCATACAGCGCTGATTTTTTCCAGTTTTTCACTCACGTCATCATTTTTGTTATAGGAAATCTTGCATCCTAAATATTTATAGTCTCGAACTTTTTCTACAGTTCGGTTGCCAAGTATAATTTTTGAGTGAACCGGCCATCTTCCCTTGAATGCAATAACCTTTGATTTTTGTGCTGATATTCTCATGCCAAAATCTGCGCTAATGTTGTGCAACTTATGAATGGCGTATTGGAGCCTGTATTGGCGATAAAAGAGTCGAAAAACAGGATAATTTCCTTCCCTATATATTCATATAGGGCAAAAGAAAGCAAAAACTCGTGAGAGTGTTTCTCTCAAGATTTTTTCACATTTACTTTCCATCTGAGCTTTGCATCTAGTGTATACGAGTAATATAGTTTGCGGTATTTGAGATAAATTTTTAAAAAAGTTTATTTTAAATTTTAATCACGGAATAGATTAAACGGTTATGTTACAGTATATTTTGCGAAGGAAAACGTTAATTAATTTAAAATCACGATTAGACTCAATTACTTTTATTTAAGGAGGAAAAATAAGGAACAAAAAAAATATTGAGGAAAATAAATATATACCTCAGTATCACAGCATCTTCATGATAATTAAAAATGAATAATTAATACAGACGGTGTTGAAGCGAATAAATTTTTTATGCTGATTTTTCCACCTTTTTTTCTTTTCCTTACGGTTGTATCATCCTTAAAGCTTTTCCATTTTCCTCTTCCTCAATTTGACGTCAATTAATGAATAATTATCCAGCCAAGGTACAAGTTGACTATGTTTTTATGTATATATATATATATATATATATATCTTTCCTTTATTTTTTCTTCTTTTAAAAAATAAAAGAAGTAACGTTCGTTGGTTTGTATTTTCTACCATCTTTTGTCTGGATTTTTTTAAATACATCATTTGCTTAATTTTCCTTTTAAAAATCTAATTTGGGTAATTGAAATCTACCTACCTACCTACCTACCCTCACGTTTTAGTATTAATTAAAACAGAAAAAACAAGTTTTTTTTTATCTTCAGTATTATTATTTTTGTTATTATTATTATTATTACCCTTTTTTGGTCATAAGTAGGCTGAATAAAATTTTTCATCACCGTTTATTTTTTACAAAGTATTACTGAAATTAATTACTTCAGGTTTATGGAATTAATTTTCATTTTAATTAACAATTAATTGAATGCTTAATTACGGTTCTAATTCAATTTAAATCTTCTTTCTAAAAGGAGTACAAATAAATTGAAAAAATCTTGTCTGAAACTCTAACACGACTTTCTCTTGCAATGTCATTACTGAAAAATATAACCTATATTTAATTACAAGTAAACAATACAATTTTTAAAAAAACTTATTAACCTAATATGTCTGCCCATAACAGACAGGTCGAGTGTCAAATCATTTACACTCGAATCTGTTCGTTGCAGGGCTAAAATAAATGGTTCTTTTTTATCACATGGCCAGTCAATTAAATGATTTCGATCATTTAAGAACAGAAGAGGTAGCGGTGTAAAAGACACTAATCAGAGTTATCTTCTCTGAAAGTTATGAATTTCATTATACAGCCAGACCCTGTGGTAAATAAAGTGAAGGTGTCATTTGAAGATTGGGAAATATGTGCTTTTTAGAGGGCCTGGCAAGCTGATAAGCGTAATTTTTCACTCAGTGAGGAAGGCATAGTAAACTACCTCACTACTTGTTTTACTTAGTAAAACCTCTATAGGTTTAAACTAGCCTTTCAGCTGATGATATAAACGACATAACCTAATATGAGTGAATGATGCAATATAAAAATCAACCATGTTGGAAAATCACTAACTGCCGCTAAACTAAGCTCTGTAGAAAAAATACTTGAAATAAAGCGATAAAAGTTGTTTAACAAAAACCTTATAATAAACTTTTGTCGAAAAATTAATGGGTCTACTGAAAGTGTAATCTTAAAAATTCAATTTTTTTACCCCTTTTGATAAACAAAATACAGAAAATCACTTACTGACGATAAACTGATCAATTTAGAAACAAATGTTTGAAATATAATTTATAGGTTTTTGGATTTCCTACAACTTTAATTTATATACCTGAAAATTCGTGGACTATTAAAGCCGCAATCTTAAATAATAATTTTTTTAGAACGAGACCACAGTTCTCTCAAGAATTTTAGCAGGCAGTTGCCCAATCTTGTTGAGCATAAAAATGTAGTATATGAGGGATTTTTTTTCAAAGAAGCTCTTTTTGAGAAAATCGCAAAAAAGTTAAAAATCATACGAATAAACTACCACTTCTGGTAGACCGATTTTGATGAAAATTTTCGTGTTTGGTCCCCTAGTGACACTAACTTATATGTTCTAAGTTTCGTACATTATTAGTCTACTTATAACTTCGTACCCTATTATGTTCCTCAGATATTTTTTTCACACAACGACCAATCGCTAAAATTAGTTTTTTTAAGTTTAGGGGTCTAAAAACGTGTATTTATGGTGAAAACTAGATTTCGAAGAGTCGACATGAAAACACTACTACTTTCCTTACATATATACTGTAGTGTGACTTTTTATATCAGATTCAGTAAAATAAATATTAAAGTTAGTAAATAAGTTAAAATTAATTTAGTTAGAAAAGGGAAGTAATAAATCATTAATAAAGTCAATAACAGGATGTAGTAATAATAATAGTAGTAACAATAATAATGAGTAACTGACAAAGAAGAGAGACAGTATGTTGTAAGAAAGAAAGAGGGATAAATATCGTTACTTGAGATATTTAAAAGAGTAACGTATAAAATTTGAATTAATTTAAGTGGGAGAGCAATCAGATTTCTGATTGGCTCTTACGTTTAAAATGTCCGATTAATGTTAGAGATTTGGGATGTTGGAAGAAAGACAAGCGTGGGTAAGCGAACACTCAGCATCCAGATATCGAGGTGTATTGACGTACTTTACTTGAATATGTAATTTTCAGTTAGTTAATAGAAATCATGTAATTAAATTTGTATTGCTGTGTTATTGAAAGAAATAATCAAATTAAGGATTAATATAACATAATGTAGTGCATTTTATTAGCTAAACTAATGAAGTATTAAATTTAAAGTAACGTGTTAATCAGTGTTAACGAACTTCAAATGGTCACAGGTATTTTATTATAATAATCAACATATGTTATGTCTTAGTTTTTTTTAAATAATTGCGATGAACATTAACTTCTGTTTTATTAATTAAAATTCATGATATACAACAGTTATGGTATTGTGTTTAAATGTAAAATAGAAAATGATGAATATAAATTTATTTGTTAAATTGATGTATTAGTAACTTAAGTTTCATTTCATTAAAATTTGTATAATCTGATGAATATCTTCTTTGATAATTATTTGTTCATCCTACACACTTTACAGGGGGCCATCATTCTAAAAGAATCCCAGAATAAAACCTTTGGATATAAAATAATAATAAAAATAACAGATCTGTTCAGCATACAGGTTGACTTTCAATTAAATTCAATTATTTTATTAAAAGTTTATTGCAGATTGTTGCGTTCCAATGTGGGAATATATTTTATTTCATTTAATCATATCACAAATTGTGTCATCCCTTGTGGGGAATGATGGTGACTGTGAGGGGTGTGGAGTGAACAAGTAAATTTGGTAATTAAATTTAAAAAATAAATAATAAAAATTCTAAAAATGTCTAGGGTGTTGAGGAGTAATAACAAAAAACAAAGTAAAATGGGTCACGTAGGTGAAGTAGGTTCGGGCTTAGTAGAAAGCACCAGTAGTACTTTAATATTAGGTGAAAATAACTATAATGCTGAAGGTAATAATATTGAATTAAGTTTGGGAAATCAGGAAACTGTTATTGAAAATAACGAAAATAACTTTGTGAATGAGGAAGAGATACCTACAGAAGAGATAGATGGAAATGATGAAAATAATGTAAATTTAAGGGGAATATTTGATTCAGACAGTGAAACTGATGAACTTGATGTTATAAATAGAAAAAATAAGAGGTTAGGTGGTAGTGAGATGGGAAACAACAGTAATGAGATAGTTAGTCAAGGTTTTGTGGGACAGGATAACATACAACAACTGATTTTAAATTTAACCAATGTAGTACAGGAATCACGTAGGGAGTTAAAGGCTGATTTCAATGATAAAATAAATAGTTTGAGTAGTGATATGAATAAAAGATTAGATAAACAGGGGAAAGAGATCAAAGAGTTGAAAGAAGAGATGAAAAAAGATAGTTTGAAAATAATTGAAAAGTTTAGGTCAGAAATGAGAAAAGATTTTTATAGTAAACTTAAAAATACTGAAAATGAAATAGATTTGATTAAAGGTGTTGTTCAAGAGCAAAATGTTAGAATTGATGAAGGGCTTAAGAAAAATGAACATAAAGTAAATAAAATAAATTCTAGAGTTGATAAAGTAGTTAATGAAGTAGGTCTGAACAAAAAAGAAGTGACAGACATTAAAAATAGCGTTTTAGAACAGAATAAACTTATTGTAGAAATTACTGATTGTGTAGAAGGAGTAAAAGAAAACCAAAATGTTTTGCAAGAGAATGTTGAGAATCTTAGAATAAATTTAGATAAGTATGTAGAGCAAGGAGGTTACGTAGGTCAAAATAATAATAACAGCAATAGTGGTAATATTAAAATAAAATTTATAAGCAGAAACCCAATGGAATTTATAAATTCACTGAAATATGAAATAAAATATAATGATATTAAAAGTTGGAAAATCATAAAATCAATAATTAATGAAGGGTTAATGGCAGATATGTGTGGTTCAACTTGGTGGGTGTATATTAGAGATAATGTAGATAACTTAGAAGATTTTATTTTTAAATTTAAAGAAAAATTCTGGAATGATAATGTACAAGCAGAAATAAGACAAAATTTACAATTCGGACGGTTCAATTCAAATAAAAACACTAAAATGTCAATATATTTTATGCAAAAAGTTAACAAGGCTAAATATTTAGAACCTCATTTATCTGAAATAGAGTTAATAAAATTAATTGGTAGACATTTTAACAATAGCGTCAACAGAGCAAGGGTTATTGGCAGTATTACTAATGTAGAAAGTTTTGTTAAGTTGCTAGATGAAATGGAAAGTTCTGGAGTAGGTAGGGAACAGATGGATGAGTTAGGTGAAGAGAATCAGTTTAAAAATAATGACCATGGAAATTTCTATAAAAAACAAAGATTTGACAGAGAAAACAATGACAATAACATACAGAATAATAATTACAGAAACACTAACCAAGGCAATAGTTACAGAAATAATAATAATAATTACAGTCCAAATAAAAATTACAATAGCAATGACAGAAATAGACCTTACAATCAAAACAGAAACAATTATAATAATTACAATAACAATAGAGATAATTTCAACAGAGGACAAAATAATAACAGATTTAACTACAACCGAGATAACAGTAGAGGTGAAAATAATAATTACAGAAGTAGGTACGAAACAAACCAGAATTATGAAAAAAAAGTTGAACCGAGATCAGAAACTAAAATAAATTCAATTACAGTAGAGGCAGACGTACATACAACTGAGGGTGATTTAAACTAGAAAAGGATGTACGAAAAACTGAAAACGTAAATAAATTCTCCTGTGCATCTAGTGAAATAAGGTTTAGTGAAAAATTAAATGAAAGTATGGTAATAAATAGTGAAATCAATAAAAACAAAGTAGAAGATGAAAATGAAATTTGCATAGTAGAAAGTGAAAATTTGGAAATAACAGATAAATTAGTTAATTTTATATTTAATGAAGATTTAAGTTCTGAATTATTAGAAGAAGTAGAATTAGTTGAGGATATGGATAATAAACTGAATAAAAATGTAGAATTGTCTGAAATTCAAATTAAAATAAAAGATGAAATGATAACATGCTTGTGTGATAGTGGCAGTCAGATTAGTGCTATAAATTATGATTTTTTGTTGGAATTAGAGAATAGGGTCAAAGAAAAGTTCTCCAGACTATCTGTCGGTAATATTTCTATTATCACGGCAGCTGGTAGAAAAAGGTCGGGCATCAATAAACAAGTGCTTATTCAGTTTAAAATGGGTGACAGTTTGTATTTTAATACATTTTTTGTAATAAAGGGTCTAAATGTTAATATTTTATTAGGGTGTGAGTTCTTCAGTAAAAACCAAGTAGTGTTAGATTTTAAAAACAATTTATTTTGTGTGGGAAACGAGAAAGTTAACTTTTATAAAAACAAGGGTGTGAAGATGCATAGTTGTAATTTAAAGGTGGTTGACCTAGAAGGAGTACAAAATGACATGTGGGAACAACAATTGAAATCAGTCCATAATATTTTAGATAAAGACCAGGTTAGTAGTGGTAATGATAAATTGAAATTAATTAAAGTATTTGAAAACAATAAAGATTTATTCTCCAACAAACCAGGTTTAATAAAAAATTATGTTTGTACGTTAAAAATTGATCCGACAATTAAAATTGTGAAAAAATCTTATCCTGTACCTTTTGCTTATAGAAAAGCTGTACAAGCTGAAATTGATAAGTTAATGTGTGAAGATGTGCTAGAGTTTAGCGAGTCTGAATTTTCTAACCCGCTTGTAGTTGTGAAAAAACCAAATAATGAAATTAGGATATGTCTTGACGCCAGGGCGTTGAATAAAGCTATTATTTCTGATTGCACACAGCCCGAAAGTATTGATAATATTTTAATGCGAATGCAAGGTGTAAAATACATAAGTTCTTTTGATTTAACCAGTGGGTTTTTACAAGTTTTATTAGATCATGCAAGTAGAAAACATGTGTCATTTTTGTTTAATGGGCGTAATTATTGTTATAAACGTCTACCATTTGGTTTGAAATGTTCGGTAGCGGAATTTATCAGAGCTTTAAGTTTCGTTCTGGGAGAACACGTCTTGAAATTTATTATGATGTATGTGGATGATTTAATTATAGTATCTGGTGACTTGGAAACACACATAGGAAGGTTAGAAATGTTATTCGACAGATTGCGTAAATTTAATGTTAAATTAAAGTTAAGAAAAAGTGAATTTTTAGCGGAAGAAATAAAATATTTAGGTCATGTGGTAAACAAAAATGGTGTTAGTATAGATTCTGAAAAAATAAAGGTAATACAGGATTACAAAGCTCCAAAAAATTTAAAACAGTTACAATCGTTTCTGGGATGCGTTAACTTTTATAGAAAATTTCACAAAAACTACTCTGAATTAACTAGTGTATTTAGTGACATCCTATCAAAAAATAATAGATTTGAATGGAAAGAAAAACATGAAGTTGCGTTTAATAATATAAAAAATAGGTTTTTAAATAGTGTAATGTTAAAACATCCAAATTTTAGTAAAAAATTTTATCTCGGGTGTGACGCAAATAAGTTTAGTGTAGGCGCTGTTTTGTATCAGATTGATGATAATGATGATCATAATGTTATTTGTTTTATAAGTAGGAAAATGAATTCACACGAAATTAGATATTCGATAAGTGAAAAAGAATTACTTGCAGTTTTGTTCGCCTGTAGTAAGTTAAGGGCTTATCTGTTAGGCAATGAGGTTGTTGTCAGGACGGATCATCAGGCTTTGATCTATATGTCAACATGTAGGGTTAACAATGGGAGAATACTACGTTGGATTTTGTTTCTTCAAGAATACAATTTACAGTGGGAATTTGTAAAAGGTAAAAATAATATTGTACCAGATTTTTTATCCAGAATTAACGAACAAGAATTCATAGAAAACGAAAATCAGGGATATTGAGTGTTTAAGTTAAAAATTGAGAGTCAGCCGTTAAGTAAATTATTTCATAAAATTAAAGATGAGCAAGAAACATGTAATTACTGTAATAAAATCATACAAAGTTTAGACTCTGGTAAAACTGAGTTCATAAAAAATTATGTAGTATATAATAATATTTTATTTCACAGAAAAACAAGTGAACAAAATTTTAAATTAGTCATTCCTAAAAACAAAAGAATTGAAGTAATTGAGATGTATCACAGAGAATTAGGACACACAGGAATTCTAAAAACTATTTATAACATTTCTGAAAATTGTAGTATAAAAAATTTGAGAAGTTTAGTCAAAAAAGTGGTTAGAGCGTGTGACTTGTGTCAACGCGTGAAATGTAATAATCAGAATATGCAGGGATTGTGTGTATCAAGTATACCCACACATAAACTACATAAGGTATATGTTGACTTGTTTGGTAGTCTGCCCAGGACTTACATGGGACTAGAATATGTTTATATAATGGTGTGTGGTTATTCTAAATATTTAAGGTTATACCCTATCAAAAAGGGAAATGCAAAAACATTGCTAAACAAAACAAAGAGTTTTATCAAAGAAGTGGGAAGACCTGATATAATTATAAGTGATCATGGAAAACAATTTATCAGCAAGGTATGGCAGGAAGGGTTAAGTAAATTAGGTGTTAGATGTAGCATGGTGTCTATTTTTCGACCGCAGGGAAACTTGTCGGAACGCTACTTACAACAGGTTGGTTTGTTGCTCAGAATGTTTTTAACCGGTAAGCGCCATGTCGAGTGGTTTAAATATATTAAAAAAATTGAAGATTTACTGAATTATAACGTAAATATAGTAACAAATCAGCGACCAGTCGAGATAATGTTTGGAAATAAAACCGTGGATACAGCTTGTGAAAAAATACAGTTTCCTGATAATTCAAACAAAAATTTAGATTTAAGTGTAGTTAATAAGGAAGTATTACAAAAATTAAAAATAGCAGCGGAGAAAAGGAAAGAATACAGTAGGAAGAAGGTTGGTAGAATAAAATTTAATATCGGTGATAAAGTATTGTTAAAAAATTATGAATTATCAAATAAAGGGAAAAAATATTGTAAAAAGTTCACACATAAATTTAGAGGGCCATATGTCATAAATAAAGTTTGTAACGACAAAAATATGTTACAGTTAAAAAATAATAAAAATAATGGATTTTTCTTTGCTAATAGAATGTTATGTAAAAAATATTTTCAATAGAATTCGGAAATATTATCAAGTATTAGATAAAATAAAATTGTTGAAATAATTATATATATATTTCTTTATAAGACCAGGTTTAGTAAATGTACATTTTTTGGTAAATTTAGATAATTTGTAGAGGAATAAAGAAAATATTATGTTAGTAGATTTTTTTTTTTAAAATCATTGAAATATGTCTATTTTGCACAAAACATTAATAACAGTCAAGTAACTAAGGTTGAATTAAATTGTAAAATTTAAATAATGTTTATTTGAATAAATATCTACGTAAAATAGGTGATTTAAAGATAGTGACATTTCAAATTAATAGTGTGGTGATACCTTCAGTGAGAAAGGTTATGGTTACAAAATTCGCTTGAGAGACAGATGTGTCGGTTTCTTAATTGTGTTTTTAGTAGCTGAAATTTCAATATCAAAATAATAGATAATAATAACATCTGAATAGACGAACAAAACAATGTATATTTGACGGAAGTATGGGAAACATGAATGTTTATAGTGTATTTGAAACAAAACTGAATGAATAAATAAATAAAATGATTTAAGTAAATATATGGTGATTGGAGGAAATATGTTAGAATTATACAAAAATAATAAAATATGAAAAAGTACTAATAATGTTTGTAAAACGGAATGTAAGAAGAAAAGAAGAAAAAATATTTAAAAGTTGTGTAAAAATGTCTGTAAACTGAAATGACCAATAAAGAAGTCTTTAGTACATCAAGAGTATGCGGTTGATATTGAAAGAGTAAGTGAAAGAAATAACATTGGGAGATTTGGTCGTTTGTAAAAGCAATTTGGTTTGTGTGATTTTTTTTGAGATTTATTTTAAAAATATATGGGACAATGTAGAAGTGTAATAAAAATAATGAATAGACCTTTTGTTGAATAGTAATAAAAAAAAAAAAAAAAACATTATATATTCTTAAAGTGCGCTTAATTTTTTCTTTGTGTTTTGTGAATAATTTTGATAAATATTTTAGTTTTGTTTAGGAATGCATAAAACTGAACCTGGTTTGTAAATTAAAATTAATTTGTTCATTATGTAAAATAAATATGGTATTATTATAAAAAATTATTACTGTAATAGTGGTAAAGTATTAAAGTGTGTTATAGGAGATTGAATCAAAAAAACAAAATCATTTATTATGTAGTATTTCAATTTTAATATCAAATTAGTTAGTAAATAATACAAATCAGTTTTTTTTTTTTAGTTCATGTCAACTTGTTGTAAAGAATAATGAAAAATACAAAAGAAAATATGTTATGGTTTAGGTATAAAAGGTTGAAGTGGAGAGTTGTAAAATACGCAGTTCAGTGTGTTCATATCAACATAGTCATAAATTATTGCTTTGTCAACTAAGTTACTATATATCATGTAAGAACGATTGGTTTTGTAATATTTGTAAAAAAATAAATTATTATTAATGTTATTAGACAATAAAATCTTTTGAGTTGTACTTTTTAAAATAATGCATTAGAAAAGGTATAGGGTGCCTGAAAAAATTTAACTAATGGGAGTTTAAAAAATTATTTGACTTTTTATAAAACGATTGTGTTTCAAAATTTTAATGTAATAAAAAATTTGTATAATTTAAAATATTTAAATTCTAAAATTTTTTTATTAATGTGGGGTAATTTGTAGTGTGACTTTTTATATCAGATTCAGTAAAATAAATATTAAAGTTAGTAAATAAGTTAAAATTAATTTAGTTAGAAAAGGGAAGTAATAAATCATTAATAAAGTCAATAACAGGATGTAGTAATAATAATAGTAGTAACAATAATAATGAGTAACTGACAAAGAAGAGAGACAGTATGTTGTAAGAAAGAAAGAGGGATAAATATCGTTACTTGAGATATTTAAAAGAGTAACGTATAAAATTTGAATTAATTTAAGTGGGAGAGCAATCAGATTTCTGATTGGCTCTTACGTTTAAAATGTCCGATTAATGTTAGAGATTTGGGATGTTGGAAGAAAGACAAGCGTGGGTAAGCGAACACTCAGCATCCAGATATCGAGGTGTATTGACGTACTTTACTTGAATATGTAATTTTCAGTTAGTTAATAGAAATCATGTAATTAAATTTGTATTGCTGTGTTATTGAAAGAAATAATCAAATTAAGGATTAATATAACATAATGTAGTGCATTTTATTAGCTAAACTAATGAAGTATTAAATTTAAAGTAACGTGTTAATCAGTGTTAACGAACTTCAAATGGTCACAGGTATTTTATTATAATAATCAACATATGTTATGTCTTAGTTTTTTTTAAATAATTGCGATGAACATTAACTTCTGTTTTATTAATTAAAATTCATGATATACAACAGTTATGGTATTGTGTTTAAATGTAAAATAGAAAATGATGAATATAAATTTATTTGTTAAATTGATGTATTAGTAACTTAAGTTTCATTTCATTAAAATTTGTATAATCTGATGAATATCTTCTTTGATAATTATTTGTTCATCCTACACACTTTACAGGGGGCCATCATTCTAAAAGAATCCCAGAATAAAACCTTTGGATATAAAATAATAATAAAAATAACAGATCTGTTCAGCATACAGGTTGACTTTCAATTAAATTCAATTATTTTATTAAAAGTTTATTGCAGATTGTTGCGTTCCAATGTGGGAATATATTTTATTTCATTTAATCATATCACAATACATTCATTTTATCCGCACATACTGCCAATTTTAGACCACATGAGGTGATTTTAAACTTTTACGGAAGCTCTTTTTGCAGTCCACATTCTCAGCGTTCGTTCACTGTACGCTTTTCTCCTCTCTTCTGGCTGTCGTATGTTCTATTTTGCTCTTCATTGCAGAATAGCAATGTATGATTTATTCGTCGTTGATCAGTAAAATGAAATAGTGAAACAATCTATGAAAAGTGCATCGATGTTAAGTGCAGTGATGGTGAACAACAATATAAATTATGTAAATTAAAATTAAAATGAATTCCAATTAAATAATTTTGAACACATTATTATACCTTATTACATATACATACATGTACATTATTATTGTAAAATAAAATAACAAAAGATGGTAGAAGCACAAGTGATATCAAAAGTAGGATTGTTCAAGCTAGAAAAGCCTTTGAAATTAAAAACAGCTTACTGACTGTAAACATTGACTTACAGATTAGAACACATTTCTTAAAACACTATGTTTGGAGTGTAGCATTTATACGGAAATAAAACGTGGGTTAAAGGGGCTGTAGAAAGGAAGAGGATAGAAGCTTTTGAAATGTGCTGTTATAGGAAAATGTTAAAGATTAGGTGGGTGTACAAAATAAGTAATTTAGAGGTTCTTAGACGAGTGGATGAAATTTGTTAAATATTTAAAAGGCAGTTTGTTAGAGTAATTTGTATATTTAAAATTTATTTTCGATAACTCTGCTTAGACTTTCGTCGAAAAATGAATACCGTAATCTTAAAAACTCCAATTTTTTATTGATTTTGATATACAAAATACAGAAAATTACTAATTGACACAGGTAATTTGTATAGTTAGGATTTGCAGATTTAATATCTCAATTTCTTCTTCTTCCAAACAAGGATTAGGCTGCAGCCTGTTCCGAACTCACACACTATATCATCTGTCTTCATCTTTTCCTGGGTCTACCGATATCCCTTTTACCTTATGCAGCGTACCAGCGCACCTGCTTAGGTATCCTGTGATCTGACATCCTTTCCATGTACTGTCTCCAACTTTGGCGATAATCCTTTGTCTTTTCGTTCAAGTTGTACATATCCAATTCTGCTCTTATTTCCTCATTCTTTGTTCTGTTCAAGCGTGTACACCATTTTAGTTCTTTGCAGAAATCTCATCTCTGCCGTCTGTATTCTCTGCTCGTGGGTTTTTGCAGTTGTGCATGCTTTATGTAGTTGAGGCATGGATATTCAATTCCATTTAGCATTTTTATTAGTTAAGTGTCATTCAATAGAAGTGTCAATTCATTAGAGTAAATTAAATTAAATTTGTTAAATTCAATTTGTAATTTCATTATCTAAATTTAGTCATTGATTTGTTTAATAAATGTTTGTCATTTTGTTTTATATCGTATTTCGTGTAATTTATTTCTAAACTAGATTTACTGTCTAGTGTAATTTGCGTTATATATAATATATATATACATATATGCCTCACAATAAAATATATTTTTATGCTTCATAATTAGATTTTTTTGATATCATACTTCCTTACATCAATCACTGAAAATTCAGTAATAAATCTACTCAGATGTATATCGCGGAGGTTTGTTGTAAAAACGAGAGAACGTAAAAAATTAGAACATAAAAATTAATTAGGAACTTCAGAAGTTAGTGAAAAGAACAATACTTTATCGCCCCTGTTTAAAAATAATACAATATTAAAACAATGAAATACAAAATGATGGTTATAGAAGACTCTTAAAAGTTCTTTAATGAAATTAGGTACTCTAATTAACAAAGATAAGAACACTTGAAAGATCTTGAAAAAGAATGAAAGGAAAACAAATTGTACAAAAGTTTTTGTTTGTCTATTTCATTTTTTTAATAAAATTTATAATTTCGTAAAAAGTTATGCGGTTAATTTAATTTAATAATTATTGTAAAGTACTCGTAGATAATTTGCTATCCCTACGCATGGATTTGTAGGGTATTACTTTTCCTGATTTTTCTCCACATTTTACTTATTCGTTCAGAGTGTTTCAAGACGGAAAAAATTCATAAATTTTATTACTTTCCCATACAATTCCCATACTTTCCCATACTTTAATACAGTTGAATCTCCATAACTCAAACCATGTAGTAAATATGTTAGGGAAGAGGAGAACCAAATATAGAATACCATTTTCATTTTTTGATTTTTCTGGGTTTCTATGACTTTTTTGAAATTACTTGAATTTTATATCAATAGTAGAAATAGTTTATTTCACAACTAAAAAATACAAAATCTTAAATTTACAAATATAATTTTTTTTAAATTATCTTTAGCGACATGATTTTTACGATTCACAAAATAGGATCTTATTATGGAATACATTGGGTTATAATTTGGAATACTTGGAATAGATACATAATTTGCCTACATAGTTTTCAAAGCACCAAAGTATTAGTCCAATCAGTTTATTCACAGTAATTGCAGACAAAATACAACCTTCCAGTACTAGTGCATTGTTCATGATATCAATTATTACACCTCGAGCAATTAATCCACTTTTCACCTTTTTTATCTTCATTATAATCATCTTGACAAAACACGCTGTATTTGGTCCGCTGTATTTGGTCTGGTAGTTGTTTCTGTTGGTATAACCAATGGTGCGAGAAGATCAGGATTTCCAACGTCCTGTCTGGAAAAACACTAGTATTCCATAATAAGACCCTATTCCATATATGGCTCCCTTCCCCTACTAATTTCAGTTAAAGAAAATTCTAAATACAGAATAACAAAACTATAGAATTTTTATCAATTTTTAAAGATAATGTTCAACATGTAGAAAATAATTCTGTTTTAATGGCATTAAACATATATTCTGCGCTGTAACTGTTCATTAGGGGTTGTAATATTGACTGCATGTAATTTTAGCAGTCTTCGTTAGGACCTGAGACACTTTCATTACAAATAATCTTTTAAACGATTCCATGACGATTTTTAATTTTTTTCAAGTCTTCTACTGCTAACTTTAAATTTGGTATGACCATGTTGCGATTGGTCTGTGTGTTTGTGTGTGTGTGCGCGCGCGCGAGTGTAAACCGAATATCTAAAGAGTGGAACATTGTACGAACTTGAAACTTGAAACGTAAGTTAGATATCACTAGAGGACCCGACACGAACATTTGCATCGAAATCTGTCAACCGAACGTAGTAGATTATTCGTGGCATTTTTCAATTTTTGCGATTTTTTCCTAACCGGTTCCTACGATTTTGTTTTAAATCGCCTCATTTACTAAATTTTTTATGCTCTACAAGATAGGGTAGGCGCTATGTGTGCTGAAATTCTTGGAAAGGGCTGTTTTCTCGAACAAAAATTGTTTTTTTTAGATTGCGGCTTTAATATGAATTTAGCGCAAAAATGTATACTAAAAGTTGTAGAGAATTTAAAATCCTAAAACTTTTTTTTGATACATTTTTTTGTGTAACGCTTAGTTTAGCGGTAATTAGCGATTTTATGGTTTTTTCTCACGAAAACTTGTAAAAAACGATTTTTTTATTTCTAATGTTATATTGTTTTATAGTGCATGTTGTATTGTTCATTATTTGCATTGGTAAGAGAAAGTCGTGTGCGTGTTTCACACCAGTTTTTTTATATTTTTACTGTAATAATTATTTATCAATTAAAAGCAAGCGTAGCGGTTGTATATACTTGAGTATGTATGATGTTACAGAACCTTTTTTTTTATTCCTAATTTGTGTACGTTGCAATCTGTTCAATTGAGAACAATAAGCAACCCCATGACCCAATGAGATGATGATGATGTGTATGACGTGTAAATGAGGTGTAGTCTTGTACAGACCCAGGCCGACCATTCCTGAGAGGTATGGTTAATTAAACCCCAACCATCAAAGTACACTGGTAACCACTGTCTAGCATTCAAATCCGTATAAAAGTAACTACCTTTACTAGGATTTGAACCAGGGACCTTCGTCTCCGAAAATCAACTGTTAAACAGCTGATTTTGGCAACGACTTTACCTCTAGACCAACCCGGTGGGTTACAGAACCTTAAAAACAATGTATGTACGTAGATTTAATGTAATGTCATGTACAGATCAACCCAAATATGTAAGAATGCGTAAGGAATGCGGCCGATGTGTGCCCCTCTTCTACCTATAGGCCTACTGTTGACAGTAGTATCGAACCGGTTGCGCAAAAACATTTACCGTCTTAATACCGCCATATAAATATTGTTACAAAAAAGATCATAACGTATAAGTATTGAAGTTTATGTTGTAAACGTAAAACATTTAATTTTTACTTTCTCTTGCCTATATGAATATATAGGAAGGAAAGTATTGTTTTCATGTCGATTTTTCGAAACCGAGTTTTCACCGGATCTATACGTTTTCAAACCCCCTGACCCCAAAAAACATGTTTTTAGCGATTGGTGTGTCTGTGTGTCTGTGTGTGTGTGTGTGTATACAAAATATCTCAAAAACGGAACATCGTACGAACTTGAAACTTGAAACTTAAGTTACATACCCTTACCGGACCCGACACGAACATTTTCATCAAAATCGGTCAACCGGAAGTAGTAGTTTATTCGTGTAATTTTTCACCTTTTTGCGATTTTCTCAAAAACTGGTCCTACGATTTTTTTAAAAATCGCTTGGTTTACTCAATTTTTTATTCTCTACAAGATAGGGTAGGCGTCATGTTTGCTGAAATTCTGGGTGAGGCTGTTTTTACGTAAAAACATAGTTTTTTTAAGATTACGGCTTTAATATACAATTTAGAGCAAACATGTATATAATAAAAGTTGTAGAGAATTTAAAAACCTACTACTTTTATTTCAAACATTTTTTTGTGTAACGCTTAGTTTAGCAGTAATTAGCAATTTTCTGTTTTTTTCTCACGAAAACGTGAGAAAAATCGATTTTTTTAAGATTTCGGCCTTAGTATGCATTTTATAATAAAAGTGTATATAATCAAAATTATAGAAAGTTAAAAGATCTACAACTTTTATTTAAAACATTTTTCTCTACAGAGCCTAGTTTAGCGTGAAAGAGTGATTTTCCGTATTTTTAAGCCAAACTGAGGTCGATTTTAATTTTGTGTATTTCACTAATGTTTTTTGAGGTTAGTTTGTGTGTTTATTTCGAATGTTTTATTACTAATGTTAGGTTTATTGTTAATTATTTGCATTGGCAAGAGAAAGTTGTGTGATTGTTTCACACCAGATTTTTGTTATTGCAATAAACCTTTACAACGTTTACTGAAACTTTACGTTATATTCTTACTTACTTATTTCACTACCTACTGTTAAATACTGTAACCCGAATTGAAATTAAAAAAATATTTAGTCTAAATATCACCTACACTTGAGCGTTTGTCTATAGTAAACAAACAAAATATGAGAAAATTTAGTAACCTATACGATGATGTGCTACCAAACCGAACATATACAGTGGATTAAATAGACTAAGAATGTCAATAATTTACAAAGGCTCGAAGACATTTCCGGTAACCCAGTAGTGTAACTATGTACACTGAATTCACCGAGTCTAGAGCCATGCATCAACAAAATAAATCCGTTGTTCACGTGATTGTATTGCCGGTTGCCTAACTGACGCCGGCTATTGGACAATGAACTGCGCTTACGTAAAAATAATTCCTTTCTTTCCTTCTAAAAATTTAACAGATTTTCATGATCTATGTCATTAAAATTAACTCGCTCTGAATATTACGCTAGGATAATGCAACGAGACTAGTGTTAGAAGAATGCATAATGACCTTGGTTATGTGTTCAATCAACAGCTATCACGTAATCCATTTGTTTACTCCGTGTCTCCAGACTCGGTGAATAGACTTAAGTGAGAATGTGGTGGTAAAACTACGTACATGCAGAAAAATTACCTCGTCCCTTTTCTCATACATTCTAAACGAAGCCGAACTGTATACTCAAGGTCTATATATTTTTTAAAAATTTTCTAGTAAAATTTAAATTTTACTATTTTTATGATTAATTTCTTTCAATTACTTTCAGGCAATGTCTTCGTTATCGCTGCTATACTCCTGGAAAGAAATCTTCAGAATGTCGCCAACTATCTTATTGTATCACTCGCCGTAGCAGACCTTATGGTTGCCTGTTTAGTAATGCCTTTAGGAGCTGTGTATGAGGTAAGTCCATCAGCAAATAATTTTCAGTAATTCTTTTCGTTTTATTAGTGATAAAGTAAATGTTTTTAACATACCTTAACTTTTGAATGCGTATAGTTTTTAAACTGAACTTGTTATGTTCATTAAAATCGGATTGAACATATTTCGTACCGAGATATACGATGATAAATGGAAAGGTCTGCTTTTTTATACATTTACTAACTTATTTATATATTAGAACGCCGCGCAAACTCGTAGAAACCACAGTTTTTAGTAAACTCCCGTTATTATCGAGCTTTCATGGAGTAATAAATTGAAGTGGCCCTAATTCTGTACCCTGAGGAACCCGGATACTACGTTAATCTGGTCACTTAGATATCCTTCATCACCCTTTAAACTCGATTAGACAGATAGCTGGAAAACAGCTTCAAAGTTTCCCCCTTATACCATAAGTGTGTAGCTTGTCTAGTAACAACCCATGCGACACCGTGTCGAATACCTTTTTCAAATAGCGATTTTTGATCTTCGTTTATATTATTCGTGCTATCGTTTATAACTTTTACAATGGTATCATTAGTGCTGAGTGTAGGACGAAAACCATACCAATTTGGTGGCACATGTCTTGCTTTTCCATAAAACTAAGTAATCTACTTTCCTTCTTCTTCTTCTTCTTCTTCTTCTTTTCTTCTTCTTCTGCTTCTTCTTCTTCTTACTATCAAGAATTAGGCATAAACCTGTTCCGAACTCACGAACGCGAGATATTCCAACTCGTACATCTCGATTACTGCCATCTTCTTCGAGGTCTTCCCCCTACCTTCTTCCAAATGGAATATATTCCGTAACTTTGAAGGGTATTCTCTATTCTGGCAACCGTTCCAAATGTTGCCTCCATTGGTTGCGGTACTCCTCCACTTTTTCTTTCAGACTAAATACACCCAACTCAGATCTAATTTACTGTTACGTATTAGATCCAGCCTCGAGCAGCCCTTCACCCTTCTTAAAAACCTCATTTCAGCTGCTTGGATCCTACTTTCTTGGCTTTTTGGGTAACTCATGACTCATTTCCATAAAAAAGGACTGGGGCTGCCATTACCTTGTAGAACTTTACTACTGTCTCTTTTCTAGCTGTGTTACACACTGTCCTGTTAAGGGTACCATAAATAGCTTAAAAGTAATCTACGTTTTATATAATTTTATTCTATATTTTTACGTGTTTTATTCGGTATTCGTGACAACTTGATATTTGAAAATGAATCATACAGAGGAAAACCTTAAAAGTTGATGGCTTTAACGTTCCATTCGGAGTTTTGAAGAAGAGTATAACTTATTACCAGGACAACACAACAAATCCACAAGCGTCGCCCGTCGACGATATAATAATACAAATGAGTCCTGATGCACAGACAATATATACAATTTTGAAGCGGAATCGCATTCGTTTGAAACCGTACATACATCTCTTTTAGTAATAACAGAATATTTATAACAGTATTTAAAATTTAATGGTCGTAAGAGATGTCATAAAAATAACCATAAACTGTTTAACAAATAATCACTTAGTTATTGCACGACTAATGGTAATTAATTTCTGAATGCTGACGTCATAATCTGAGTTTATGAGATAATTTCTAACGCGCATGATTATGTGTGTTTCGTTCCATATATTACTACTCTACGAACGAGGATACGGGTGAAATATTATTGCTATTTATAATTGCTTTCCTGCAATGTTGTTTAATACAGGAATTATTAAATTTAAATGTAAAGAAATCTGAATTTTGGCATATATGAATGAATATTATAAGAAATAAAAATATTGTTTTCATGTCGATTTTTCGAAATCGAGTTTTCACCACAAATATGCGTTTACATGCCTCCTGAATCCAAAATATGTTTTTACCGATTAATCTGAGTATTAAATTAAATATTATTTTTAGCGATTAATCTGTGTTTGCCCATAACAGGCAGGTGGAGTATTAAATTATTATTAGCACTCGATCTGCTAGTTCCAGGGCTACAAAAAATAGTTCTGTTTCTTATCGCATGGTCAGCCAATTATATGACTGAAACATTTAAGGACAGAAGAGGTAGAGGTATAAAAGACACTAGTCAGAGTTATCTCCTCTGAGAGTAATGAGTTTCATTATACAGCCAAATCCTGTGGTAGATGCTTTTCAGTGGGTCTGGCATGCTGATAAGCATGCTTTTTCACTCACTGAGGTAGGAGTGGTAAACCCTCCTCATTTTACTTAGTGAAGCATCTAGAGGTTCAAATCAACCTTTCGGCTAATGACCTAAGCAACAACACTGTGTATGTATGTGTACCCATGTTTGGGTGTGGTGAACAAAATATCTAAAGAACGAAATACCGTACGAACTTGAAAATTTGGACCTTAAGTTTGGTACCACTACGAAATCCAACACAACATTTTCATCGAAATCAGTTAACCGGAAGTAGGTTATAGTCTCTAAGCGTGTTTTTTACTCTTTGCGTTTTCTAAAAGCCATTTTTTTAAAAAGCGCCGTATATAGTTCATTTTTTTCCTCTATGTGATAGGTTAAGCGCCGTATCTGTTGAAATTCTTGAGTGGGCTGTGCTCTCGTGGTAAATTCTTTTTTAAGATTATGACCCTGATAGATCTATTTATTTTACGGCTAAAGTATGTAAATAAAGTTTTAAGAAATTAAAAAACCTACAAATTTATTTCTACAACACTTATTTTAGCGTTAATTAATGATTTTCTGTATTTTTCTCATCAAAATCGGTAAAGAATTGGTGTTTTAAAAATTACGGCGTTAAACATTCACCTTATGGATTTCACGACAAAATTGATATGATTCAAAATCTTACAATTTTAATTTCAAACATTTTATTCTACAAAGTCTAGTTTAGAATCGATTAGTGATTTTTCGTATTTTTAAGTTCTATAGAAATTGATTCACTCGTGACTGAAATTAGTTACATTTTTCATATTTCTTTAATTAATTATGACTAAATATAGGTTATATATTTCATTATTTACATTGACAAGAAAATGTCGTGTGAGTGTTTCACACCAGAAACAATTTTTTTCCGTAGAAACGAAACGGTACCAAAATTGGACAATTACACTTTGATTCCATTCCACATTGTTGGCACATATAGTTATTTATAATATATTTGAATACACCATCAAAATAGGTCTTTAATATAAAGGAGAATCAAATTCGGGTGGGGGAGAAATTTAGGAGAGGTTATTTATTCACAAAGTAAATTAGCTGAAGATAAATAATTTAATTTAATTTGCTGTCTGAAGAGTTGAATTTTTAAAACAAACGGTCCAGAATTTTAATTGTTACATTTTACAGAAGAATTATAACAGCATGCTTGTATAAAATACGAGTTAATTTATACGAAATATACTCATCTAGCATTTTCACGCCGCTTTTCTCGCTTTTCCTACTTCCTTTGTATAGTCTACTACTGTTTTTGGTTTTTTTTTGTAGTATAGTATTACCAAATCTTTATCGTTCCTTCTCTATTGTAGAAAGAAACAACGAACAAGGGTGGTATTTCCCCCTCTCCTCTTAGTATACTCTCTCTCAGTTTTAAAAGCTCTGACCGTGAGTCGACGTCATGGAAAATTTATAGCAGGAAGTGTTGACCCCTCCCTAGGACACTTTTGTTGTCAGCTGTGACTTCCCCTCACCGACAATTTCCACTCCTCCTGCCTTCATTACAAATTCCTAAACGCATTTAATACTCCAAACACGTTTGTGTGTTTATTCAAATCCTAATATATCTTCGGAATGTCCCCAATTTTAAAACCATGTCGTTACAATAAAATGCTTTTATTTTAATATTATTGAAAATCTTTTGATTTATTCAACTTTTATTGTTTTTGTTTCCGCTTTAATGTTTATTTCTAGCTATCGCATAAAAATATGGACATGGTTTGGAAAACCGTATTAAATTTTTTACGGGTAAAATATTTTGAATGGCTAACCCTTCTTCATGGTACAGTGGTTCAGAAATGAATCAGTTATTAAATACTACTGCAACAGTCGTAGAATTATATTTTTCCTTAAAGGCATCTTCTTCTTTATCTCCTCCTTCTGCTTCTTCCCCTCCTCTTCCTCCTACTCCTTTTTATTCTTCTTCATTTTTTTCAGGTGCCTATCCGTTCAGAATGTTGACGATCATCATAGCAATTTTCACTTTGTTCGTGGCACTGTGAAATAGCTCTTCCGAGCTCTTCCCAAACCAAGTTTTCAAATTTCGAGCCACGACATCCCTTCTTCTGCCAGTTCCACGCTTTCCATATAATATTTGTCCCTGAAGAATTGCTTGTAGTAACGAATATCGTGATTCTTAACGCATAATATGTCCAAAATCTTAAAAGCATAGAAATTCTGTAATTAATCAGTTTATATCAACTCACTTTAAAATTTCCCCATTAGAAAGCATTAAATTAATACGTATTAGTTGTCTTTATTTATACCAACCGGGTTAAAATGCAAAAAATCTGATGTGAAACACTCACACAACTTTCTCTTGCCAATGCAAATAATTAATAATAAACCTAACATTATTAATAAAATATTAGAAATGAACAAAACACTAACCTCAAAAACATAACCTTATTTTAATCATGAGTGAATGACGCAAAATGAAAATCGTACTCAGTTTGGCTTAAAAAACGGAAAATCACACTTTCATGCTAAACTAAGCTCCATGGAGAAAAATTCTTTAATAAAAGTTGTAGATATTTTAATTTCCTATAAATTTTATTATGTACACTTTTGTCGTAAAATTCCGTGTAGATCCTAAATACTAACTAACTAAAGCCGAAATCTTAAAAAAATCGATTTTTCACACGTTTTCGTGGGAAAAAAACAGAAAATCGCTAATTACCGCTAAACTAAGCGTTATACAAAAAAATGTTTGAAATAAAGGTTGTAGAATTTTTAATTCTCTACATTTTTTATTATATAAATTTTTGCGCTATATACATATTTAAGCCGTAATCTTAAAAAAACACTTTTTTACGTAAAAACACCCTCACCAAGAATTTCAGCAAACATGGCGCCTACCCTATCTTGTATAGAATAAAAAATTGAGTAAATGAGGCGATTTTTAAAAAAATCGTAGGACCAGATTTTGAGAAAATCACAAAAAGTGAAAAATTATACGAATAAACTACTACTTCCGGTTGACCGATTTTGATGAAAATGTTCGTATCGGGTCCGGTAGTGGTATGTAACTTAAGTTTCAAGTTTCTAGTTCGTACGATGTTCCGTTCTTGAGATATTTTGTACACGCACACACACACACACACACACACACGAAGACACACACACACACACAAAGACACACACAAACGAATCGCTAAAAACATGTTTTTTGGGTTCAGGAGGTTCTGAAAACCTTTTTGGGGGTTTTGAAAACCTTTTGGAGGGTTCTGAAAACCTTTTGGGGGTTCTGAAAACGTGTAGATCCGGTGAAAACTCGATTTTGACAAATCGACATGAAAATAATACTTTCCTTTCTATACAGGTATATTCATATAGGCAAGAGAAAGTAAAAATCATTATTGACGCTAAACTTAGCGTTGAGGCCTTCGGGCCAGCCCAGTCAGTCAGCTGGTAGTAAGTCGCTATTATTTGTTAAGTAACACCGGTTGGGCAAGCGACTTTGTATGGTGACCAGCTGACAGCCATCCATGAACAAACTCTACTGGGGGTCTCTGTTCAAACACATGCCTTATTCACGTCAAAAAAAATACAGCAGAAGCAGCCATTAAATTGGGTAGTTGTCAAAAATGTACAGTTCCCGATAACAAAAAAAGCTAAAAAAAAGAACTTAGCGTTGTAAAAATCCGGTTGAAGTGAATTTGTAGGGTTTTTTAATATCTTGAAATTTTGATTATACCGTATACACTTTTGCTCTAAAATACATATTATAGCCTCAAACTGAAATAATCTTTTACCACTAGAGCACAGCCTCCCTATGAATTTTAGCAGACATAGCGCTTACCCTATCTTGTACAGCATTAAATGTATAGTAAATAAGGTACATTTTTAAAAACCCTCAAAAGCCGCTTTTGAGAAAATCGCAAAAAGTGAAAAATCTCACAAATGAACTACTACTTTCGATTGAACGATTTTGATGATTTTTTTCTGGTACCCTAATGGTATCTAAATTCTGAGCTTTAATATCGTACGATATCCGTTCTTCAGTGTTTTTGTTCACACACTGAACAATCAGAAAATCGTGTTTTTTGGTTCATGGGCCTGAAAAATCGGATTTTCGCTGATAACTCAATTTTGAAAAATCGGCATGAAAACAGTTTTTTTCTTCCTTATAGTACTCTATATTCATATAGAGCAAGAAACCGTAAAAAATTAAAAACTACTAGAAATAAAAATGAAAGTTTTCGAAAATCTGGTGTGAAACACACACGACTTTCTCATGCCAATGCAAATTTTAAAAAATATAACCTAATATTAGTAGTTAAATATTAAAAATAAATAAAAAACATAACCTTATTTTTATCAAGAGTGAATGATGCAAATAAAAATCTACCTCAGTTTGACTTAAAAATACGGAAAATCACTCTTTCACGCTAAACTAGGCTCTGTAGAGAAAAAGCCTTTAAATAAAAGAAGTAGACCTTTTAATTTTCTATAAATTTGATTATGTAGGCCTACTCTTTTGTCGTAAAATGCATACTAAGGCCGTAATCTTAAAAAACCATTTTTAAAGATTTTCATGACAAAAAAAAACAGAAAATCACTAATTACCGCTAAATTAAGCGTTATACAAAACAATATCTGAATAAAAAAAATAAGATTTTTATATTTTCTACAACTTTAATTAATTATTACACTTTTGCGCTGAAATACATATTAAGGCCGTAATCTTTAAAAAACAAACCATTTTTTCTACGTGAAAAGTTTCCCCCAGAATTTCAGCAGACATGGCGCGTACCCTTTCTTGTAGAGGATAAAAAATGTAGTAAACGAGGCGATTTTTAAAAAAATCGTAGGAGCGGTTTTTGAAAAAATCACAAGAAAGTGAAAAGTGACACGAATAAACTGCTACTTCCGGTTGACCGATTTTAATGAAAATGTTCGTGTCGGGTCCTCTAGTGATACCTAATTTAAGTTTCAAGTTTCAACTTTGTACAATGTTCCATACTTGAGATATTTTGTTTGCACGCACGCACACGCACGCGCGTGCACACACAGACCAATCGCTAAAAACATCTTTTTTGGGACCAGGAGGTCTGAAAACGCGTATATCCGGTAAAAACTCGATTTCGAAAAATTGACATGAATACAATACTTTCCTTCCTATATATTTATATAGGCAAGGAAAGTAAAAATAGTACAACGAATAAAATAAATAACAATAAAAATGATAGTAAACCTGACTCTTTGTAGGGACACACTAATACTCTACCTTCAAGTAACTCGTCAACTAACAACAATACATTATCCGCTTTACACAAAAATTTTTATTACCTTAACTATATGCAGCCTACCACTTCTTTACTTTCTCTTGCCTATATGAATATATAGGAAGGAAAGTATTGTTTTCATGTCGATTTTTCGAAATCGAGTTTTCACCGGATCTACACGTTTTCAGACCCCCTGAACAAAAAAACATGTTTTTAGCGATTGGTCTGTGTGTGTGCGTGCGCGCGTGTGTGTGTGTATACAAAATATCTCAAGAACGGAACATCGTACGAACTTGAAACTTAAAACCTAAGTTACATACCACTACCGGACCCGACACGAACATTTTCATCAAAATCGGTCAACCGGAAGTGGTAGTTTATTCGTGTAATTTTTCACTTTTTTGCGATTTTCTCAAAAACTGGTCCTACGATTTCTTTTAAAATCGCCAGGTTTACTCAATTTTTTATTCTCTACAAGATAGGGTAGGCTTCATGTTTGCTGAAATTCTTGGTGAGGCTGTTTTCACGTAAAAAAATACTTTTTTTAAGATTACGGCTTTAATATGAATTTTAGCGTAAAAATTTATATAACAAAAGTTGTAGAGAATTTAAAAACCTACAACTTTTATTTCAAACATTTTTTTTATAACGCTTAGTTTAGCAGTAATTAGCAATTTTCTGTTTTTTCTCACGCAAACGTGAGAAAAATCGATGTTTTTAAGATTTCGGCCTTAGAATGCATTTTATGACAAAAGTGTATATAATCAAATTTATAGGAAATTAAAAGATCTACAACTTTTATCTGAAGCATTTTTCTCTACAGAGCCTATTTTAGCGTGAAAGAGTGATTTTTCGTATTTTTAAGCTAAACTGAGGTTGAATTTCATTTTGCGTCTTTCACTCATGATTAAAATTAGGTTATGTTATTAAAGTTAGTTTTTTGTTTATTTCTAATGTTTTATTAATAATGTTAGGTTTATTGTTAATTATTTACATTAGCAAGAGAAAGTTGTGTGAGTGTTTCACACCAGATTTTTAATCGTATTATAGTGTCATATTATAGTGTCGTATTATAGTGTCTCGTAATACCTAACATGTAGAAATCCAATTTTTGCGTTATGCTGGATATGGTAATTTGGCACTAAGCCCTCGAGTTAAAATTCGGGTATTTTTCATCATCGTAATACATTTTCGCTCTGCACTAGGTATACACTGAGTGAACGTAAAATAAATTTGTTATTTACCTTTGTACATTACAATGGGAAATTTGACACAGGTGTTCTATTTTACAATGAAAAAAAAATTCATAGCTAGACCTAACAATAGTTTCTACAATTATATTTAGGTAACAATATTTTAATGGATGGTCGACGGAGTGACAAAATAAAACAACAAACCATAAACAATGTGAAACAAAAACCCGTAAAAACTCATACATTTATTGAGTGCTGTTTTATTCAAGAGTACATGAAGTGCGTTATGTTTCACAACGGTCATTTTGCAGCCACTTTCACTATAGTCTTTATAATATTAATTGGCGAGATACCATTTCATCAAATTTCGTTAAGAAAAAAAGTCTGTTGTAAAACACACACGACTTTCTCTTCCTAATGTAAATAATAAAACATGTAGCCTATATTTAAAATTTCAGTAAACAACGTGAAATTAAAAGCACAACCTAATTTTAATCATGAGTGAATGATGCAAAATAAAAATCAATCTCTGTTCGATTTAATTCAGGAAATCACTAATTAAAGCTTAAATAAGCTCTAGAAAAAATGCTTGAAATAAACGTTGGCGATTGTTTTATTTCCTTTAATTTTAATTAGCTATAGAGGCCTACATTTTTGACGTTAAATACGTACATACTAAGGCTGCAATATTAAGAAAGTTCGTATTTATCGATTTTGACGATAAAATACTGAAAATCATTTATTATTGTTGCTAAACTATGCGTTGTATAAAAAATGTTTAAAATAAAACTTGTAGATTTGTTAATTTTTGATAGCTCTGACTAC
This sequence comes from Catonia carolina, assembly GCA_035578175.1. NCBI lineage: Eukaryota > Metazoa > Arthropoda > Insecta > Hemiptera > Achilidae > Catonia > Catonia carolina. The sequence continues at coordinate 10,603,506 of JAQMRL010000007.1, read as the reverse complement.
ACAAGCTTTTGTTTTAAAATGCATTTTAAGGCAACAATCTTTAAAAAGAAAACATGCTTCACCACAAGAGCATAGGCCCCCGTCAAGAATTTAAGCAACATGGCGCTTACCCTATTTTGTAGAGCATAAAAAATGTAGTAAATGGGGCGATTTTTTAAAACATCGTGTGAGCCGTTTTTGAGAAAATTGCAACGAAGTAGAAAACCGCACATATAAACTACTACTTCCGGTTGACCTGATTTCGATGAAAATGTTTGTGTCCTTTTATAGTACTTAACTTTAGTTCCAAGTTTCCAACTTCGCACGGCATTCTGTTTTTGAGATATTTTGCTCAGATACACACACACACACACACACACACACTAATTGCTAAAAACATTTTTCAGGGGGCGTGAAAACATGTATATCCGGTGAAAACTCGATTTCAAAAAATCAACATGATAACAATTCCCTAAAGCCTATAGGCTATTCTTATAGGGCATGAAAAAGTGAAAAATTAAAAAAGTTGTAAATTTATAGTGAATCACTTTAAGAAATTTTGGCATAACAATTTTATTTATCAACGGATTTAAATACACAAAATCCACACTAATTCAAACTAATTATGATTTGTACATGTTCGGAATAGTATACGAAATGCGTCAAAATAAAACAAATATCTAAAGAATGGAATATCGTGCGAATTTGAAACTTGGAATTTAAGTTAGGTACCACAAGGGGACTCGAAGTGAACATTTTCATCAAAATCAGTCAATCGAAAATAGTAGATGATTCGTGCAATTTTTTTACTTTTGTGATTTTCTCTGAAACGGCTCCTATAATTTTATTAAAATCGCCTGGTTTATTAATTTTGTTATTCTCTACAAGATAGGGTAACCGGCGTGTCTACTGAAACTCTTGGGGAGGTTGTGCTCTCGGGGGAAAATGATTTTTTTAAGATTTAAGATTTTAAAGCTGGGGCGAATTGAAAATTATGAATATTAATAGCTGTAATTACCTTGCTGTGCTTTTTATAGACCCACCCGATGATTGATCGCCCCACGTGTGGGCACTGAATTCAAAACAATATTGTCCTATACAACCACCAGACACTGCACCGAAATTTCTGCGATATACTGTGATTCGTTCAACAAGAATCGATTCATTTGAACTGGTGACACAAAAACGGCGGCGAGAATAAAACGGTCAGAAAACGATGATTAAAAAATCTGGTGTAAAAGACACACGATTTTATTTTCTAATGTAAATAATATCATTAGTATTGTGACACTTATTGCTAAGGTCCGTTTCGGGATCTAGGTAATTAAATAATTAATACACTAAGGTTTATAATTACAATTATTTATTACACTTAAAGGTTTACAAAATAAATAATAAACTAATTAAAATGACTTATTACAATAAATAACTTAATAATTTACTTAAAATAAATAATAAACAATAAATAACTTACTTAGCACTACTTACAATCACTTTTATAAGATCACACAAACATACAAAACACAGAAATTGAATTCACAAAAACTGCGCATTAACTTTACACAATACACAAACGCACACAAAGATGGTATAACCGTCGTTGATCAACACAATGCTCGGAATAGTTAACCTGTATAACAACCCGATAATCGCTCGTCAAAGATCAAACGAATACTGAACTGTGACCGCGCTCGGGGGTCTCTTTCATAGTGAATCAAAAGAACCTACTCGAAAAACACCGAATCTTCGAACAAACAATAGAGTACAAAAAAACCCTTTATAAGTGAGTGCTAGAAAAATCCATTGTAAATAAGTAAACTATTGTAAATAGAAAACGTAAACAACTTCATAAATAGCTGTACACAATACCCGCCTTTTATCATATATACTTCGAGAGCATGGTGACCTACGCGGCTGCAGTATGGGTTCACCGTTTGGACTTAAATAGAGGACTAGTTCAAAATTTAAGGAGCGCCCAGCGCAGAGCCCTGTTGGTTTGCACTGGAGCTTTTAGTACATGCTCCTATGAGGCTACCACCGTAGCGGGAAAGGCTCTCCCGGCGGATTTGAAAGTGCGAGTGCGTGCTGCAATGTGGAGATTGCGAAGGGGGCAGGAAGCCGAGATCTTCGGTGAGAGGTTCCGAGTCGCTCCGGCGGGTCGGGATCAGGATCCGGAGGGACCGGGTAATGTTAATGCCGATGTTATAAGGTTGCCCTGCCCTGCTCTTCAGAAGAGAGTTGAAACTCTCGCTCTTGAAGCATGGCAGCGCGAGTGGGACACCGCACATAAGGGAAGGTCTCTGTATGATTTCATCCAGGACCTGGGGGGATGGTACGCCTCTAGTGTTACATTAAGGACATCGGGTGTCCGAGTCCTAACTGGTCACGGTGAGTTTGCAGCATATCTAAAGCGGTTCCGCCTGCTGGCTGATGATTCTTGCGTCTGTGGGGAGGTCCAATCGAATACACACTTGCTGTACGATTGCCCCGCTCTTGGGGGGTCCAGACGACGACTGGCCCTGGAGCTTCAAGGCCAAGGGGAAAATTGGCCTCTCTAGGAACGTTCGAGCTTGTACCGCGAGGTGCATGCCCGGGCGGTGTGGGGGTTCCTTGACGAGATAGCTACGTTCTACCGTCGTCATGTAGTTTAATTAAGGGTTGTGTCCCGGCACTGTCGATGACACTGAAGTCTAAATTACAATGGTGTACAAACACTTTCTGGCGAATTTAAAGGCGACTAGGTCCTAACTGATATTTTATTATTAGTTATTATGTTTTAAAATCTTCGACAATCAATTTTACCTGACTGTTAGGACCCACATGATTCTGACGCGGGCCTTGAGACCGAAGAGGCATCCTGACAAGAGGGCGAGTATTGCACACACTCCCCAGGTCTGCCGACCTGGCTCCGACTCGCCCTCGAAATTTTTATTTTCTATAACTAGTTTTTATATATCTAAATCAAGGTGACTGTCGCCGTCACAACGTTCAATAAGAGTTCTTAGGAACGACCTCCAGGTCTATGCCTTCCGGCGACCAATTGGAGGGGAGGTGGTGGGAGAAATGCCAGCAAACCATTACCATTACCATTATCATATATACAATAGCGCTGTGTTATTAAATAATTTTTATGAATAGACATGCCTTTATTGTCATTATCGTCATATGTCACTTATGTCCTATTATTTATTCCTTTTTCACTCTATTATCTACTTTGTACCATTTCATGAAAACACTAGAACCTTTGCGAACCATCCTTTCCTTCGATGTTGTTACAGTATATTAGTATTAGTACTATGCATTTTAGGAAAATTCCTCAGCTCTGTTACACATATCTAACGTAGGTTTAAGTCTACAGCCAATATTTTGGCTGTAGAATATTCCTAATTTCTCGGCGGTTGTTTTTCCAAATTGAGTTGTTGTTCGTCTAAGCTCATATTTAATATAAAAATTTAAAATATGAAAACGCACTCACTCTCAAGAAGAAAGCGACCAGACTGAACCTCTCACACAAAGTTATCGAGTCCTATGTGACATCCACAAATCGCAGACCGCCGCGACAGACCACTTTCTGTGTGCTCGAACCTTAAGGTGTTAAAAAAGGTGTTCATATTTGTTTATACAAATATAAATATATTATTTTACGACACAATAAAATGTATTTAACTTGTATGGTATTTTTAAAGTGATATTTAAGAAAAACAAAATGTGAAGTGAAACCAAAAAAACAGTAAAGTATTTTATTTAGTTAAGCTTTTTAAGATCTATCTTTAATTTTAAGATCTATTTTAGATCTATTTATTAAAATATAGACCTAAATTCTATCTCAGTTGTTAGCTATTTACAATGCAATAGTATTTCAGCACCAATTCAATGCATACAATCTAGAAATACATATAAATGAGATTGCATGGAGTACGAGTAACATAAAGTTCTTAGAGAGAGACAGAATGAGATTTGAATGTATATATATCAAGGGTAAGAGTGAGATGGAAATTTTAAGTCTTTGATATAATTGGTGGGAATGCAAGTAACGGTATTATGTACAGTGTTTCTTGTCTGTAATGTTGGTACGTACAATAGTTAAGTTGAATAAGAGAATGACAAGCAGGTTATGCAACCACATACAAATGAATTGTAAATTTCCCTTCCATCTTTATTTACCATTAGCCTATCACTATTGTATAAATTCGCTGGTTATATATTATTCATATTGTGCAAAGGTGTTCATTTGTTTATTCTATGGAATTTTAAGTAGATTTACTTATCGTATTTCAATGTACTTCGATGGGTTCATCAGATTAAATATTTATATACAGGGTGCACTAATCAGAATTTAATTGAATAATTCTTGACTTTAAAAATATTATACAAAAACTATTTGGTGAAACTCTCACAAAAAATTTTCTCGGCAATGTAAATAAGTAAAAATATAACCTATCAGTTTTGTAAAAAATTTAATATGAAAATATTACCAAATTTTAATCATGAGTGAATGACGCTAAATGAAAATCAACTTCTGTTAGACTTTTCTTTTTTTTCTTTTTTTATATTCGAGGTGGCGAGAAAAACTCATGTTCACTTCCTCACGGTGGGGGAAGTAGTGTCGGACATAATTGACGCGTCCTCGTCCAGCCTCAAGGAGGCCGCAACCGCCTGCCCACCAAAAACCTGCCGCCTGGCCACTTGATCCGACATCAGCCAACAATCCTCCACCTCCCTCGGATTTGCTTAAATAATACTACAAGGGAAATGAGTAAAAAACAATTTACATACTTTCAGCGGGGCGTGGAAGGGAACCGTAGCCTAATTCCCTTCTCACTGCCACTGACCAACACTCACTCTCTCACTGTCATTCATCTCTTTCATCACCAGCTCAGGAAATTAGTGTGCCTACCTTACCTTCTCAGATCGGGACAGGATGATTCACTGTCGGAGAGGGTGACCCTGCTGATCTCCATATGTCTCTTCCGTCCGCAGTCTCTCGACCAGACTCTCCGCAAACTGAACGACCAACTTTTAGCTCTCCTCATCTCGCAGAATCACTGCCCCTACTCTCTCTGGGATCCACTGTGCAACGCTTATCTTCTCATATGTCTCCATTCTGTCGAGGCCAAAATAGGGACATTTTTCAAAAATATGCGCAATGGATTCCTCCTCTTCACTGTCGCACAGTCGACATTTTGGTACTTCATGAAGTTTGAACCTCGTCAAATATGACCCAAAGTAACCATGCCCCGTTATCAACTGCGTCAGCTCGTGGTTGGTATCACCAATTTTCCTCCTTATCCACACCTCGACATTTGGAATGAACCTCTTTCTCCACTCTCCGACCCCAGCTTCGCTCCATCACTTCTGCCATCAACTGAGTAATCGACTCCAACATTCCTCTTTATCAGCACCAGCTCGCTGCTCTTCCCTCCCGTACGCCACTAGATCCCATTGATCATTTAAATCAACTTCTGTTTGACTTAAAAAGACAAAACTAATTGACGCTAAACTACGTTCTTTATATAAAAAACAAATTGAAATAAAAGTTGTAGGTTTCTTAATTTTCTACAATTTTAATTATATACACTTTTGGGATCTTTTCCCATATCCTACAAGAACGTGCGGATTGCAGGTGAACGATTTAATGAAATAGTAGAAGCTAAAAATCAATAGCTTACATGTGTCATGAACACTTGTAAAAAATTATACGATTATAAAAATTATCCGTACGATTAAAAATAATGAAATATATTTCAGCTTGTTACATTCATTTTGCTTTAAAATATTAACTGTAAATTTCAGCAGATTTTAGCTTATTTAAAGCAATTTAAGTTAATTGTAAAGCATCAGTATCACTTACAATTAATTATGGAGGCCAGTTAGTACCTATGCCAGCAAAGATCTTTTCAAATAAGTTACAATGGCAATGCCGTTGACGCCACATGTACTCTGCAAGAAAGGATTTTAGTAATTTCGGTTTGTACCACACACCGTTATTACGGTGTTTTGCTAAACGCCACGTACTTTTAATTGTCTGGAAATGTTCACCAGTTTGTCAATCAATGGTTTACTGTTCTATGATTATAATTTTCATTTAATAGTCATTATTAGTTTGATGTTTTGTTCTCCAACACTCAGATGTGCGGCGTGTAATATGAAATTAATTTTTGAAATAAATAAAATTGCAAATTGAGATTTAAAAATATTTAATAAAAATGAAAATATTGAATTGATTAAATATATGTTACATAAAAATATATGTTAATGAAATTTATTGATGAAACTTTAATTATTATGAGTCTATTTGTTTTAATTGTATTTAAATGTTATAATAATATATTGCAATATTTGTTATTAATATTCAAGTTCGATAAATAATATTTATGAGCTCAATTAATTAAATAATAATTATTTAAAATTACGAAAATTGTTATGATTTCTTGGAGTCCTTGCTTGTTGTGGTCCATACATCAATTGGGAATCAAATGGGACGTCAATGCATTGTTGCATTCGGTTTTATAGTATTGAATAAATTTATTTAAACTTTATCTTCATATTTTAAAATAATCAAACTAATTTCGTTTGGTTTCATAATTAAATTGACTCTTGGTATTTAATAATTTCCTTTAATTATTTTCTTACTGGTTCAAATTATTTAATTAAAATTATACTATCTTTTGTTTCTTGGTTTAAATTCAGATATTTGGTTTCTAGAATATTAGACTATATTTTCTTCTTATAATTTATCTTTATATATTTAGTTACTGTTTAGAATATTCAAACTTTTATTTAGAAATTGTTTAATTTTGATTATTATTTATTATTATATTTAAATTTTTTTGAATATACAACAATTGATTTATTAAGTTGGATCTTAGATCAACGAAATACTGGAACATAGACTGCTATCCTACAAGCGGTGGCCAATCTGTTCAGCTATGCTATTGAAATGGATTCATTACTAGGTGAGTTTACGAGAAAATTGCGGGAGCTCCTCACCGGGGATCGGCATGAGGAGCGGTATGTGCAACGGTGCGTGGCGCTTAGGATGTCTAGATGTTGGGATAAGCTGGATGTCAAGTTAGTCAGTGAATTAACTATATGGCTGGCGGTATAAAATCTACCCAGACTCCTTGGTACTGTGTGGAGGCTCCGTGGGATGCGTCTGCTCTGAGTATTGGTGGCTTAAGTAATTGGGTAGTGCTGGCCGTGTGCTGGTTTCCTTCTGGCTTTCCTGGTTTTTGGCCTTGTTTGTTTTAACTGGTATTTTCCTATGAGTTTCTTAATTCTATGAGGTTCTCTTCAGTCTGTGCCCCTTCTCTTGTTTTAATGGTCCTTAATCCTTCTGCTACGGCAGGCAATCTCAGTTGTCCTGGTAGTTACCAGCTTTAAAAGGCGGCAAACGTATTATGAAACGATTTGTTCGGGTTATTTTTAAAATAATGTGGCTTAAATTGCTCTATAATTTCATATAAAACACAATTCAAATGTATTGATAGCAAGGTTGAAACGACGGTTGTTAGTTGCCAAGTTACTCTTGAAGTTGTCCTATCTTCAAGACAATGTAACTTATAGAATATTTCGTCTATAAGGTTGTGTATAACTACCTACTTACTCAGAATAATGCGTAGATACTATAAAATTAAACCATTTTTGTCCTACGTGCAACTGTTGGCGTGGTATGCGGAAATTCTGAGAGTAAATATTGTTTTTCTTCATCAAAACTCCCTCGACATGTTTCATGGCCTATTACAAACCCTATCCTTTTAACACTACTACATAATTTAGTATTTGTGTATTTGTAACTGTATATGTGTTCAATGTCAATACTACTCACATACGTATTGTGAATAAGATGGCGGGGAATGGCAGGAAATTGACAATACAACACTCTTCGAATATCACAGATTCTGTTCCCACTTTGCTCCTTGAAAATTTTAAACTGCAATTATTAGGACTAATGTTGCTCTAAATTATATTGTAAAACATGGTTTTATTCACAAAAATGTCTTCTACAAATTATGTTCTGTACAATTTCATGATAAATTTAAATTTTAGCACGTTACAGCCAAAAATATAAAGTAACCTACAAATTTTTACGCGCAAAAGTGGAAACACTTTGCACGCCCGCTGTAGCTAGCGAAAAACGCAACCGATTTTTATGTTTTTAAAATTAAAATAACCGTACGTGTTGTATAAAATGACTGTAATTTCTTCACAATTTTCTATCGGTAATGGCCTTAGATAAATTAATTTATTTAAGAGCACGTTTTGATATTTTGAACATTCACTATACGACGAAAAACACGCCGTAGCAGAAGGGTTAATTTAGTTTTTTTTGTTGTTATATTGGCTGCCTACAGAGGCCTCCAATTTTGGATTGATAGCGGCATATTAAGGCTTTTGCTGTTCTGCCGCGATCTCCCTCATCGACCTGTCATTCCAATCCCCTACTTTAGTTATTCCTTTGGTGTGGATAGGGTTGGCTATGACGAAAGGTGGGAGGCCAACAAAAAAATTATTTTTAATCGTATAATTTTTGTTAAGTGTTCATGACAAATGTACTGCTTTTAGCGTGTACTGATAAAATTAGGCGTTCACCTGCAACTTGCACATTTCTTGTAGAATATTGGAAATAATCCCAAAAGTGTACATAATTAAAGTTGTAGAAAATTAAGTAACCTGCAACTTTTATTTCAAATATTTGTTTATATATTTCAAGAACTTAGTTTAACGTCAATTGGTTTTGTGAAAATGCACGATTAGAAAAAGAAGACTAAATTTCACGCACACTCGCATGAATAACAACCGGTTGACAAAACAATTTTTTAAAACACTAAACACTATACCTAAGGTGTCATTGTTGTTGTTTAGGTCATCAGCCGAAAGACTGGTTTGAACCTCTAGAGGTTTAACTAAGTAAAAACGAGGAGTGAGGTGGTTTACCCATGCCTTCCTTACTGAGTGGAAAAGTACTCTTATCAGCATGCCGGGCCCTCTGAAAAGCACGAATTTTCCACTCTGCAAATGACACCTTCACTTCATTCACCACAGGGTCTGGCTGTATAATGAAATTCATAACTTTCAGAGGAGATAACTCTGATTAGTGTCTTTTACACCACGACCTCTTTTGTTCTTAAATGATTCAGCCATTCAATTGGCCGACCATGTGATAAGAAACAGAACTATTTATTTTAGCCCTGCAACGAACAGATTGAGTGTAAATAATTTGACACTCCACCTTTCTGTTATGGGCACCAAGTGTTATATAAATGGTTTAAATAAGCCAAAAAGGATATTGAAAAACCGGAATAAACTGAGAAAACTTAATGAACCGAACCAAGTTCAGACAGTCAATTACGGACTTAAAGAGCTTCCATGAAGAGCAAAAATAAAACACCGAGTGGTTGGAAGAAAGGAGAAAAGTGGTACAGTGAACGAATGCTGAGAATGTGGGCTGCAAAGAGAGCTTCCAGAAACGTCTAAAGTCAACTCACTGGTCTAAAATTAGCCTTTCACAAGAAACAAATTAATAATTACAATTAATGACTAAACTTAGCCAACTAACAAAAAGAATTAGATTGAATTAATTTAATTAATTACAAAACTTACGCTTAAACTTAACTTGACTATTATTAGAAACTGTCATTTAGAAATCAAACTAATTACTTGTCTACAACCACTTATTACCACCCACGCCCACAACTGCTATTAAAAGTAATGCAAAACCGGTCCAACAAAGACACTATTTCTAAACGGTAAGATAACACTTTACATTCGCAATTCAAGTACTACTTGACTTCAAAGGCACTAATGGTTTTTATAGCCGTGGTCTGATAGTTTTCCAAACAAACTAGATCGTTCTAACAAAATATCCTATATTCTCGAATAGAGTAGATGGAATCAAAATACAAACAAACGTTTCGACTACTTTAGATTTCCTAGAATTCGTAATCAAAAATCTTATTCATTGTAATTCACTAATTTTGTTCAACACACTTCACCCCATACAATACCTAATTTCTTACAACATACAATCTATTTCCTATTCGTTACAATATAAATGGGAAAGAACTCTCTGACTTACTCACTCATCACCGATTCTCCTACTTGCACAGTAGCTAGAAAGCTAAAATTTCGAGGGAATATTCCCTTTAGAGTAAATGGAAAATTTAAACGTAAACGATTTTAACTTTTCATCATTAAAGGTTTGACAATGGTGTTCTACCCGTAAACCTATACTTTACGTTTACCAATTTCCAGATCAACTGACAGCTGAAACTTGCTGGAAATGTTACTTATAGCTCAACTAAAAATCTACCCCTTAACCATTCCCAAAATGTTACCCCTAAGGGATGAAAATAGTATTTAACCCTTAAACATATTAATTTTTTACTAAGTTACTAGGTTTTTATACGAAAGAAGTTCATTTACATCGGTCAACTGAAATTAGTTTATTCGTGCATTTTTTACTTTTTTGCAATTTTCTCAAAAATGGCTTATACGATTTTGTTCAAAATTGCTGACATTCATGGGCCTCTCGTGGTAAAAAATATTTTTTAAGATTATGGGATTAACAAGCATTTTAGGGCAAAAGTGTATATAATTATTACAATTTCAAAATTGGAAGATGTGGCTTGCTCTACTTGTACCGTTCTCGCCTCTCTCACTCCTGTGCGTCAATACTATTCCCTTACTGTCGATCTAACTGTTAATCATCGCCAATGCTGCTCCACCTATCACAAATAGGCAGTTAGAGAGGAAAATCTTCCCTCGTCTTCAGTTGGCCCATGGGCATAGGAATTATTTACTATTTTGTTGTGTTATAATTACCGTTATATAAATTAATTAATAATGTTACAGTTGCGTTAATTTATCATGTCTCTACTCCATCGGTGTTTCAGCCGTGTTTGTGCGATTCCTGGTAGGTCCGTAGAATTCATATTGCTTAAGGGATTGTTATGATTGTGAAGTTTGTCTCTGAACCTACGGTACAGTGTTAGATATGTGTCGTTGACGACACATATCTAACGCGTAAGTCATCGTGTAGTGTTCTTTTGGATACATAACTCGTGTAATTAATAATCAGTCGTAAGAATTTACTTTGAAAACGTTCTATTTGTGAAATTACTGATAGCTTTGCTGCACCATAAATTTGACTACAATACATCCAGATCGGTTAAAGCATCGCCTTGTATGTCAAGAGTTTTGAAACCATGGGTAGTTTTGACCACTTGGCTAATAGCCTGTACAGCTGTTTCAGTCTGTTATTTAGTAGCTGCCGCTTTTGGTTGACGAGCTTGTTTCACGTCAACCGCCTGGCTAAATATAGCCCAAGGTACCGAACATTGTTTGCTTGCGGAAGAGGTTGGTTGAATAAAGATAATTGTGGATACGTTTGCCGGCGAAGGGTGAAGGTCATTTGGTACGTTTTGTTCATATTAATTTTTTTTATACGCCATCTTCTAAACCATACTTCGAGAATGTCAAGATGATATAAATGTCGTTTGAAGCATGAACAGTGTCATCAGAGGATGAAAGAACAACAGTAACATCTGCGAACGTAGCAAGCAAAGTAGTAGGAATTTGTGGTACATCCGAAATGAAAATAGAAACATTTTATGTAAAAATTAACTTCTACAGTGCTTAGTTTTGCAACAACTAGTGATTATTTTTTAAATTCCCACTTCAAAATTCAATTCCAACAGATTCTAAGTCTACATCAGATTTTTATGAAAATCAAGAAAATTATTCTACAACGTCGGTTGTTCATGTAATTTTTTACTTTCCCTTGCCTATATGAATATATAGGAAGGAAAGTATTGTTTTCAAGTCGATTTTTTGAAATTGAGTTTTCACCGGATATAGCCTACACGTTTTCAGACCTTCTGAACCCAAAAAACATGTTTTTTTAGCGATTGGTCTGTGTGTATGTGTCTGTGTGTGTGTGTGTGTGTGTGTGTGTGTGTGTGTGTGTGTGTGTGTGTGTGTGTGTGTGTATGTGTGTGTGTGTGTGTGTGTGCAGATGTACAACATTTTTTAAAGCATTTTTGTCTACAGAGCCTAGTCTAGCGTAAAAGAGTGATTTTCCGTATTACTAAGCCAAACTGAGATTGGTTTTCATTTTTCATCATTCACTCATGATTAAATAAGGTTATATTTTTTGTGGTTAGTTTTTTGTTTATTTCTAATGTGTTATTAATAATGTTAGGTTATATTGTTAATTATTTACATTGGCAAGAGAAAGTCGTGTAAGTGTTTCACACCAGATTTTTAAAAGTTAGAGCATTCGCCTTGTATCCGGACATGTGGAGATCTATATAACGGATACCCGAATAACGGGAGTTTTTATTCCGCTTATTCACTATGCTTGGTAAACAGAAATAGCCAAGTTATAGCAGGCTACAAATACCCGGTGAAGGATTACCCCCATGCCAATATATCATACCAGATATATGAGTTTTGGAACCTAATTGTTATAATACACATTTCATGTACATTCGGTACATTCAGATAAAGCGCGAAAAAGTGGAACATGAACTAGATTTGACGGCCAACGATTACGACGCGTAATTTGTATTCCATGAGCGTATAACAAACACCGATCATTGTAGATACAATTAACAGTAAACAAAGTGAATTAATCCTGATAATAATCAGCCTAAATTGTTTAGTAATTAGAGGATATTAAAGCCTAATACAACCATGAATTTACAGCAAGATAGTCAGGTGTATTTGGGATACCATTGAAAATTTATCTAATCCTTTATAAACAGATGTGCGTCTGCTATTAAACCTATCTATTCATTTCTCCAGCCAAGACAATTTAACACCGAAAATAATAATTTACTTAGATTTATTTATGTTCTAATTATCTCATAAATTTTAGGATTAACCGTATCATATTTTTGAGATCTCTTCCTACATAAATTTTCCGGATTAACAAAGTGATTCACGAAAAAACAAAATATTCTTTTACATTGAAAATAAGTTAATATATTTCATATAAATATACATCCGCAAGTGCTTCGTTAGCGTGTTACAAATAGCGAAAAATTTCGCCCGGATTTTGGCTTATCCTATGAAATAAGGTCGTAATGAATTTTTTTGGGCGTTTCTACCCATTACAGACAGGTTGAGTGTCAAACTATTTACACTCAATCTGTCCGTTGCAGGGCTAAAATAAATATTTCTGTTTCTTATCACATGGTCAGCCAATTAAATGGCTGAATCATTTAAGAACAGAAGAGGTGGAAGTGTAAAAGACACTAATCAGAGTTATCGCCTCTGAAAGTAATGAATTTCATTTTACAGCCAGATCCTGTGATGAATGAAGTGAAGGTGTCTTTTGCAGAGTGGAAAATATGTGTTTTTCAGAGGGCTCGGCATGCTGATAAGCGTATTTTCCACTCAGTGAGGAAGGCAGTAGTAAACTTCTTTAGTTCTCATTTTACTTTACCTCTACAGGTTCAAACCAGCCTGTCGGCTGATGACCTAAACAACAACAAGAAATTTTTAGGGCATTATACAATTTTTACTTTCTCGTGCCTTATATAAATATATATGGAAGGAAAATATTGTTTTCATGTCGATATTTTGAAATCGAGTTTTCACTGAAATACCCGTTTTCAGGCCCTCGAACCCAAAAACCCATGTTTTTAGCAAATGGACTGTGCGTGTGCGTGTTTGTGCGCGCACTTGTATCTGTTAGAACAAAATATCTTAAGAATGGACTGGAGTACGAAATTTAAACTTCAAACTTTAAGGTACCACTCTGAAATCCAACACGAACATTTTCATTAAAATCTTAAAACCGAAAATAAAAAGTTTATTCGTGCAATTTTTCTTTTTTTGCGATTTTCTAAAAATGGCTCCTAAGATGTTTTAAAAAATCCCCTCATTTACTACATATTTTTACTTTCTCTTGCCTATATGAATATATAGGAAGGAAAGTATTGTTTTCATTTCGATTTTTCAAAATCGAGTTTTCACCGGATCTACACGTTTTCAGACCCCCTGAACCCAAAAAACATGTTTTTAGCGATTGGTCTGTGTGGGTGTGAACAGAATATCTCAAAAACGGAACATCGTACGAACTTCAAACTTGAAACTTAAGTTACATACCACTACCGGACCGGACACGAACATTTTCATCAAAATCGGTCTACCGGAAGTAGTAGTTTATTCGTGTAATTTTTCACTTTTTTGAGATTTTCTCAAAAACTGGTCCTACGATTTTTTTTAAAATCGCCTAATTTACTAACTTTTTTATGCTCTACAAGATAGGGTAGGCGCCATGTTGGCTGAAATTCTCGGTGAGGGTGTTTTTACGTAAAGAAATTGTTTTTTTAAGATTACGGCTTTAATATGCATTTTAACGCAAAAAAATATATAATAAAAGTTGTAGAGAATTTTAAATCCTACAATTATTATTTCAAACATTTTTTTGTATAACGCTTAGTTTAGCGGTAATTAGCAATTTTCTGTTTTTTTCTTACGAAAACGTGTAAAAAATTTCTTTCTTTAAGATTTCGGTCTTAGTATGCATTTTACGACAAAAGTGTATATAAAAAAATTTATAGGAAATTAAATTATCTACAACTTTTATTTAAAGCATTTTTTGTACAGTGCCTAGTTAAGCGTGAAAGAGCGATTTTCCGTATTTTTAAGCCAAACTGAGGTTGATTTTCATTTTGCCTTTTACTCATGAGTAAAATCAATCATGATTAAAGTCATTAAAGTCTTTAATCATGATTAAAGTAAGGTTATGTTTATTGAGGTTAGTTTTTTGTTTATTTCTAATGTTTTATTACTAATGTTAGGTTTATTGTTAATTATTTGCATTGGCAAGAAAAAGTTGTGTGAGTGTTTCACACCAGATTTTTCTGCTTGCTCTACAAGATACCATAAGTGCCATGTCTGCTGAAATTTTTGAGGAGGCTGTGTTCTCGTGGTAAAAAATAGTTTTCATCAGATAGCAACCTTAATTATGCATTTTAGGGCCAAAGTGTAGACTATTACAATTAAATTTAATTAAAATTAAAAACCTAAAAGTTATCCTAAGCATTTGTTTTTATAATCCTTAGTTTAGCGTCAATTACTAATTTTCTGTATTTTACTTATCAAAATCGGTAAAAAATGATATTTTTAAAGACAACAGCCTAAGTACACATTTTACTAAAAAAATGTACTTAATTAAAGTTATAGGAAATTTAAGCCTTTCAGTGCTGAAACAATATGTTAAAGTTTATTATGACAGATTGTTAGTTTAATATTGACAGATTGGTCATTAGAATCTACTGGTCGTTTTGGTACCTTAACGATGGTTTCAACGTGTTAAAATTTTCGGACTAGCTTAGAATCGAACCCGGGGGACCTTTTGCTTTGTAGGCAAGTGCGCAAGTCACTACGCTACGGAGGCGATTCAAAATAAATTATTTCATTAATTTTTATTTAAAAGGTTTTTTGAAATGTTCAGTTATCCGACGTTGGCACTTTACGCATAACTTACGGACATCCGTTAAACCGGATGTTATAACTATGTAAAATTTATAGACGTCCTGTTTTTAGGACGTTGGTACTGGAAGGTTTAAAAATCTATTATAACTTTTATTTCAAACATTTTTCTCTACAGAGCTTAGTTTAGCGTCAATTGCTGATTTTGCATATACGAGTATTGCATATATCTCGTATATACATCGATCCGGATATTCGTCGATTCCGGATAATTGGTCCACTGGTTAATTGGGGCAGCCGGTTTTTTGGGACAGTTCTTTAATGAACAAAAGCAGAAAGGGATTTTACATTGATAAATACTCCGTTTATTCGGTCCATAATGCCGCTTATTGGGGCCAATCTGATGTACGTTTTTGTATTTATGTTTTATTGAAACCATTACAGGCCAGCGACGAACAACTTGTGGTTCTAAGCGGCAAGAAAAGATAATAGGAAACAGTAATTACTCATCAGTCATAACAGGGATGTTATTTACAGTACAATGTGTAGGCTACATAATCGTCATTGCACAAATTTCAGTGAGTCATGTCCACTAGTTATTCCCAACCTAATAAGCTGTACAGCCTCCTTGCAACTTATGGTTAGTTGTCACTTGTCTTACCTACATAGAACGTTCGTAAATTCCATGCTTCTCATCAGTTTTTGTGGTTTCATGAGTGTACTGTAACACACTGTTTTTCGAGTCTAATTGTTTTGTTTTCTGCAAGCATACGTTTTTATTGTGTTTTTTTAAATTCCCATTCGTTTCACACATTTTGTTGATATTTTCTTGCGTAGGCTTACAGTACAGTACCTACTATCAACGTCTTTGTGTGTTAAATGCCGCGTAACGATATGACTGTATGAACGAATAAAGCTTCTCGACAGAATAAAACCGTATCCACCTAACTTAAGCCAACGTAAACTATCGGAACTAACCGGTCTACCGAAAATTATGATACCTTGTATCATGCTCCAAGAAAATAAAATACTCCAAGAGTGGGCATTAAAATATCATGAAACATCTCAGAAAAGAAAACGCGAAGGAAGGATTCACTTGTTGAGAAGCGTTGAATGAATGGTTTGCCATTGTAACTTCGCAAGGTGTTAGTGTCAATGGTCCAATGCTTAAAACCAAAGCTAAATGTTTTGCTAAAAGTTAATAATATTGTTCTGATACGCTGTTATTTTTTCGTGTGTATATGGATAGAACTTGTATCGCACATAATTAGTCATTAATTATGTTGCTGATAAATTAATGTATTTTATAATAGCAAAGAAAATAGTTTATTTAAACATGCGTTAAAAGTAATCGTTATAAAAATAAAGAGAACAATCAATTAAATGTAACCGCTAGCTCATAAATATATATTACTATTCCCGACATAATAGTGATACATTTTTACTTTCTCTTGCCTATATGAATATATAGGAAGGAAAGTATTGTTTTCATGTCGATTTTTCGAAATCGAGTTTTCACCGGATCTATACGTTTTCAGACCCCCTGAACCCAAAAAACATGTTTTTAGCGATTGGTCTGTGTGTGTGTCTGTGTGTGTGTGTGTGTGTGTATGTGAACAGAATATCTCAAGAACGGAACATCGTACGAACTTGAAACTTAAAAATTAAGTTAGGTACCACTACCGGACTCGACACGAACATTTTCATCAAAATCGGTCAACCGGAAGTGGTAGTTTATTCGTGTAATTTTTCACTTTTTTGAGATTTTCTCAAAAACTGGTTCTACGATTTTTTTTAAAATCGCCTGGTTTACTCAATTTTTTATTCTCTACAAGATAGGGTAGGCGTCATGTTTGCTGAAATTCTAGGTGAGGCTGTTTTCACGTAAAAACGTTGTTTTTTTAAGATTACAGCTTTAATATGCATTTTAGCGCAAAACTTTATATAATAAAAGTTGTAGAGAATTGAAAATTCTACAACTTTTATTTCAAACAATTTTTTGTATAACGCTTAGTTTAGCGGTAATTTGCGATTTTCTGTTTTTTTCTCACGAAAACGTGAGAAAAATCGATTTTTTTAACATTTCGGTCTTAGTATGCATTTTACGACAAAAGTGTATATAATTAAATTTATAGAAAATTAAAAGATTTACAACTTTTATTTAAAACATTTTTCTCTACAGAGCCTAGTTTAGCGTGAAAGCGTGATTTTCCGTATTTGTAAGCCAAACTGAGTTCGATTGTCATTTTGCGTCATTCACTCATGATTAAAATAAGGTTATGTTTTTGAGGTTAGTTTTTGTTTATTTCTAATATTTTATTAATAATGTTAGGTTTATTATTAATTATTTGCATTGGCAAGAGAAAGTTGTGTGAGTGTTTTACACCAGATTTTTATGTATGTTTGTGTCGGCAAAAATTTAGTAAATGTTCATGTGGGGAGAAGTTCGTTACTTGTCTCAATAACCTATTAAAAGTAAAATTAATGTGTCGATGTTTAAGTAAGCAATCACTCACCATGATATTAATTTGTATTGTGTGTAGTAATTGCTTACACGTGTCTTGTAATTTTTAACGGAAAATGAGAACTTCGAAACTTAAAAAGAAGGGTTCTCATTGGTTCGACGTCATACTTAGAGGGGGTTGTACCGAGTTTATATATAGAGGGCAATTGTAATTTTTCGAGGAGTTCATCATTAATTTTAACAGATAGATAATGGTTTGAGTTAGGGAGTTTGTTAATTTCAATAAATCGGAGTTCATTAATTTCAATAGATCGGAGTTTGTTAATTTCATTAGATCATAGTTCGTCGTGAATCTCAATAGATAGTTTGGCGTGAAGTGTAACAGTCATCATTATTGTTTTGTTATTTGTTTTTAAAGTTAATAAAAAACGGTGTTAATAATTTATATTGTAAGCTGCGGGGAACATCAATGTTACATATCAGGTTTTTATAGAATAATCATATAAAGTTTGAATTGTTAATATTTTTCTATCTTGTGCTCATCAATTGTTTAAGTTTAATTAAAATATTCAATACCGTAAAATTAATATGTTATTACTTTCTCTTGCCTATATGAATATATAGGAAGGAAAGTATTGTTTTCATGTCGATTTTTCGAAATCGAGTTTTCACCGTATCTATACGTTTTCAGACCCCCTGAACCCAAAAAACATGTTTTTAGCGATTGGTCTGTGTGTGTGTGTGTCTGTGAGTGTGTGTGTGTGTGTGTATGTATACAAAATATCTCAAGAACGGAACGTCGTACGAGCTTGAAACTTAAAACGTAAGCCGTATCTATACGTTTTCAGACCCCCTGAACCCAAAAAACATGTTTTTAGCGATTGGTCTGTGTGTGTGTGTGTGTCTGTGAGTGAGTGTGTGTGTGTGTGTGTGTGTGTGTGTATGTATACAAAATATCTCAAGAACGGAACGTCGTACGAGCTTGAAACTTAAAACTTAAGTTACATACCACTACCGGACCCGACACGAACATTTTCATTAAAATCGGTCAACCGGAAGTAGTAGTTTATTCGTGTCATTTTTCACTTTTTTGTGATTTTTTCAAAAACTGGTTCTACGATTTTTTTAAAAATCGCCTTGTTTATTTAATTTTTTATTCTCTACAAGAAAGGATAGGCGTCATGTTTGCTGAAATTCTAGGTGAGGCTGTTTTCACGTAAAAACAAAGTTTTTTTAAGATTACGGCTTTAATATGCATTTTAGCGCAAAAATATATATTATAAAAGTTGTAGCGAATTTAAAATTTTACAACTTTTACTTCGAACATTTTTTTGTATAACGCTTAGTTTAGCGGTAATTTGCGATTTTATGTTTTTTTCTCACGAAAATGTGAGAAAAACCGATTTTTTTAACATTTCGGCCTTAGTATGCATTTTACGACAAAAGTGTATATAATTAAATTTATAGAAAATTAAAAGATCTACAACTTTTATTTATAGCATTTTTCTCTACAGAGCCTAGTTTAGAGAGAAAGAGTGATTTTCCGTATTTCTAAGCCAAACTGAGATTGATTTTCATTTTGCGTCTTTCACTCATGATTAAAATTAGGTTATGTTTATTGAGGTTAGTTTTTTGTTTATTTCTTATGTTTTATTACTAATGTTAGGTTTATTGTTAATTATTTGCACTGGCAAGAGAAAGTTGTGTGAGTGTTTCACACCAGATTTTTTTTATTTTAGTCTACATTGCATGAACGTTTCCATTCCTTTCAATTATTCGACCGAAGTCACGTCTTTGGAACAGTATTTTTTTCTTAAGTTTTAATTTGGTTTTTAGTTGTATGTTACCATACAGATTTTATAATTGTACAAACTTGTATGTAAAATTTATGTATGTGATAATTTTAATAGAATACAGTATCGTATACGCCACAGTTTACGAATTCATTTATTAGGACTAGCCGTTTAATTGGGCCAAAATGCTCCGGTCCCGATGTGCCCCAATTATCCGGAATTGACTGTATTTAAGTTTTACAGAGGTTGATTTTCATTATGTGTCCATTCGTTCATGATTAAAATTAGGTTATGTTTTCATTTTTCATTGTTTACTAATGATTATAAAAATCTATTGAAAATTGACAAAGTATATTGAAGTACATTTTATGGTGATTTGAAAATTGCAAATATAATTCGAATGTATATATATGTTTTATATACTGTATAGAAGAGTACAGAGTGTATGAAGAGTCAGTTGGTAACATATGATGGTTTAATTACCCAACGGCACCAGTTTTGACATATTTGATTATTTCCTGTCTGCTCATATCATTTCGTATTACATGAACATGCAGTGCTCTCCTCTGCCTGTATCTCTGACTTTATAAGCTGAGCTTTGATACACCTACCTCTAGCTTGTGTTACTATAATTGGGAGTCAGAGATGTATATAATTGGCTCACTGTGTGCGATATTAAAGTGTGCGAGAGAGAGAGAGACTGAAAGTGACAGAGTGGGGTTAAATGTAAATAGAATGAGACAGATATATTAGTATGTAAGTTTACCAGACTCTGTGATATATTGTGTGACTGAATAGATGGTTAAATTGAAGTCTGCTGTACATTTCACGCATTGATTTTTATATACCATCCTATTGAATAATACAACATTATGAGTGGTGCGTTATATACAGTAGGCCTATGTATAACGGAGAACTTTAGGGTTTGTTCCTCTGGTGAAACTTATCATAAAAGTTCATTATAAATATACTTTAGATATAAAACGACTTACGTAGGATAGAACAGCTTGGAGAACTGCGTCAAACCAGTCGAGACTGATGAAAAAAAACCATAAATATATTTCTGGAAACGATTCGTTAGCGAGTTATAGCTGGCGAGAAAATCACCTGGTTTCAGTTACCCCGTTCCAGTGAAGCCATACCAAAATATTTAGGTTGTAAATGACCAGGATTTTTATTGAATACGTTTTATCAAATACTAGCTAAAATTTTGGTGTGAAACACTCACACAACTTTCTCTTGCCAATGCAAATAATTAACAATGTAACCTAAAATCAGTAATAAATATTATAAATAAACAAAAAACTAACCTCAAAAACGTAACCTTATTTTAATCATGAGTGAAAGACGCAAAATGAAAATCAACCGTTTGGCTTAAAAATACGGAAAATCACTCATTCACGCTAAACTAGGCTCTGTAGAGAAAAATGCTTTAAATAAAAGTTGTAGATCTTTTAATTTTCTATAAATTTTATAATTACACTTTTGTCGTTAATGCTAAGGCTGAAATCTTTAAAAAAATACCAATTTTTTTACACGATTTCGTGAGAAAAAACAGAAAATCGCTAATACCGATAAACTAAGCGTTATACAAAAAAAAGTTATAAATAAAAGTTGTGGGATTTTAAATTCACTACATTTTTGTAATATACATTTTTGCGCTTAAGTGCATATTAAAGTCGCAATCTCATAAAAACAATTTTTTTACGAGAAAACAGCCTTTTCAAGAGTTTTAGCAGACATGGGGCCTACCCTATCTTGAGAGCATAAAAAATGTAGTAAATGAGGTGATTTTTAAAAAAACCTTAAGAACCGTTTTTGAGAAAATCGCAAAAAAGTGAAAGATTACACGAATTAAGTAGTACTACTTCCGGTTGACCGATTTTGATGAAAATGTTCGTGTCGGGTCCTCTAGTAGTATCT
Source organism: Catonia carolina (assembly GCA_035578175.1). NCBI lineage: Eukaryota > Metazoa > Arthropoda > Insecta > Hemiptera > Achilidae > Catonia > Catonia carolina. The sequence continues at coordinate 10,581,900 of JAQMRL010000007.1, read as the reverse complement.
AACTTGAGTTTTAAGTTTCAAGTTCGTACGATGTTTCGTTCTTGAGATATTCTGTTCACACAGAAACCAATCGCTAAAAACATGTTTTTCGGGTTCAGGTAGTCTGAAAACGTTTAGATCCGGTGAAAACTTGATTTCGAAAAATCGACATGAAAACAATACTTTCCTTCCTATATATTCATACAGGCTAGAGAAAGTAAAAATTGACTAAAACAGATCCCCCGATTTGTAAATACAGTAATATTTTGAGATACCTGAAAAAAACGCAAAAATTCGTCTCAAAAATACATGTTTCCTTTAGGTTTAAAGTATAATATTAACGTTGTTTAATGTACTATATTGTAATAATTAGGTACACATAACACTGAAATCAAATTCACCTGGACATTAAATATCTGGTGTGAAACATTCACAAGACTTTATCTCGTCAATGTACATAATGTAACATATAACCTATGTTTAACCATTAGAAAACAATCTAAAATGATAAACATAACCTAATTTTAATCATGAGCGAATGATGTAAACAGAAAATCAATCTCTGTTTGGCTTAAAAATACGATAAATCACTAATTGACGCTAAACTAGGCTCTGCAGAAGTAAATTCTTGAAATAAAACTGGTAGATTTTTTAATTTTCTATAACCACTGCCATATAATTTTTGCCCTAGAAAATCAATCTTAAAACACCATTTTTTCCTACAAGAGCAGAAACCCCCACCCCAAGAATTTTAGCAGATATGATGCTTACTCTATCTTTTATAGAGCATAAAAAATGTAGTAAATGAAGCGACCTTTAAAAAATAGTAGGAACCATTTTTGAGAAAATCGCAGAAAATTAAAATATTGAACGAATAAACTACTACTTCCGGTTGACCAATTTTATTGAAAATATTCATGTGAGATCCTCTAATGTTACCTAACTTAAGTTCAAAGTTTTAACTGTGTATGCTATTTGATTCTCGGAATATTTTGTTCACACACAGACCAATCGCAATTATGTTTTTGGGTTCAGGAAGTCTTAAAACATATATGTTTGGTGAAAACTCGATATAAAAACAACATACGTTATTTTCCTAAATAATATAAGGCGAGAGAAAGTAAAAATGGTAGCATAATTAGGAGACATTTCATCATGTGGTGTTAAAAGAAAAAACAGAAAAACAGGGCTGCAGATTTCCTTTGAGAAAACTAAATACATTACGAACATCAAAACAGCCCTGAGTCATTTGAAGAAAATACAAAAAAATTGAAAAGTTGATAGCTATAAGTATCTCGGGGAGTTAATACAACTGAAGACCAGCGAATAGAAAGCGAACAACAGAGGAGGAAAGATTGTTGGTATACTTTGAGGAACTCACCACTCAAGAGAAATCAAGGTTAGACATTATAATACTGTGAAAAAACCTGTGTGTCTTTAAGCGAGTGACGTCCTTTGAATTACCGGAACGCTTGTCTAAAAGAAGCAGAAAAATTTGACAGAAAGATACTTCGCATAATAATGGGTCCAAAGGTTGTACACAATAGACCTAAGTTGTCAGATAAATGGTTTAAAGAATTCAGAAAGGATATTGAGAAAACTGGAATAAACCGAGAAAACTTAATGTACGGAAACAAATTCAGACAACTAATTACGGACTTTAAGAGCTTCCATGAAGAGCCAAAACAGAACACTGGGTGAACAGAAGAAATGAGAAATGAGAAGTGAACGAATGTTGAGAATGTGGGCTGCAAATAGAGAAACTTCTAGTCACCTCACGTGGTCTAAAATTAGTACTATACGAAAAAATAAAATTCAAATAATTTCATAGATCTTCTTTCCCATTAAACTCCATGTTTGTTTCTATCTTTTAACATATCCTTTCTCACCAACGCTACTCTATTTTTGTACTCTATTCCGGGTTCTCGACGACTAAACTATCAGGCGGAAATAAGAGCAACGCTTCCCCCTCCCGCCAATCGAAGCAGAGAGACACGTAGACATATGGAGACCAGTTACATAAACTGTGACCAATCGTAAAACGAGTTTGATTATTCTCCCTCACCATCATTTCCTCTCTTTCCATAACCATCCCTCTCTCGATCCCCTCCGTAATCTCTCTGCCCTTCCTCTCCCAGTATTCACTCACTCGCTTTTTTCAACTGCCCCGCTGTTTGATATTCCATTTCATCTCCTTTACTCTCTGATTTTTCATTTTTACTTTATCTCACCCTTTTTTTAGGTCATCAGTCAAAAGGCTGGTTTGAACTTCTAAAGCTTAACGAACTAGAGACTGCAGATGAAGGTGGAGCATAGTGACTTAGATCGCACCACAGAGCCAATTGACTTTCGTTAATCGTATTCTACGTTGTCACGTTGTGGTCCTGCTGTGGATGACAGCCAAACAAAAAATCAGCTGGAGTTCAGTGGAACAGCGTGTGACTTAGCGATGGGCAACCTCACACACGACCTTGGCTGTTATTGGCTAGATCTCTTCTGCAGTCTTTAGTTCGTTGGGGTATAGAGGCTTTACTAAGTAAAACGAGGAGTGAGGTGGTTTACAACTGTCATCCTCACTGAGTAGAAAAGTATGCTTATCAGCTTACCAGACCTTCTGAAAAGCTTCTACTTTCTACCCTGCAAATGACACCTTTACTTCAGTCGCCACAGGGTCTGGCTGTATAATGAAATTCATTACTTGCAGAGGAGATAACTCTGACTAGTGTGTTTTACACCTCTAACTGTTCTGTTGTTAAATGCTTCAGTTTTACTGTACAGTTGGGTGACCATATGATAAGAAACAACTAGTTTTTGTAGCTCTGGAACTAGCAGATCGAGTGTAAATAATTTAACACTCCATTTACCTGTTATAAGCCAATATTAAGATTGTGTTATGATAAATATAGCTTCAATTTCAGTAACTTCCTCTCACCCTTTATGATTACATTAGGAAAAGAAAGTATTGTGACAATATCGAAGAAGGGCATGGTTTGCGATGATAAAGAGTTGATAATAGAGTAAAAAAGTAACAATAGAGGTTCTTTAAATGACCGCGCTATTGTGTGTGAGAAGGTAGGGTTATTGTTGTACAACTATTTATGAAAGGGTCGGCCTGTAACAACTTTTATTCGATATACAATAGATCTATTTACTTGTTTACAATAGTTAAGAAATTTCCAGTAAAAAGGGTTTTTTTACTTTATTATTTTCATGGAATGTCTCTGCCACTCTGGAATTATCTTTTTGATCAAATTTCTGTGTCCTTCGAGAAACCTCTTTCATCTAACCTATATAAAGGGAGCCCCGGGTGCGGTCGAGAGTTAGTATTCGTTTGATCTTTGACGAGTGTTTACTACGTGTGCTATCGGAGGTAACTCCGTTAGAACAGGTCAACGGGGGGTTTCCGAGGCATTGTTATTCAATCTTATTGTATATGTACAGTGTGTATTGAGTTCCATTGTGTAATATAATTGATTGTAAGTAGTACTAAGTAAATTACTAAGTTATTTATTGTATTACTTCGTTATAATTAGTTTAATTATTTATTTTGTAAATCTTTTAGTGTAATAAATATTTGTAATTGTAAACTTTAGTGCATTAATTATTTTTAATTACCTAGATCCCGAAACGGACCTTAGCGATAAGTGTCACATTATTGTTTTCACGTTGATTTTTCAAAATCGAGTTTTTACTGGATGTAGCCTACAGGTTTTAAGATCCCCAGAACCAAAAACATGTTTTTAGCGATTGGTGTGTGTGTGTATCTGTGTGCGTACGTGAGCGCGCGTGCGAACAAAATATGTCAAGAATGGAAAAGCGTACGACGTTGAAACTTGTATGTTAAGGAGGTAGCTTACTACTACGGGGCCCGACGCGAACATTTTCATGAAAATCGGTCAACGGAAGTAGTAGTTTTTGTGCGATTTTTGTGTGAAATGGCTCCAATGATGTTTTAAAAATCATATATTAATATATTTTTTTTATAAATCTTATTACAACATTTGTATGCTCTACAAGACACAGTAAGTGGCTTCTCAGCTGAGAATCTTGAGAAGGCAGTGCTTTCGTGGTACAGAATGTCTTCTTTTTAAGATTTCGGCCTTAATAATTTTCATTTTTAGGGTAAAAGTGTGTATAATCAAAGTTGTAGAAAATTACAAAACCTACAACTAAACGCTTAATCTGTTTAACGCTTAGTTTAGCGGCAATTAGCGATTTTCTGTATTTTATTCATCAAAATCATAAAAAAATTGGATTTTTTTTAATATAGGATAGCTATCTTTCAACCATTCTTTCGCATCATTTACGGTTACTGTTGTTTCCCCATTTTTGCATAATTTCATGCAACTCATTTTATTATCTACGAGATAATTTTTCAATGTAATTTTCAGTTCATCTCTAAACAGATTTTTTCACTAATTCACAAGCGTCGGACTTAAACACTGAATTCCATGCATCATTTAAATTAAAAATTGCACATTTTATTGAATATTTTTAATATTTCTTATTTTTTCTAATATTATTATATTTCTTAATAGTATTTATTTTAAGGATTTTTCTAATTCGAAGTCTGTTGTATCAGAGTCCGTTATAGCGAGGACCCACTGTAACGAATTATATAACCTGTAGTTGAATCATGAGTAAATAATGTAAAATGAAAAACATAACGTAATTTGAATCGTGAGTGAATGACAAAAATAATCAACCTATGTTCGACTTAAAAGTATGGACAATCTTTTACATTGTCTTTTCTGTTTTACATTGTCTTTGAACTCGTCTCTATAGAGAAAAATGCTTGAAATAAAAGTTTTAGGTTTTTAATTTCCTATAACTTTAATTATACTCGTATACATTTTTGTCGTAAAATGCATACTTAGGCTATAATCTTTAAAAAATCCTGTGCTAACAAAGTGCGGGGCGTCTAACATAAGACAATGATAAGACAATGGGCCTACCCAGGATCAAAACTAGGGGGGGCAAGCCATATTCGTTCAGGCGGAAACAATTTTTGAAGCCGTAACTATTTTAGCCTCTACATACTTCTCAAGTTTTACACCATTTCAGTGTGGTAAACAACCGATTACTCTCTTTATAACCATTCAATTTTTACTTTCTCTTGCCTATATGAATATATAGGAAGAAAGGTATTGTTTTTATGCCGATTTTTCAAAATCGAGTTTTCACCGGATTTACACGTTTTCAGACCCCCCTGAACCCAAAAAACTTGTTTTTAGCGATTGGTCTGTGTGTGTGTGTGTGTGTGTGTGTGCGTTTGTGCGTGCGTGCGTGCACGTGCGTGCGTGCGTGTGTGTGTGGGTGTGTGTGTGTTGACTTGAAACTTAAGTTACATACCACTACCGGACCCGACACGAACATTTTCATCAAAATCGGTCAACCGGAAGTGGTAGTTTATTCGTGTAATTTTTCACTTTTTTGCGATTTTCTCAAAACTGGTCTTACGATTTTTTTAAAATCGCCTGGTTTACTCATTTTTTTATGCTCTACAAGATAGGGTAGGCGCCATGTTTGCTGAAATTCTCGGTGAGGCTGTTTTCACAAAAAGAAATAATGTTTTTAAGATTACGGCTTAATTATAAATTTTAGCACAAAAACTTATATAATAAAAGTTGTAGAGAATTTACAAACCTACAACCTTCGTTTCAAACATTTTTTTGTATAACGCTTAGTTTAGCAGTAATTAGCAATTTTCTGTTTTTTTCTCACGAAAACGTGTGAAAAATCGATTTTTTTAAGATTTCGGCCTTAGTATGCATTTTACGACAAAAGTGTATATAATTAATTTTATAGGAAATAAAAATATCTACAATTTTTATATAGAGAATTTTTCTTTACAGAGCCTAGTTTAGTGTGAAAGAGTGATTTTCCGTAGTTTTAACCCAAACTGAGGTTGATTTTCATTCTGCGTCTTTCACTCATGATTAAAATTAGGTTATGCTTATTGAGGTTAGTTTTGTTTATTTCTAATGTTACATTATATTGTTAATTATTTGCATTGGCAAGAGAAAGTTGTGTGAGTGTTTCACACCAGATCTTTTTTTCTTCTAAAGGGGCAGGTGCCCCCCTGCCACTCGCTGGGTACGCCCATGGATAAGACCCTTATTTTCATGTAAATTTACATTGGCATGTTTTTAATTGGAAGTGAACGTCGTGTGTGTGTTTCACACCAGATATTTTTTTAACTGGGTCTTCTTGTACGTTGAACAATTGAACAACTTTAATTAAGTTAATCTATAGGGAAATGACATTAATTAAAAGTTTTAATTAATTAATTTAAATAGAAATTAATGCGTATAAACGGATGATATATGTTATTGGTTGAAATACCATGTAGTTGTTGGTATTAGCAATAATGGGCCGCTAAATCTACAACAGTGCTTCTCCTCCCACCTCCTAAGTCAATATAGGTTAGGTTGCATACCTGTTACACGACCCTTAGAGGGTGCGAAGTAATTAGCTTTGGAATTTCCTTGGCCGTTATCGCACCTGAGTTATACTACACACACTTTCATTAATTGCACACCAATAATTAATATATTGTCATCTATTAAGGAATGTTCCTTAATTGAATTTAATAAACATTTATTTCTATTTTATAGACATGAGTTTCAATCATTTATATTTAAATTTGAAATAGAATTGTATCAGTGATGAGTAAAAATCAATACCCTTAGATTAATGCAGATATAAAACCTGAAAACCTGAATAGCGGACATCAGCGGGATCACGCAAAATTTCCTTAGTATACAGGTTATTATGATCACTCTTTAGCTTTAGCTAGTTGTATTTCGTTTTGCTGCCGCCAGAGTCCACCGTTTTACTGTTCGTCCCGTTGGTTGGATGTCTCCGGCCGCTGTACTCGTTCTGACCGTCTGTCTGTTATCTAACGGCTTTGCGTTATCATGTCTTCAACATGATTAACACTTAATTAAGTTGTATACTAGGTACCTCATTCGTTAAATTTTTCTATAATTTATAAAAATGAAATTATATTTTTTTAAATGGATTATTCGACTTTTCTTTGGATTCGGCGGTTTTTCATCATCATCAGTCAAGGATTAGGCTCAATGGCCTGTTCCAGCATCCATCTCATTTTAGGTCTTCACAAGCCTCGCTTCCCTCTAAGTTTATAATTCCATGCTCGTAGAGGAAGTCTGTGTGCTTGCGTGCAAAGTAAATGGTTGGAACAGTTTCTCTTATACATTCCTTACGTTTCCAACAGTGACTGAACATTTAACTCGGCGCGGATAACTTCGTTACGTACTCTATCTAACCGGGTACAACCTTTGACTCCTCCCAAAAATCTCATTTCAGCAGCCTGTATATGAGATTCATTCCTCTGTAATGACACCCATGTTTCACTCCCATATGTTATGAGTGGTACAGCCAATGCTCTAAAAACTTTCATTTGGGTGTCCTTTCTCAGTTTCTTTCCTATTGTCCTGCGAATAGAACCGCATGCAGCGCTGAATTTCCCAGTTTTTCACTCACGTCATCATATTTGTCATAGAAAATCTTGCATCCTAAATATTTAAAATCTCGAACTTGTTCTATAGTTCGGTTGCCAAGTATAACTTTTGAGCGAACCGGCCATCTTCCCTTGAATGCCATAACCTTTGATTTTTGCGCCGATATTTTCATGCCAAACTCTGCGCTAATGTTGTGCAACATATAAAATGGCATATTGGTGCCTGTCTTCTGGGTCAAAAATAATAAAAGTACCATCTACGTACAATTTAGGAATACATTATTCCATAGCTGAATGCCTGAGCCAACTAACTGATTCCAAATTGTTAAAATCCGTTTTTAACTGAAACGGTAAAGTCAAATGAGAATAAAGGGATAGGGTTTTATATATATATATATATATATATATATATATATATATATATAAATAATAATAATATATATATATATATATATATATATATATATATGTACATGTACGCGGGGTACCCCGGACAGAGTGCGTGAATCTTGCTCGATGTACCGGCCAGTCGAAGTTAATCCGGCCAGCTATAAGTTAAACCGGCCAGGCCGGCTAACCCGCTGATATTTTATACAGTATACTGGCTGACTGTGCTGCTATCTACATTATATTCTCTATTACTTTCTCTGTTACCCTAACCTTAAAAACGCAGGCCATGTATCTCGCCTGGAACCATCTGGAAAGTAATAGCTAAATACTAATTATTTTACCTTGTTTTATAATTATGTACATATACTCCACGTCATTTTTTTTAGGTTCTGTGTTATACTTATATCTTCAACTTTAATCAAACAATTATTTGCTTTTGAGTGATTGATTAGTCTGTTGGTTACTGTGAGTTTATTCCTTTGAATTTAGTTTGAAAACAAATAATTTGGCTTTGGAATTATCTAGAAGGATATCTTAAAGTATATCAAGTAAGTAATTATATCTCTTCAAGCCAATAGGTTAATGAGATATTAAAAATTATAAACGCAGTTGGTAGGCTTTTGTTCATTACCCAATGTTATTCAAGGAGAACCAACTTTTAAGATTCCTTGCTCTTTTATAAACAGATAGGCCCCGACTACTCATGAAACTTGTTAAGTGGCTTTAGCCTATAATAACTACTATCAGGTGTTTGTATGTAAACGAAAATTGCGACAGTATTTGTGCAAGTTTTGCTTGAAAACTTTAACTCTTTATTGCAAGACTTCGAGTTGCCATTGAAGTTTGAAATCGCCCACACAAAGTATTTTGTAAATATTTAATGTTTGTTTTCCCTTTTAAAGTAATGTTTCCGACAAAAACCAGTGACTCTCAAAAATTTCTCAGTTAAAAAACATAAAGTTAAGTATAGTTCTACTGGATATTAACAACAGTAGGCCTACTCTATTATGCACATTTACCAAATGGACCGCTTCTCTAAAATTTGAACAATATAAAATATAGGCTAAATTAAAGGAATAGTTTGCTTTGATAGGAGCGAAAATGTAAACAAAAGAACATCTGGTCAACTGTGCCGAATGCCGCATGTGTCACTAGTTGTTCTTGAAAATATTTTGTCTTGCATAGGCTTAAGATATATTTCGTTTGGGGAACAAGATAAGTGGCTATATATGGTTAGAGGTTTAAGTTATATTTGTATTGTAAATTTACCAGATATAACGCATGTTGGCTGTAATAATGGTAGGTACCGGTATGAATATTTTTTATTGTGCAGCTTGTTATTAGGAAAACAATTTCAGGAATGTTTTTCTTAATCATGGTAACTTACCACAGAAATGTTAATATAAACAGTTGTTACGAGATTATTTTTTTATGTTCAAATTCACTAAATAAATTGCCATTAATAGTTCTTCAACAAAAACTTTTTCATTTGGAAATTTGAGGTTTTAAATCTTATTCCTAAGTGGCAAAGTGGTGGTTTAATTTGGAGTAAACTTTTTCTTTATATAATATTTAATAAAGAAATGAGATATTGTAGGGTGGGATGTTGGTCATTTAACTTATATAACTTAAAAGAAGTTCCTTAGTAGAAAACTTTTTCAAGTAGACAAGTGTGCATGAAAATAAACCAAGAATATGAAACTTAAAATTTGGTCAGAAAGAATATTTTTAATGTATGTACGGAACTTAACCTGGTGTAAAGCCACATCATGCTGCATAAGGTGACAAGTAAGATTATTTTAAATGCTCTTTATATATCACCAATTTCCTTTAATCAAACAGCTAGGCTAGCTGTATAGGTCATACTAACAATGTATTTTTCCTAATCTAGCACACTTTAATTTTCAAAATTAATTTATTTTCATATGTATATTATTGGTTGTATTGCATACATAGGTACCCCTCTAGCTTATAGATGTTTTAAGGGAAGCAATAAACACTGACTTTCATCCTTAAACTTTTACAGTAAAATTTACAATTATGAACCCCCATCGCAGCAAACCTGCATACTCAATGGGGTAAAAGTCTGTTATGTGCCACTAATACAATTTTTCCCAAACAGGCTTATATAGTACAGTGATTGAAACTGTTTGTATTTAATAATAAGAAAAAAGACAAATATAGTAAAATAGTAGTTTACTGGAGTAAACTTAGTTGAAGCTGGGTTACATTACGTTAGTTTAGGCTACATTAGTTTAGGTTATGGTAGCCCTATCTGCATGTCCGAGTCAGATAAGAGAAGATCGAAAGAATACGGAATGGAATACATTTACACGTTTACATTTTACTATATTATCAGTTCAGTCAATAAGAAATTAAAGTTAGTTTTATATAGTTTAGAGTCAATTTAAAAAAGTTTAAGCGTTGGGGGCACATAATGGATATGTAGTGCGAAAGGAAGTGATGTAATATGCTCATTTAAAAATGTGATAGGCTATACTATTGTATCTGTTCTGATTTTGTTTTAAGTTTAATTGTCTGCTTTTCTTAGATTAAATTATGTCACAAAAAAAACTCATTTCCCTTGTCGAGGCAAGAGGCTTCTGGATTTGGCTCTTGCATTTGAGCAGAAAAATGAAGGGGAGTAAATAGGAATTCAGGGGCAGGTTCTATGCCAGTGTTTGATATAGGCCTAATTATTTTAGTAAATAATAAAGTAGAACCTCGGTTACACGACAACCTTGATAACCGTCTGGTGCATTTCTTAAATCCTCTTGAAATTACCATAACTCTCAGTGTTCAATGTTCTTCCATAACACAGCTTTTTTTTATCTAAAAGACTTCGATAACACCTTTTTATCCCTGTTCACATCATAACTCTGAGTCTCTTTAACACAACACAATTTTTTTTGGAATCAACCTCAGCAACACGAACCCAAGCTTCGAGTTAACAGCATCCTTGGTAAGTGACTCAACGGAAACAATGTTTTGGGAGGAACAACAACCGTTCAGATTTAAGTCCAAACTTGAAAACCCCGCCTCCTCCTTCTAATCCTCGGTAAAAATGATATCTGTGACTGTTGCAAATATGCGTTGTCTTATCATTGCCTAAACAGCATAATGTCTGAAAAAAATAACTTATCTATCCAATTTGGTACATGCGTAGTTTTAGTAGAAGAACACAGTAAATTACACTTTAGAACTACAAATTGTTTAAAGGTTTCTATAGTTTCCAGTAACTAACCTTAATAACACTACTATTGGCCAAAACTACCGTGATAATACAACATTTGAAAACAATACTGTTTTCTAAACCCCTTTGAGAGTCTTCTTTAAAGGTTCTACTGTATTTACTTATAGAAAATAACTAATACACTTTTGGTTGTTTTAATCATTTTGTGTTTTAAATACCAACCCCAACGCCTTTAAGTACATTGTCAGATTGTCAGAGTAATCGTGAGTCATTTCCATTGAAGACCGCTACCGTCATTCATTTGGCCTTCAGTTACGCCGTTCTGATCCTCATGAAAAGTAACTTTTTATACTCTTTAACTACTTTACACAGGCCTAATTTGTCGTTTAGGTTAGTTTCCCAGGTAATCAAAAAAACCTGGAATACTTGTAACTTACACAACAATTGTAATGTTTAATTTCGCTGTAAATAATTTCAAACTAATTTTAAATATAATATAAATTTTATTTCATTAACATACATTGTCTTGTAATTCAAACGAGTAATAAGATTGATAATTATAGAATGAAGAAGGTCATAATAGTACAAAAATATTAATTAATGTATTCTAGGTCATAGAAATATACGCTTAAGTCAGATGTTTTGTTACATGTAGTTATTTGCAAACAATAACATAACAAGCTCGCCCTCGCAAACTGTACGTCTGCGTTGGTTGTGGTATACAGTCGTTGTAAGTGAAGGCTGAGAATCCAAATGATATCTCGCTGGGTGTGTTTGTGTATTTTCCTAAAGTTGGTTTTGAATTAGAACAGCCTGACCTAAGTGCCATTTTTATTTTTATTTAAGTGTGTCATTTTTATTTTAAATGCTGATTTTCAAAACTGCCTTATACTGCTCTGTGGCTGTTAGATTAGGTTAAGTTACATTCCGATATTTTATCTTTATTAGTATATTAAAATGTTGAGGTTATTTTTATTAATGTATTTGAATATGAAAAGCTTTTGTCTGAGGCCAGTATTACTAATTATTACCTTACTGTGTTTCCACTATCTAGTACTGATTGTGTATTGTGACGAAATAAGTGCCTACAGCAACTTGCCAATGCAGAATTTGGAGGCCGCGGATTGAGGACAACTTATAATGCACAATGCTCATAGTACTTGCAATGCAGGTTCTTCTATCCTACTGAATGAATCAGCATCCTACTAAATATGACAGGCTAGGATTGTGATAGTATTTTTCACGTTTAATACTGAGCCAATTAAAAATTACAATCCGGGGCTACTCACAGTCTTGAGTAAGATCTATGTCTATGGCATGCCATAGTCACCCTGACCTTTTGTCACTTGGTTACGGGAAAAAGTTACTTTTCATGAGGATCAGAACGGCGTAACTGAAGGCCAAATGAATGATGGTAGCGGTCTTCAATGGAAATGATTTAATTGATTTTATTTGCAGTATTCCTAATTGGCTTTATACATTGACTGTTAGGTCACTTATTTAAAACTGTGCTTTTCATTATGTTATGTTTAGTTTTGTATTACTACAATGTTACATTACAAAAATATTTTAATATATGAAAATGTTCTTGGTTAAGGTAGTTATTTCAATGATTATCCTGTTTTTTCCTAAGAAATAGGACAATATCAGTTAAATATAGTATTTATTAATAATGACTACTATTAAATTTGCTGATTATGGTCTTTAAAATTATAAAATTCTAATTTATGGTGGTGTAAAAGCATTTAATTCTTTTGCAAACAGTTAGTCTGTTTTTAAGCAGCGGAATATTTTAAAAAGCAAATTATTTATACTTCGTTCAGTCGCAACAAATTCATATACTAGGCATAAGTTGACAAAATATTTCCCGCTCAAAATATAAAACCCAACCCTGGTGATAAATGTGCTTCATTATACTCTCAGTGTAAATGGTAAATAAAATACATGTAGCATTGGAAACAACAATAAGAAAATAATTTCTAACCTAAATATTAAAAAAATTAAAATTCCTAACATTGGCGAGTTCATTTTCCTTGATAGTTATTTGGCCAATGAGACACTGTAATTTCTTGAGCAGTGTTGAGAAATCAAGTTTTTAAAATACTTAAAATAGAATGGGATAGTTTCAATTTCTTTTTATTTACATTGTCAATGAACGTGTTAACTTGAGCTGGAGTCCGGCCAGGTAATAGGTTATTCTTCGCTAAGAATTCTTTACACTTAAGTCCAGGATTTTTACCATTTACTATGAACTCAGCAAAATACTTAACAACCGTCTGTTTATCACCTTCTGACCATTTCTTTCTTTTATTAACACTGCTAGTATTCTTTTTTTTCTTTACAACTTTTATCCTTCCTTTTCTTGCTTCAGAACTGTAACAGTCTTCCTCTTCAGTAGAGTGTTCCTCTTCTGGATTAAATGAAGAATCATCGACTTCCTCTTCTGGATTAAATGAAGGATCATCGAATTCCTCTTCCTCAGTAGTAGCGTTCATACTAGGAGTTGGGTATTCTAATCTTCTTTGCTTAGGCGATGACTGTACATTAGTGATATATTTCATGACCATTTGATATTGGTAATTTGTTAATGACGTACCTTGAAGGCCTGCTAAATAGTTTCCAATTACTCCTCGATGGACAATGGACAATGGCGCAACATAGTTCTTATCATGTACAGATTGAGTGTGACACATGAACTTACATAATTTACTTGAAAAAATTGGACCCTTGACATGTCCAACTGTGGCGACATGGTGGCGCAATCCAGTAGCAGTTAAATGCTGTGGTTTTTTGAGATTGGGACATAGAAGCTTCATTTCCCTCATCACAGCTGATCCATCAAATGGTGTTTTTAAACCAGGTCTAGCAAAAAGATATTTGCTACTTGAAATTTGTAGGTGCTCTCTGCAAGATATTATTATATCAATGCTAATTTCCATTGAATTTGTCAACAAGATGGTAGCAACCTGTTCATTACCTTTAGCCGGAACTAGGTATGATTTTAATTCGTTCATTGACACTTTTTCTTCATCAGCAAATGACTGCAAAACTTCTGGTGAGTAATAATCACTTTCATCTTTCTTTTGCAAATAAAAATTAATATCAGAATGTGTAGCTTCAAAAGGGCGTCTTCTGTTTATGGTCAGAATATGACAAATAGTTACTTTACATAACATTTCATAACTTTCAATTGTAACCTCCTGCTTTAATTTTGATTGATATTTTACTTCCATTTGCCTCAGCATACTTGCAAATTTATTATGTCGTCATCTAAAGGCATGACAGTGGCTTTAAAGATTTTCAGTCTTCTTCGTGCTAGCTCTGTATTTGTTGAAATACAGTATTTCCATCTTCTCCTTAAACACTCTTGGAAATTTAGAACATTACGTTTCCTTCTTTCTTTTTCTTCATCCAGTAAGCTGTTATCACAAATTATGTTATCAATGAAGCATTTTCCTCCTTCTTCTAAAAGCCATGATAGCCTCCCATTCATTCCAACGATAACATTTTGAATAGAGTTCTCCTCATTCAAATTCTCAACATCCAAGTTGCACATCTTTTTGCAAGCTTTAATAACAACCTCAATTTTGTTGGGATTAAATATGTCCATAAGTTGTTTGACATCATTATCTATACAGTTAACTTGGTGAACTAATTTTGCACCATCTCTAAGTTTTCTTGCAACTTGGTTCCTATCTTTGAAAGCCTGATGACTAGAATAATAGTCAGTTACTACCTGAATTAATAAACTATCATTCATGGCTTTAATACCAATAGTGTCTTTATTTAAAGTTTTAAATATATTTTCCATCATTGATGAAGTAATTTCTTTTGTTTGGGGACAGTAAGGCAGATCATATTCCTTCAAGAAAGTTGATTTTCTTCTGACCATTGTGATTTGATCGAGTGTAGTTAATTCATCATGTTTCCACAGAAATTCAATGAAATGAGAATTCAGAAATTCAGAATTCAATGTTTCCGCAGAAACAGGCCTTGACATAATGTGGAAGTGACAAAGTCAGAAGAAGTAACAGTCTTGCCTGATGGTGGCCTCTTCACCGGTATAATCTGACTGACATTTACAGCAGGTGACTGCTGTAATAAAGATTGATTGTATATATGGTTGCCCTTAAATCTTAGTGATTCCAACATTTTACTTCTTTTATCTTTAGATTGATTAGGACATTTTTCAAACAATGCAATATATTCTGCAATGATAGGTTCACTTTTGTGATTATTCATAACATGTCTACGAAATTTAAGAACAAGCTTTTCACAGAATACACAATAGTTCCGCTTGTCTTCCCGCCTTTTTCTTTTCTTCAAAGGCTTATCAATTTGATTATTAACATCTTTGCTAAACAAACATCTACGTGTACTTTTTAAATCACTCTCAGTATTACAATTTGACGATGGGGTAACAATATCCTCAGTACTAGCAGAAATTATGCTGCCAGGTGTCAGAAATACAACATCGGGATCACAAATACTGTCAATAGGAGAATCAGTGCCGCAAGCATTAACATTTGGACTATTTGAGTCAGGAGGAACCACAACAAGAAAAGAATTCGAGGAAAAATCATCAATGAGAACTGAACCTGGAACACTTGTACTATCTGATGGCGGGTCTTCAATAAGGCCTGGAAATTTCCCCAATACCCGAAGATGGGTCCTTTGTCCTGTCTGATGAGGAGTCTTCCATAAGGCCTTGAGGAAGACCTAAAGAAGAGTCGTTTTCATTGTCTAAGCGTGTGATTTCCCCAATGGCCGATGATCTGGCGGTATCTAGCGGTTTTAAATGAGAGCTACAAAATAAAAACTTATATTATTACTTCAGGTTAAAAAGAAAAATCAACTTGTAAACAGTTTTTGTCTCCAATAAATTTATAATGTATGGCACATTTTGTTTCATTTCCCATTATCTGATAAAATTTGTAAATCAATTTGTAGCTTCTTAAAGGTAAGATATATTAAATAGTAATAGTAAAGGTGACTATGTGATACATGAATTTGAATAGTTTTTTTACGCCTAGTTCGATGCTGGAATCCGTTTCAAAATTTTTGACTCGTTCTTGAGTTGTGTATTTTTGAAAATTAATTATGAGTATTTACATGGGGCACAAACACATATGTCGTCTGTTATAGTGCAAGAAGATTATCAGTGGCCATATCCGATCATTGTATATTTGTGTATTATTACGTTTTACGTGTTCAAATGTAAACGAACAGATGTGTTTTTTTAAGTGCCCCATATTAAAATATACTCATAAATAATTTTCAAAAAATACACATAACTCAAGAACGAGACAAAATTTTTGAAAACGAGTTTGAGCATCGAACTAAGCGTAAAAAGCCAATTCGGATTCATGTGTTGCAATCTGTTCAATTTAGAACAATAAGCAACCCCATGACCCAATGAGATGAGGATGATGTGTATGACGTGTAAATGAAGTGTAGTCTTGTACAGACCCAGGCCGACCATTCCTGAGAGAGTGTGGTTAATTATACCCCAACCATCAAAGTACACCGGTAACCACTGTATAGTATTCAAATCCGTATAAAAGTGTTACTACCTTTACTAGGATTTGAACCAAGAAACTTCGTCTCCGAAAATCAGCTGTTAAACAGATGATTTTGGCGACGACTTTACCTGTAGACCAACCCGGTGGGTTAAAATTTTTACATTCAATTTTTATTTTATTTTCGAAATTACTTAAAAACCGTGGGTTTCATGATACTGCATGTAATTACATTTTTTGTGGGTAGTGTAAAGATCTTTCAAATGAGCCCTTATTTGTAAAAATCGTATGAGTAATTATAGAGTTACAGTGGTTTAATGAAGTTTCTGTCCGTCATATTGATGACATCATTGCTCATGACATGGATTTCTGAGCTTGTCTCCCGGCTGATTTATACTCCCCTTTATGATATGTGTTTCATCGACCCCTAAAGTCTGGTGCTGGTGTCCGGATTTGAAATATTTTTCGGCATATTCCACGGACTATAAACAGAAATCCGGAGGCTAGTCCCTTAAAATGAACACGTTACACTTGTCTGTATCACTTTCAAAAACGAAATCATACGAGCTTAAGTTATGTTTTACTATGCGAGTTAACTCATTCAGTCGTCTCTTTAAGTTGGCGGGACTTCTATACCTTTTCCACTAACGTCTGATTCCATTTTTGTCTGTTTGGTGAGCTGTAGGATTCTCATCGGAGGACAATTGCTTGTTTGGTTGAACCTTGTAAACAATCGTTAAAGTGTTTGACAGCAATCAATACCTTCGACAGAGTATAAATTGTTTGGAGTGTTGAGGCAATTATCTAGTTTAGCACTGAAGATGTACCAATCAACTCTCCCGTTGATAAGTCTAGGTAGATTGGAGAATAAGTTGGGTCGGAAAAGAAAACTAATGATAACCGAAAGATGGTCAGAATCAAGTTCATTAAAACATGTTGTAGAATAGGGGCTGTAAAGTTTTTATGAATGGCGAAGTTTAAAATATTAGCTTGGAAATGGTTTTTTCCACGGGTAATGTTTAGGTTCAGAGGGAGAGGATGTAATACATTGATTTTGTTATTGGCCAGAAGTCGGGCATCGTTTGGATTAGCCTATTATAACACTCAAAGCTGTGTTTGTTAAGGGAAGAAAATCGCTGCCCGGAATGCTATAAACATTTTCTTTAGGTCAGGATTAGCTGAATTTTAATAACATGAAAAAGGAGAAAATTGGCTTTGTATAAGAAAACCTTATGAAGGTTACGAGTTTCAAATTTCTACACAATAACTGGTCATAGACGAATAACAATAAGGCACTATTTAAATTTACTTTTCAAGCAGTTTTTAATGTTAATAAGAACAGTCGGTGTCAATGCATCAAATAAAAATACAATACAGGAAACTTAATTTTGGAAGTTTTTATAGTTTTTTCCGTTACCTCGGTACTTTCCAGGAAAACTCGAGAAGCATCAGTCTCTTAAATTTGAGAAATTAGTTAAGATCCAAAGACTAAACGCCACCAAATTTTAGTAATTCAGATTTTGTAGGTTTTTAGCAGGTTTTAAAAGTGATAACTAATAATTAGAACGAACACGTTCAAAATGAACGTCTAAAGATAAATGGGTTACACCTCACTGGGCCTGCCCGTATAAATCAGACAGAAAGAAATATGAAACCCACTTGGATTTGAAGAATTATTTAAACTAATATATTTCCAACAATAATTAAAATTCACAATGCGTAGGGCTACTTTATATGTTTACAAAAATAGGGAAAGAATAAAATAGGTATTTATTAATGATTGAAATGAACATCCATTGTTGTTAAAATGGACGTGCTCTTAAAATAGAAGAAGGCCTATTTAGCCTATATGGAACAGTTATTTGATGATAGCCAGCTGTAAATTCCATCATAACTGTTATTATTTATTCAGAGTATTAAAATAATAAACATATTAATCTAATCTAATCTAGTAATCTTTCCTCAAATTGTTGGTAGATTTTGATTTTTGTGAATAAGTACAATGTACAATTAGTAAACTTTTTACAGAAGTAGGGCTATACAAATCTTGTAAGCTTGTAACAAGTATACAACACCTGTTTTAAAATATTACAAATATATTTATGGCAATACCAATTAAGACAAGTGACAGAATTATTCCCAGTCGAAGAATACGTTATTTTAAATGAAAAGTCTATCAATCTTGGAAAAACATATTGCAACAACTGTTTCTATGACTACTATTTAGTTTATTTTAGTTTTCTACCGCCTGAAAATATTTACATAAATTATCTCCATACATGATCTCAAACGTTGAGCTTATAATGTTCATCCATTATATGCGTAGTATTTAGAAGTAATAATTAAAATCAAACATTATTTGTACTCGAACATTGTCGGTTTAGTCATCGAATTATAATCTTCCTTTGCAAAAACACCTCTAGCAAAACATTTAGCCAAGCCTAAAAATGACTCTTCATGTTACAGTTGAATTTTGTTGCAAAGCGCAGCTATTAAAATTATACCATAGCCGTAAACAACGTAATGAATTGAGTTTATAATATTTATATTTATTAGCAATAGTGCGCTTAGATCTGTCCGTACCTGCCGTGTGCCGATCGCTATGCCTGGACCTTACCCTTGCGAGTCCAGACTTGGGCGCATATTGAGTAGTGAAGAGCGTTCACCGTTTCAACCAGTCACCGTGATCACGGTGACAGTGATTTTGCTTTCACCGTTACTTTTAATAGTTACCAGTGATTTAGTAATAACTCTGTATACACTTGTATATTTTTTAGATGTTATAAAATAAAAATAATCATGATTTCAGTTGTTATTTCATGATAACAACTGCAGTTTTGATAAATAAAAAAAATAGGCTGCATATATAACTAAAATAAAAATTTAGCCTAAAACAGATTAACACAAGGTATCCTAAATTAGTAGGGCCTAATATAAAGAACATTTTGTATAAAAAAGAGAAAGTACAAGAAACAATTTACAACTGAAAAAATTAACAACGCATAATACAAATAAAATAGCTAGGTAGATCGCGGCGTGCAATAAAAATAACACTGTAATGTAATTATGTTACCGCGATCAGAAATGTAAAGGAAGTACCTTGTTTTGTTTAGTCTAGATGCTGAGAAACATAACAAGGGGAGATACTGCGAGAGGGAGAGAAGTACGGTGACAATAATTGCCGTGTCGTTCTGCCTTCCAGTGACAGAAGAGTAAGCGATCTTAGTTACTTTGTCTCTTCTCTAATATTGAACAGATATTTGGCAACAGCGGAGTTACTAGTCTTAAGTGACAACATTGTAACAATATATACACTGAACGCCTGAAATCTTAGCGGTGTGCCGGCCGCTTGTGAAGTATGCGATGTTAGCCGGCCAGTCGCTTGCAGCCAATCAAATGAGTTGTCTCGTTACCGCCTATTCTGGCCTCCTTTGCAAAGTGGCCGGTTTTAACTGTACATTTTACATTTTTTAATGACTCTATATTTTAATTAACTTGATATATATTGGTGCGGTAGGGCTACATAAATGTGTTCCCATAAAATGTTTTACAAAATACACAATATACGCCAAATATAGACAGGGGTCCCCTTGGTCGCTTTTACAATACAGATTTTACTTGTCCGGTTTTACCGGCAAGTACGGGTATATATATATATATATATATATATATATATATATATATATAATATCTCTAAGGGTTCAATATTGCTACAATATCACTTCAAAATTTATTATAAATATTAAAATGTTTCTAACTCAAAAGATACATATTCAAGACAGAACCTGATGCTTAATTAAAGTAAAATAATATGTGCTTCCAGCAAAAATTATTAAAAATAAAATCAAGATCTACAGATAAGTTGAATAAAATCTAAAATAAAAAAACATTGACCTTATTGTAATTTAAAGTATGCCTAATTTTAAAAATTATTTTATTGTGTCTCAAACGTCAAACAAAAGGAGGAGTTTATGTTTTTATAACCAGCTGGTATAAATTATGGGGATTATTAAGGTAGTAACTTTTCGATTTTTATACATAAAAAAAATTAGTTTCTCTCCAAAAATTTTTTATTTATAAATTAATAAATCTATATCTTCAGCCGACGCTATTTTGTGTTGAAGTAGTTACTGTTTAATTTATTTAATTATTTTTTGAGAACATCAACATTTAAGGGCAATATTTAGAATCACAATTAACTGTATTCACTTTTTAAACTTTAATTAATTTTTGATATTGTGTCTAGCTTGAAACTTACGTCAGGTACTACTACCGGACCCGACATGAACATTTTCATCAAAATCGGTCAACCGAAAGCAATAGTTTATTTGTGTCATTTTTTTACTTTCTTGCGATTTTTTTTCAAAATCGCCTTATTTACTACATGTTTTATGTTCTGTAAGATAGGGTAGGTGCCATGTCTGCTGAAATTCTTGGGGAGGCTATGGTCTCGTAGAAAAGAATAGTTGTTTTAAGAATGCGGCTTTATATGCATTTTAGAGCAAAAATGTAGTATATGATAAAAATTGTAGACAATTTAAAAACCTACAACTTTTTTATTTCTGACATTGTTTTGTATAACGCTTAGTTTAGCGGTACTTAGCGATTTTATGTGTTTTTTCTCACGAGCATGTGTAAAATATCGATTTTTTTAGATTTCACCTATAGAATGCATTTCACGACAAATATATATAATGAAATTAATAGGAAATTAAAAAGTCTACAATTTTTATTTAGCGCATTTTTTTCTACAGAGCCTAGTTTAGCGTGAAAGAGTGATTTTCCGTATTTTTAAGCCCAACCGAGGCTGATTTTCGTTTTGCATCATTCACTCATTATTAAAATTAGGTTATGTTTTTTGTGGTTAGTTTTTTGTTTATTTCTAATGTTTTATTACTAATTTTTGGTTATATTGTTCATTATTTGCATTGGCAAGAGAATGTTATGTGAGTGTTTCACAACCAAATATTTTATAATGCAACACAACGACTTGAGTGAAATAAAATCTCTTAAATAAATTTATAAAGCATTAAAAATTCTTATAAAAAAATTAAAAAGGTAGTAGGGTGTTATTTCATTATAAAATTCGTAACCTCAAACCTTTGTTTCCACTAACTAGAGTACATAAAATAACATTAAATTAAACAAGAGATTTAAGAGATGAAGGCAAGATGAAAAGTCGTCTGTTTTTTCTTTGTCCTTCTTTATCATCATTTGAATTTTAAATCCTAGAAATTACGTTTGTTATAAAAATAAGTTTCAGACAAAAATGTAACCTTACTTTCAACAGTATAAAAACTTGTTATCATATTTAGACTGTTAAAACAAAACAAAAACTAACTTTATTAAAAACTTCACTCGGTATTCCTCTGTTATTTTATTTTATAACTATATCAAACAAAAATCTGGTGTGAAATACTCACAAGACTTTCTCTTTCCAATGTAAATAATGAAAAATATAACTTATTTTAATCATGGGTGTATGACGCAAAATGAACATCAAACTCTGTTTGGCTTAAAAATACTGAACATTTCTAAATGTCGCTAAAAGGCTACATACGAAAAAATTGTTGGAAAGAAATGATAATAATTGTAGGATTTTTTAAATTTTATATAACTTTAGTCATATACTTTTGACGTAAAATACATACTAACGCCACAATCTTAAAACACCCTATTTTTTACCGATTTTAATAAACAACAGAACCTTTCCGCACCACGGACCATGGGCATTGGACCCGCCTTGAAGCATGAACACGGTGCCATGGTGTTTCACATCTCCTTTGTCCCAAGCTATGGCTTCTCGATGAGCAAACCCATCTCCAAAGAGCCGGACACGCCCACCCCCGAGAGCTAGCTCATATACTCACACAGCCCGATCGCCCTTCCACCACAATAATGCCCAGGAAAGACGCAAAGTCTCCTCCCCGTACGGCGCGGCTTCTGAGTGCCATCACGTGCTGCCTACGCCGCAGAGTGGACGAACACTTCTGAGTCAACGGATCCTGGTGCCCTGTGGGACTCCACGCCACGGTGCAGATGCTCCCGTTACAGACACCAGGAGCAGCTGCAGGCTAACCCACACGGACTGACCCTCCAACTATTCCACCGCTTTCTCCTGCAGGACGCGACACACCATCCTCTCGACCGTAGTCTAGCAATTCTCATTAACAATCATCTTCCCTATCCCATCATCAACACTCAGACGCCTATTCACTTTTATACAGAGTGATTTTTTAGTCCTGTTAACCAATTGTTAATGTGTGGTAATTTTTTTCTAGTAAAGGGAAATTTTGTTTTGTAACAAGTTGGTAGCCCTACTCAACCGGTATAGACGGCAATGTGATTTGATTCTTCTTGAGCTGTGTAAAATTTTGTGCCGTTTCCGGTTGCGTTACGAACCTTTTACCCTAGAACAACGGGTTTTCATTCTTGAACAATATTTTGCTACGAAATCGTAAAAGAATCATTTCAAATTAAATTTGTTGGTGTTCCTCCACCAGAAAAAGTGTAAATTTCCAGGCTAACAAACCGATTTCGAGAGACAGTTAGTGTTTGCGACAGGAAACGTAGTGGCCGACCAACTCTCTTGACAGATGACGTTTTACACAATGTCAAAACAAGATTGCTTAATACCCCATGGAAAAGTTTACGAAAACTTTCCTCGCAAGTTGGTTTGTCATATTTGAGTGTTCAGAAAACTACTAAAATTTTAAATTGCATCCATAACACGTATGATTAGTTCAAGAGCTTCAGCCTCCAGATTTAAACAAGCGATTGCAATATTGCCGTTGGTTTACGTCTTTCGTCAATTATAACGGAATCAAATTTTTAAACATAGTGTTCTTTAGTGATAAAGCTTGGATTTATCTCGATTGTTATGTGAACAGTCAAAACACTCGAATTTGGGATGAATCTTTTACACTCGCGTACGGTTCGTAGCAAAATATTGTTCAAAAATGAAAACCTGTTATTCTAGGGAAAGACACTCTGTTCGTAACACGACAGGAAACGGCACAAAATTTTACACAGCTCAACGAGAACCAATTTACACTGCCGAATCTATATCAATTGAGTAGGGCTATCAACTTCGTGTCACAAAACAAAGTTTCCCTTTCATAGAAAAAAATTACCAGACATCAACAATTGGGTAACAGGTCTAAACAACCACTCTGTATATTACGTACCAGCCCGGTCCCATCGTAAACATTCAAATATCGTATGCTCTTCCACGTTTACCTATCCGCAATAGACACAAACATTGCTGTCGCTTAACGCTCGAGCAAAAAAATACGCCTCAAAGCACCCATGGCCGGTCAAGAACTACGTCAACCTATGCGACACCTCCCAATGGGGCCTACCATACCACGCAAGTAAATTTGGTGTTAACTGATACGTCCACCTACCAACTGTTGCCGTGTTCCATCTTGCCTGCTACCGATCAAACTTAACCCCATCGTAGCCGCACGTTCCGCCCCGCGATTCGCTCCCAGATCACTCTTTCTCTTTCTTTCAGACCACTCTTTCTTTCCACGCGCTCCGTTCTTCCCATTGGCCTTGAAGCTCTAGGGTCAGATTATGGTCGTTAAACTATGGAAGGGGACCGCTTTAAAATTTAATCACATCCTGATTCTGTCTGTTATTGTTCAGAATGTTAGACTCTGGTCAACAATTATCAAGAATAGAGGTTGCTGAGATGAGAATGTTAAAATTTTTAGGAAGTTATTGATTCCTGAACCAAAAAAAATTAAATATATTAGGCATGAAGTTGATGCGCTAAGAATGATATCAACTCAAAAATTCAGATAAGAGTTATAGTCATTTGTTACGGTTGCCCGATGATCGATCACCCGAAGAGTTGGTTACTTACAAGCCAAATGGGCAACGAGTTATTAGATTACCTCGAAAGAGATTAACATCTTAATCTTCCTCATGAAATAAAATGGTACTAAGTTTGAAGCTGGAACAGGTCAGGACGCTCAATTCGTATTGTTTACAATGGTGATGATGATAAGGAACACGAAATTCCGCGAATTTCTGGGATACTCTGTATTTACGATAAAATGGTTCGAGGTAAAAATTGAAGGATATCAATTAAAATAATAATTTGAGTATGAAAATTCTAATTATGTAATTGGATACCTAGGGAATAGATTGATGTTCGATCATGAAACTGTAATTGACCCACCACCCATAAATGTAGCAAAACCGTTCATAAATTGTAACACGAGGTACGATTTGCAATTTCTAATTACAGATATGCAATATAATTGAAACTTAACACGGGACAGCATGTTTATGCCTCTGTGTAATCTACCGAGTATATATATGTAATGAAGATCGAGTATGTACCAACTTAACAGACCAAATTTTCCCTTCTGTCAAAATAATGTTCAAAAGAATTATATAGTACTACACTATGATAATATACGAAGATAATTTGATTAGCCAGTACTTTGAAACGAAAATAGTTAGATTTTTTTTCTCTTGCCGTAGATATATAAATATATAGGGAAGGAAAGTATTATTTTCATGTAAATTTTTCAAAATCGAGTTTTCACCGGATACACACGTTTTCAGATCCTCTGAACCCAAAAAAAGTTTTTAGCTATTGTGTGTGTGTGTGTGTGTGTGTACACATAAACTAGATACCACATGCGGAATGGACATGAACATTTTTATCAAAATTGATCAATCAAAATCTGTAGTTTATTCGTGCAATTTTTTACTTTTTGCAATTTTCTCAAAATCGGCTCCTACGACTTTTTTAAACCGCCTCATTTAGCCTACTACATTTTTTATGCTCTACAAAGTAGGGTAGTAAGCGCCATGTCTAGTTACAACTTGGGAAGTTTGTGCTCTTGTGGCAAATTTTTTTAAGGTTGGGCCTTTGTATGCATTTTATTCGTTTATAGGCCCAAAATTATTTTATTATATTATTATTATATGCATATAATGAGTGGCTTATTATACATCTTAGGACAAAAGTCTAAAATAATTTTAAATATAGGAAATGTAAAAGTCTATCGATTATAGTACACATTCTCTTCTACAAAGCTGAGTTTAGCGTCAATCACTGATTTTTAGTATTTTGCTCATCAAAATAAGTAGCCTAAATATGTTATATTTTCAAAGATCGCAGCTTAGCATGCGTTTACGACAACATTGTTTATAATCAGAGTTATTGTAAATTTAAAAACCTACAATTTTATTATGAAACTCTCTCATTATTATTAATTTTATAATAAAAGAAGAGCTCCCTCCCTTTCTCCTGCTGATTCTTCTTCTTCCTCTCTTTCTTCTCCTTCTCTTTCTCCACCTTTCCCTTCTTCTTCTTCTTTTTCTTGTCCCTCTTCTCCTTCTTTATCTTTTTTCTGTAATGTTATATTAAAGAAACTGTCCTTCAATGAATTATTAAAAGCCCCCTGTTACTTATTAGAGTGATATAACTTTTTGCACACCCGTTCCTTTATGAATACCATATGAAATATTCACTTGTAGTGGAAATAATTAGATATTTGAAATATATCATGAAATGAAGCTGATGAATGTAATTAATTACAAAATTAATGAAATACAACATAACTTAAGTTTAGAAATCATTCATGAGTTGAAGCTGTTCGACAGCAAGGAAATAAAGTTTCAAATAACATTTTAAGAACAACAGTTGGCGCACGCATCCGCACACACGTACGCGCGCGCGCACGCACACACACACACACACACACACACACACAAACACATTGTGATAGTTTTATATTAATTAAATTAATACAATTGTGAATAAAATTGTTTAAAGCTGTGTAATAATTAAATATTAAGTTAATCTTAAAAATTTTTAATTAGTAATTTACGACACAAAAGGAAATATGCAAACGAACCTAATCCCAACAGGGGAATTTCAAAACTTGAGACATTCAGAAACCCAATTATAAAAAAATCAAACCAATGAATTAAAATTAACAAACGTGCGAGGTTCAACTATTTATTGGAAATATGTGGATGACGATTTTTTACTGGAAAATTGAATTATATTCTACAGTATTGTTGTTGCTTAGGTCATCAGCCAAAAGGCTGGTTTCAACCTCTAGAGGTTTTACTAAGTAAAACAAGGAGTGAGGTGGTTTACAATTGCCTTCCTCACTGAGTGGAAAAGTACACTTATCAGCATGCCGAGCCCTCTGAAAAGCACATATTTTCCACTCTGCAAATGACACCTTCACTCCATTCACCACAGGGTCTGGTTGTATAATGAAATTCATTACTTTCAGATAAGATAACTCTGATTAGTATCTTTTGCACCTCTACCTCTTCTGTTCTTAAATGGTTCAGTCATTTAATTGGCTGACCATGTGATAAGAAACAGAACTATTTATTTTAGCCCTGCAACTAACAGATCGAGTGTAAATAATTTGACACTCCACCTGTCTGTTATGGGCAGCTACAGTATTGTACAACCAGAATAAATAAATAAAACCTCTGGTGTGTAACACTCGTACGTCTTCCTCTTGCGAATAAAATATAAAATGAAAAACATAATCTTATTTAAAACATGAGTGAATGACGCTAAATGAAACTCAACCTCTGTCAAACTACATACATACGCAAAATGAATATTGCCGCAAAACTAGACTGTAGAAAACAAAGCTTCAAATAAAAGTTGTTGATTGATTAATTTCCTTTAACTTTAATTACGTACACTTTCGTCATAAAATTCTTAATAATCAATCTTAAAAATCTGGTGTGAAACACTCACACGACTTTCTCTTGCCAATGCAAATAATGAACAATATGACCTAATATTAGTAATAAAACATTAGAAATAAACAAAAAACTAACCTCAAAAAACATAACCTAATTTTAATCATGAGTGAAAGACGCAAAATGAAAATTAACCTCAGTTTGGCTTTAAAATACGGAAAATCACTCTTTCACGGTAAACTAGGCTCTGTAGAGAAAAATGCTCTCAACAAAAGTTGTAGATCTTTTCATTTCCTATAAATTTAATATTCACTTTTATCGAAAAATGCATACTAAGGCCGAGATCTTAAAAATATCGATTTTTCACACGTTTTCGTGAGAGAAAAACAGAAAATCGCTAGTAACCGCTAGGCTACACTAAGCGTATAAAAAAAATGTTTGAAATAAAAGTTTTAGGATTTTAAATTGTCTACAACTTTTATTATATAAATTTTTGCGCTAAAATACATATTAAAAGCCCCAATCTTACAAAACAATTTTTTTACGTGAAAACAGCCTTTCCAAGAATTGTAGCAGACATGGCCCCTACCCTTGTCTTGTAGAGCATAAAAACTTTAGTAAACCAGGTGATTTTTAAAAAAATTGTAGGACCCGTTTTTCAGGAAATCGCAAAAAAGTGAAAAATAACACGAATAAACTACTACTTTCAGTTGACCGATTTTGATGAAAATGTTCGTGTCGAGTCCTCTAGTAGTATGTAACTTAAGTTTCAAGTTTCAAGTTCGTACGATGTTCCGTTTTTTGAGATATCTGTTCACACTCACAGACACACAGACCAATCGCTAAAAACATTTGCTTTGGGTCCAGGGGGTCTGAAAATGTGTAGAGCCGGTGAAAACTCATTTCGACAAGTCGACATGAAAACAATACTTTCCTTCCTATATATTTATATGGGCAAGAGAAAGTAAAAAGTCACATTTTTTACCCATTTTGTTGAGAAAGATACAGAAAAATCACTAATTGACGCTAAACTAAGCGTTGTACGAAGAAACGCTTACAATAAAAATTGTAGGGGTTTTAATTTCCTACAGCTTTAAGTAACATGCTTTTGCCCTAAAATTTATTTATGGCCGCAATCTTAAAACCCCATTTTTCATCATGAGGTTAGAGCCACCAAGAATTTCATCGGATATGGCTCTTACCCTATCTTGTAGAGAATAAAAAAATGTAGTACATGAGGCTATTTAAAAAAAAGTTGTAGGAGTTGTTTTTCAGAAAACCGCAATAATATGAAATCGCACGAATAAACTACTGTTACGTCTGGTTTGTTCACACACACACACACACACACACACACACACACCAATCGCTAAAAACATGTTTTTTGGGTTCAGAGGGTTTGAAAACATGTAACCGGTGAAAAATTGATTTCTAACAATGAATCTACATGAAAACAAAACTTTCCTACGCTATGTATAAATTTAGGGCAAGAAAAAGTAAAAATTTACCGCCGTATGGCTAATTGACAAATAAATACGTATAATTTGTTCGATAGTCAAACTAATTGTATCGTACTGTTTCTTCTTTTATATAATTATTCAAATCGTAGATTAATTAGTTTTAGAAACATGTAAATATATTTAAACAACTATCATGGTGTAATATATTGTTTTATTATAGTACAGGGTTTCCCAGAAGTTTACAATAAATTTCGTTTCGTTAACTTTTAACGCACCAAACAAATATCTTCAATCAATCTGTTTGTAGTCACTGCTGAGTAAACGGTGCAATATAGCTGTCAATTATTTCAGGAATACAACGTTTCCAAAGTTTCTTTTTTGTCATCAATCACTCAACTGGTTTGATGCAATTCTCCAAGCTGTTCTATCTTGCGCAAATCGTTTCATACCTACATACCTGTAACACCCTACATCTTTTGTAATTTGTTTTATATATTCTAACCTTTGCCACCCCCTTCAATTTACCCCCTCAATATTATCCTCCATTATTGATAGAGCAATACCTGGATGTGTTAAGATATACCTTACTAGCCTATTCCTTCTTCTGGTAAGATGTTTCCGTATACATCTTTTTTCCAAAGTTTACTATATTCAAAAACATAGGAATAATTTTAAAATAACTGGCATACCATCTTACAATTTCCGGCAATTACAATTTCTGGGGTGAGCAGGGGTGGTGTGGAGAAACCTTCAATGTTTGAGGCTCTAAAAAGGGCCCTTTAAGCGGTGGTCGTGGAGGTGGGAAGAGTCAGTCCCTGTTGTGATTGTTGAGGAGACAGGTTACACGGCGTCTCGTTGTCCAACGGAGGTATCAACTTCTTCACTCGCAGTAGTGCGGCGTTGGCTGATTCGTCAGGACCCGGTGGGCGCAAGGCTCGGTTGAAGACCACTGTGCGGGCGATGACGGTCCCGGTCGACGGCGGTTATGGTGTTAGGCCGGCAAGCGGAAACATTATCTTCTCTCTTGCGGTGTCGTTGATGTGTCTTCGGTTGCAGTCTGGTCGAAGCTTCAGAATGGAGTGACGATCGGATTCAGTGAAACGTGCTTATAAAGCAACCAGATGGATGGTTACTAGCCCTCTGCAGTGCCGACAAAGGTCTGCCGGCCTTGTTGGAAGTATTATAGGCTTCCCTATGTCGGTATGAGGTTATGTGGTTAACTCCCACCATATCAAATAGATTTTGTCTGAATTTTAAAAACCTCTTTCCATGTTATTCTGTGATAAATCACGCAAGTATACCGGATATAACATACGGCATACCGGATATGAGATAGAATTAAACCATGGTAAGCTGCTATTAGTAATTTTTTATCATTTAATCTGGCATTTTGTTCTACCAACTCTTGGATTATGCAGTAGGTATCAGGTACGGTACATTATTTTAATATGTAAGCACCTTCGCATAGAACTCATAAAAGTAAATGACATAATTAAATAAAGTATTACATAAAGTATCTCATAAAGTATGACATAATTCTTTAGTCTTTCTTTTTCTAAATTGTCAAAATTTTTATTACAGGAATGATACGAGTATTAAAAAAAAGTCACATCAGATTCTGCATAGAAAGTTATGGTAGGCCTAAACTTTCCCAAAAATCAAAGAGTTTCTAGATCTGCCATTCCTTTTTGAAAAATATTTTACCTTCTTCTTTCTTAAGCCTCATTGGACTACGTAAGTTCTTTAAGTTTGGAAAATCTTTAATTTAGTCTTATTGATCTTATCCATTTTCTTGGTGTTCTTATTTCTAATTTTATCCCAATAATTTTTCATTGCGTTAGAACTTCTTTTCCGTTCTTCATCACAATAGACCGCTTTTGGACGTTTGGTTGGTTTCTTTTGCTGGAGTCTCGTGTTTTTCAGTTTATGTTAATTTTTTCTTGGTTTTAAACCCCTCAAGTGAGATCTGAAATTCTAGGTCTTCTTTAATTTTGCGAAACCATTGTGGTTGAAACTTTTACTTAAAAAGTATTGAATGATCTGTCGGGACATTCTGGAGAAATTCGTCTGCATGATGTGTCCGAAAAAAGAAATTTTTCTTTTCCTTATTTGATCCGCAAGCGGTTCCGTGTTACTATAGATTTTTTCTTTGTGCATCGGTTTCCAAATTCCGTCTAATAAACGCCTCTTATTTATACACCTTCCAATGACCCGTCGCTCCAGTTTGGAAATTTTGTGTTCTGAGTTTTACCTTCTTATTTTATAACACATGAATTAATTTTTGGTCGTATTTCTCCCGTACCACTAGTGATTTACACTGATGTCAACAATATTCCTTTTTTCAGTACTAATTGGTTTGATATCTACAGCGCTCTGACTTTCAATGTGAAAGGTTGTGTAAGAAACTAAACGCTGTAACTTTTAACAACCGTAAAGCGTAAATAGCGGGAGGTTATAAAAATTTTTTTCTCTATTTAGGAAATTCACAATCTGTTGGAAACAATTAGTAAATGTGATAACACAAAATTTGGAAAAAAATAACATGATAAATAAACGTGAGTGGAGACACAGACCAGTGACAGAACTCCGACGTGAATAGATAGGTAGCATTAAATACAGCATTTAGAACACTGTAATGGAGAGTCAGCTACAGTATTACGTTAATTGATGAGGTCCCGGCTCATTTATGTAGGGTACGTTTATGTCCGAGTGTAGCGTTTTATTGGTTACATAATAGGGGGCTTTAACTACCCTCCGTAAAAGCTTTGATTGAAAACGCTGAATTTTTGCTAATACCGATGGTTTTGCACAGAAGTTAAGCTGACTGGCTTAGCTACATATTGGTCGAGGTAGGAGCTGTAAATGGTTAATTTAGATGTAGTTGGTAACTTAGATTTGCTTGAAAGAAGTCTGTACAACTGTTTGAACCTGTTATAAAATTTAAAAAATTTGGTGTGAAACACACGATTTTCTCTTGGCAATGTAAATAATTAATCATCAGTAAATAATTTAAAACGAGAAAACATAATATAATTTTAATCATGAGTGAAGGACGCAAAATTAAAATCAATCTCTGCAGGACTGAAAAATTTGGAAAACACTAATTGAAGCTAAACTAAGCTATGTAGAAATAAATAAAAGTTATAGGTTCTTTAATTTCCTATAACTTTATTATTATATATACTTTGTCGTAAAATGCATACTTAAGGCCCAACCTTAAATAATCCCAAATTTTTTACGGATTTTTATGGGAAAATCACTAATTGACGATAAACTAAGCGTTGTAGAAAAAATGTCTGTAGTAAACGTTGAAGGTTTTTTTTAATTTACTACAGCCTTAATTACGCTTCTACCCTAAAATGCATATTTAGGCTGCAATCTTAAAAAGACCCTTTTTACTACGAGAGCACAAACACCTCAAGAATTTTGTAGACATGGTGCAACCCTATCATGAAGAGTACAAAAAATTAGTAAATGATGCTATTTTTTTCACGAGTAAACTACTACTTCCGATTGACTGACTTTGTTGAAAATGTTCGTGTCAGGTCTCGTCGTAGTACTAAACTGAAATTCTGAGTTTCAATTTCGTATGATATTCCGTTCTTGAAATATTTTGTTCACACACACACACACACACACACACACACACACACACACACACACACACACACACACACACACACACACACACACCCACACACACCCACGCACACACACGCACACACACACACACACACACACACATACGCACACGCGCGCGCGCGCACACACACGCGCGCGCGCGCACACACACACACACACACACACACACACACACACATACCAATCCCTAAAACAAGTTCTTGGTTTTGAGTTCAGGGAGTCTGAAAACGTGTTTTTCGGGTGAACACTTGATTTCAAAAAACCGATATGAAAACAATACATACTTACTTTTTACTTTCTCTTGCCTATAAGAATATATAGGAAGGAAAGTATTGTTTTCATGTCGATTTTAAGAAATCGAGTTTTCACCGGATCTATACGTTTTCAGACCCCCTGAACCCAAAAAACATGTTTTTAGCGATTGGTCTGTGTGTGTGTCTGTGTGTGTGTGTGTCTGTGTGTGAACAGAATATCTCAAGAACGGAACATCGTACGAACTTGAAACTTAAAACTTAAGTTACATACCACTACCGGACCCGACACGAATATTTTCATCAAAATCGGTCAACCGGAAGTAGTAGTTTATTCGTATAATTTTTCACTTTTTTGCAATTTTCTCAAAAACTGGTCCTACGATTATTTTTAAAATCGCCTGGTTTACTACATTTTTTATGCTCTACAAGATAGGGTAGGCACCATGTTTGCTGAAATTCTGCGTGAGGCTGTTTTTACGTAAAAACATTTTCTTTTTAAGATTGCGGCTTTAATATGCATTTTAGCGCAAAACGTTATATAATAAACGTTGTAGAGAATTTAAAATTCTACAACTTTTATTTCGAATATTTTTTTGTATAACGCTTAGTTTAGCGGTAATTAGCAATTTTCTGTTTTTTTCTCACGAAAACGTGAGAAAAATCGATTTTTTAAACATTTCGGCCTTAGTATGCATTTTACAACAAAAGTATATATAATTAAATTTATATAAAATTAAAAGATCTACAACTTTTATTTAGAGCATTTTTCTCTACAGAGCCTAGTTTAAAGAGAAAGAGTGATTTTCCGTATTTCTAAGCCAAAATGAGGTTGATTTTCATTTTGCGTCTTTCACTCATGATTAAAATTAGGTTATGTTTTTTGAGGTTAGTTTTTTGTTAATTTCTTATGTTTTATTACTAATGTTAGGTTTATTGTTAATTATTTTCACTGGCAAGAGAAAGTTGTGTGAGTGTTTCACACCAGATTTTTTATTCATATAAGGCAAGAGAATGTAAAAATTATGACATATGTAAGCTACGATTTGTGACTAATTTTTATCACTGTTTATAGTTTCACTCTTCTGCTGTAATCTTATTTTTTGAATGGTCTATAATAAAGAAAATTCTATTGTGGCTTGTTAATGGTCTACTACTTCACCACTAAAAGAAGATTGCAATGTCACACATTAGTTTAGAAAATTAAGGGGAGACTGTATGATGGTTTTGACAGTAAATTTCTATTTTCGGTTTTTTACTTTTTTTAATAGTTTAAACCTAAATCTATCTGCTAGAAAAGTATTAAATTACTTCAGAAAGAATTGTTTTAATGAAAATAATTAAGTTTTTATCAGGGTTACTTTGAAAAATTATCATTGGTCACCCAGAACAAAATATTTTTCATAATTTTATACTGCTCGTTTTCTTCTTTCATTTTCTATTTTAGTTTTCACCCAAATTGGAGTACTTCAGTCATTCCATGTTCATTTCTTTGAAGAACGAGCTACGGAGTTAGCTTGCTGCTATTTCTTTCACTCCCATACTAGTTTTATATTTTTTCATCTGGCGGCCCTCATTTTCTTTGTTATGATAGTGTTGGATTGTTTTCTTTCCTTGAAGGGGATGGGAAGGTTCAATCGAATAACCATTTGTTGTACGATTTCCCCGCTCTTGGGGGGTCCAGACGCCGGCTGATCCTGGAGCTTGAAGGCCAAGGGGAAAATAAGCCTCTCACGGAACATTCGCGCTTGTACCGCGAGGTGCATGCCCGAGTGGTGTGCGGGTTCTTTGACGAGGTAGCTACGTTCTACCGTAACTAAGGGAGTTTTCTCGGCTGAAGTCGACGGCACTGTAGACTTAATTTATATAATGGTGTACAAGCACTTGCTGAACATAATATAAAGGCGACTTTAGGTCCTAACTAATTATTTTATTAGTTTATCTTCTGACCGTTCTTCTGACTAATAGGACCCTTCTATTACTTTCTGACAGGGGCCTCGAGCCCCAAAAGGCATCCAAATGACAAGAGGATGAGCAGTACACACTCCCCAGGTCGGCCGATCTGGCTCCAACTCACCCTCGAACTTATTTTATATTATTAATTCTTAGTAATTTTATATAAGGTAACATCAGTTTATTCAAGGTCATATTTGAATAATTAAGAGTTCTACGGAAAGGCCTCCGGGTTTATGCCATCTGGCGACCCATCGGTGGGGACGTGGCGGGTGAAATGCCAGCAAACCATTTCCTTGAAGGAGAGTCGGCAAAGCTTATTATCCTTTAACACTTTCTTTTCTTCTCGGTTTTAAATCATTTCCTCGGTTATGTTTAAGTCTTTCTTATCGAACTTTATATCCTGGAACCATTTATTTTGGGTCTTGTTTTTAGTTGGTAATTTGGGAGCTGCTTAGTGAGTCTTGTATCAGGTAGCCTGCTGAGGTGACTGAAAAAGGCAACTCTCCTTTTTCTTATGGTGTCGATAATCGACTCGTTTTCTTTGTAGACTATGTCGTTAGGGATTATCCACCATTTACCATGAACTTAATGATTTAAATTAATATCTGTTCTTTATATTTGTAGCGAGATAAAAATATATGGTTGTATTTAAAGTAATAAATTAATTTATAATGTCAAAAAATAAAAACTAATGTAACGGATGTAATTAATATTTGTCAAGTTGGGCGTTTGTCGGGAATAAACCGACATCGTAACCGTCAATTTTCAAGTAAATTTATTGATTGTTGAAAGTAAACTTTTAATATAATTGAACACGTGCAGAAACAGTGACTGTATCAAAGTACTTGTGCCGAGGAAACAGTTGAAATAACAGATGAATGTGATTGGTCAAGAAATTTGAATTCTGAAAGATGATTGGATATTGTAAATTTAAAAATAGTTTCAAGGCGAAGTTTAAAACGACGCTTCTTTAAGAATAAAAGCGGGAGGACAGTCTCACTTCAGCAATCCTGTAAGTAGGATGTGTGTGTGCTCAGGACAGATAAATTTAACAATGTGCTTAATAGTATAATACAGTAATTAAAATGACTCTCAGTTAATTAATCAGTGAAACTAGAACGTCTTGTGTTAAAAGATACTTACAAATACAACGAATAATAAAATATTAACAACAAACAAATGATTTAACTACATATTACCAACTTTCATGGATCTACGCAATTTCAATGCTATAGCCAGGTATTTTCAACTTAAATAATATTCTGTACAGAATTTAACTAAAGAACTGAATTCAATTTAAAGCGCTATTTACTTTTCATTTTGTAAAAACATAATTCTAAATGTATTATTTGTAACTCCTGTGTGTGTAAAAATCATTATTATTTTAGATATAATTAAACTTGTATTTCATGTATAAATGTGTTTTTGTTTTACTAGTCAACATCTTTCTATACAATGAAAATAGTCGGGGTAACGGTCCTACACCTATAACAAATCTTTTATTAAATAAATATTACTTCAAAATTGTCATACCCTTGTGGGGAAATAAAATATAGCACTTCAAATTTGGCATCCGCTTGTGGTGACTAGTAATTGTATAGAAAGGGTTGAGTAAATATAAATTTAAATTGTAAAAATAACTAAAATAATTAGAAATGCCGCGAATGTTAAGATCGAATAGAAATAAAATGGGTCATGTTGGAGAATTACAAACTGGGTTAGTTGGAGGTAGTGATAACACTTTAATCGTAGATGCAAGTAATAGTAGTGAAGTAAATGTAAACCAGGAAAATGAATTTTTGAATAATAGTAGTGTGGATGAAGAATTGATACCTACAGAAAACATTGATAATAATAATGATAATATAGAAAATATAAGGGGAATATTTGATTCAGATAGTGAAGTAGATGAGGTTAATGATATATATAGAGAAAATAGGGGGTTAGGTGGTAGTAATGTTAGTATTAATAACAATATAAATAATCCAAATGTAGTAGGGGTAGAAGTAATGCAACAACTTATTTTAAATTTAACTAATGTAATCCAAGAAACACAGAAAGAAAGTAAAGATTTCAGAAATGATTTTGGTAAAAAATTTGATAAATTAAATAGCAAAATGTTAGAACAATCGAAGGAAATAAAAGAACAGAATAAAAATTTAAAGAAAGAATTAGTTAGCAGTTTAGAAAATAAAATGGACGAGCAAGCAAAAAGTTTAAGAAAAGAGATTAGGGCTATTAGGGAAGAGGTGAAACATGATACTTTAAAATTAATTGAGAAATTTAAATCAGAAATGATAAAAGATGTTGATTGTAAAATTAAAGGTAACGAAAATGAGGTTGATTTATTAAGAGGTGTTGTTGAAAGTCAGAATATTAGAATAAACGAAGGTTTTAAAACAAATGAAGTTAAAGTTAATAAAGTTAATTTGAAAGTAGATAAAGTAATTTGTGATGTAAATACAAACAAGAAAGGATTGTCCGATGTAAAAAATAGGTTGTTAGAACAGAATAAGCTTATTGGAGAGGTGAATGACAATGTTGAAAAGTTAAAATCAGATTTTAGCGAGTATGTAGAGCACGGAGTTTATGATGGTCAAAATAATAATAATAATAATAATAACTGTAATATAAAAATAAAATTTTCTAACAGAAACCCAATGGAATTCATTAGTTCACTAAAGTACGAGATTAAAAATAACGAAATAAAGAAATGGAAAACAATTAAAAGTGTAATAAATGAGAGTTTGATGTGTGATTTATGGGGTTCAACTTGGTGGATGTATGTTAGGGATACAATTGATAACTTGGAGGAATTTATTGGTAAATTTAAGGAGAAATTTTGGAGTGACAGTGTGCAGGCAGAAGTAAGGCAGAATTTGCAATTTGGGAAATTTAATCCTAATAAAAACATTAAAATGTCAATTTACTTAATGAATAAACTTAACAAAGCCAAATATTTAGAACCTAAATTGTCGGAAGGTGAATTAATCAAACTAGTGTGTAGACATTTTAATAATAGTGTTGTTAGGGCAAAAACCATTGGATGTATTTCAGATGTAGAAAATTTTGTTAAATTATTGGATGAAATGGAAGGTTCTGGGATTGGGAGAGAACAGGAGAATGAAGTAGGTGGAAATAATCGTTTTAGAGATAGTGAACAGGGAAATTTCAGTAGAAAACAAGAATTTGGTATGGGTAATTATAACAATAGTAATAATAATAATAATCTTAGAAATGTGAACAATAATAACTACAGAGGTACCAACAATAATTACAGAAGTAGATTTCAAAACCAGGGTAGAGATAATTTTACTAATTATAACAGTAATCGGGATAATTTCAGCAGGGGACAGGAAAATAATAGATTTAATTATAATAGGGAGAATACTAAAAATGAAAGCGATAATTTCAGAGGTAGATTCGATAATGACAGAAAATTTGATAAAAAACCAGAGAATAAAGTAAATTCTATATTAGTTGAAGCAGAGGTACATAATGAACAAGGGAATTTAAACTAAGTAAGGGTGTGCGAAAAATGGAGGCTGTAGTTGAGAATTTATCCTGTACATCTAAAAAAAGTGAAGGGTTTAATGGAAATAGAAATAATATTATTGAATTTAAGAATAAAAGTATAAATAAAAAACGTAATATTGAATTTGAAAGTGTAAATTTAAGTGAAAATGAAATAATGGTGATAGAAAGTGAGGGAGAAGATGATAAACTTGTTAATTTTATATTTAATAACAATTTGGCTGAAGAATTATTGGAGGAAGAAAAATTGGTTAGTGAAAGGGAAGAAGAAGGTAGAAAAAGTATTCAATTAGTTGAAATTAAGGTAGAAATAAAGGGTGAAATTGCTAATGTATTATGTGACACAGGAAGTCAAATTAGTGCAATAAACCAAGAATTTTTAGTAGAGTTAGAAAATAAAGTTAATGAAAAATTTTCTAAATTGCCAGTTAAAGATATTACGATAATCACAGCCGCGGGTAGAAGGAAGTCAGGTATAAATAAGCAAGTTATTATTACATTTAAGATTGGGGATACTGAATTTTATCACACATTTTTCATTATTAAAAATCTTAATACTTTTATTTTGTTAGGTTGCGATTTTTTGTGTAAAAACCAGGTCAAATTAGATTTTAAAAATAACCTATTTTCAATAAAAAATATAAGCGTAAAATTTTCTGAAAATAAGAACACTATTTTAAAAAGTTGTAGTTTACAGACAATAGATGAAGGTCGGATAAGGGATGATTTATGGAGTAAACAAATACAATGTGTCAAAAACATTTTAAGAAAAGGCAGGGATAGCGGTGAGAGTGAAATTGAAATGATAAAAGTGTTTACTAACAACCAGGATATTTTTTCTGATAAACCTGGCCTTATAAAAAATTATTATTGTAAGTTGAATATTGATCAGAAGATTATAGTAAATAAAAAATCATATCCAGTTCCGTTTGCATATCGGAATGCAGCTCAAATTGAAATAAATAAATTAATGTCAGAAGACATCTTAGAATATAGTGATTCTGAGTTCACTAACCCACTTGTTATTGTTAAAAAACCATCTGGTGAATTAAGAATTTGTTTGGATGCAAGGAATTTAAATAAATCTATAATATCAGACTGTACCCAGCCTGAACCAATGGAAAACATATTAATGCGTTTATATGGTGTTAAATACATAAGTTCGTTTGATCTGACGAGTGGTTTTCTGCAGGTTTTGTTGCATCCAGAGAGTAGAAAGCATGTTTCTTTTTTGTTTAATGGTCGAAATTACTGTTACAAACGACTACCATTTGGATTAAAATGTTCTGTGGGTGAATTTATTAAAGCACTCAATTTTGTTTTAGGACCTGAAGTATTAGATTTTGTTCTGATTTACATCGATGATGTTATAATTTGTTCAAATGATTTAAAAACACATGTTAAAAGGTTAAGTTTATTTTTTGAAAGGTTGCGTAAATTTAATGTATCATTAAAATTAAGAAAGAGCGAATTTTTGGCTGAAAAAATCAAGTATTTAGGGTATGTAGTTAGCACAGAAGGGATTAGTATAGATCCAGAACGTATCAAAACCATTCAGGAATACAAGGCACCGAGAAGTTTAAAGGAATTGCAAGCATTTTTGGGATGTGTAAATTTTTTCCGTAAGTTCCACCACAATTATTCTGAATTAACAAGTGTGTTTGCAGATATTTTAAGTAAGAAGAATAAGTTTATTTGGAGTGAGAAACATGAGAAGGCTTTTAATGAGATTAAATGTAGATTTTTAAACTGTGTAATGCTTAAACATCCTGATTTCAGTAAAAAATTCTATTTAGGTTGTGATGCTAATAAATTCAGTTTGGGAGCTGTGTTGTACCAGGTTGATGAGTTTGGAGATCAGCGAGTCATATGTTTTGTTAGCCGTAAACTTAATTCCCATGAATTAAGATATTCTACTACTGAAAAAGAGCTCCTGGGAATTTTATTTGCTTGTAGTAAATTGAGAACGTATTTGTTGGGAAATTCAGTTGTTATTAGAACTGACCATGAAGCTTTAATTTTTATGTCATCGTGTAAGATAAATAATGGAAGGATTTTAAGGTGGATATTATATCTGCAAGAGTATAATTTAAAATGGGAGTTTGTTAAAGGAAAGGAAAACATTGTACCAGATTTTTTATCACGAATTAATGAGAAGGAGTTTATTGAAAATGAGAATGTAGGATATAAAATATTTTTATTTAAAGTAGAAAGTAAACCGCTTAGTAAAGTTTTTAAT
Source organism: Catonia carolina (assembly GCA_035578175.1). Classification (NCBI taxonomy): domain Eukaryota; kingdom Metazoa; phylum Arthropoda; class Insecta; order Hemiptera; family Achilidae; genus Catonia; species Catonia carolina. The sequence continues at coordinate 10,541,550 of JAQMRL010000007.1, read as the reverse complement.
AATTTGAAAAAAGAACAAGAAAATTGTGAATATTGTAATAAAATAATAAACAGCTTAGAGTCAGGTAGAGTCGAATTTGTAAAAAATTATGTAGTTTATAATAAAATCTTATTTCATCGCAAAGCATGCGATCAAAAATTCAAAATTGTAGTACCAATTAGTAAGCGTATAGAAATAATTAAATTGTACCATGAAGAAATGGGACATACTGGAGTATTGAAAACTATTTATAATATTTCAGAAAATTGTAGTGTTAAAAGTTTAAGAAAATTAGTCAAACAAATAATTAAAAAATGTGATCTATGTCAGCGTGTAAAGATAAATAATTGTAATATGAGAGGGTTATGCATAACCGATGTACCGAATAAAAAACTACAAAAAGTATACTGTGATTTGTTCGGTCCAATGCCGAGGAGTTACTTGGGATTGGAATATGTTTTTATAATGGTGTGTGGATTTACTAAATTTGTTAAATTATACCCTATCAGGAAGGGGAATGCACGTACTGTGTTAAATAAAGCTAAATGTTTTATCAAGGAAGTTGGAAAACCAGAGTGTATTATCAGTGATCATGGTAAACAGTTTGCAGGTACAGTTTGGCAAAAAGGATTATCAGATTTAGGGGTTAAGTGTGGAATGGTATCAATTTTTCACCCATCAGGTAACATTTCGGAGAGATATCTTCAACAGCTTGGAACTTTGCTTAGAATCTTTTTAACTGGTAAACGCCACGTTGAGTGGTACAAGTATGTTAAGTTTATTGAAAATCTAATTAATTATAATGTAAACATTACCATTAATCAGAGACCAGTTGAGGTAATGTTTGGTAAAAAAGTAATTGATGTCGCATGTCAGAAAATACATTTTCCTGGTATAATAAATAAAAATGTAAATTTAGATTTGGACCTAATAAATAAAAATGTTTTACAGAAATTAGAAGAAGTGGCGATTAAAAGACAAAAATATAGCGAAAATAAAGTAGGAAAAATAAAATTTAATGTAGGTGATCAGGTTTTGCTTAAAAATTTTGAATTATCCAATAAAAGTAAGAAATATAGCAGAAAGTGTACCCACAGGTTCAGAGGTCCATTTGATGTTGTAAAAGTAGTGGAAAATAAAAATATTCTATTGTTAAAAAACAATAAAAATAATTTGTTCTATGTGAATCGTTTAATTTGTAAAAAATATTATAAGTAAAATCATGTAGTATAAACTGTATTTAGAAATTAGATTAATTTAGTAAAGTAAAATAATAAATAAAACAAATAGTTTAGTAGGAAATAGTTATAATTATATCGAGAATAGAATTGCTAAGTAATTGATATATCAAAAAGTATTGTTTAAAAAATTAAGAGTGAATTGTGAAAATGTAACAAACGAACGATTAGGTCAATAACATTTGAAAGGAAATAAAATCATATGGTAAAATTGAATGGTGTAAAAGCTAAAAATAAAGTCAAGGATTTCTTAGAAAAAAGGTTATGGTAGAAGAATAGAAATATTAATTTTGTTTTGACCGTGATACGACGAAATAACACATTTAAAAATAAATTTATGGGTTTTACATGTCAAAGTTTATTACATTATATTTTAGACGCATTGGATTGTAGAGATTTATGATGGTTTTAAAAATATTTTAAATTTTCTTAGAAATTGTTTTTATTTGTACTTAAAATCTTATTTAGAAAAAAGAATCAATTAAGTATCAGTAAATTAGAAATAAATATTATTAATTTGGATATCATTGCCATTAATTAACAATAAAAATATAATCATTCTGTATCTTGTAGTGCGTAATAAAATATGTAATTTTGTTTGTAATTAGATATATATATGTGTAAGTGAAGTATAGGGTGCTCATAAAGCTAAAAACCACAGGGTGTACATTAAATTGTTAACGATTTTAATTTTTCTGTATAAAAATATTCAAAATTTTTTCAAATTTAGTTTTAAAATTTAAAAAAAAAGTTTTTTTATATTTTTATAGGGGGTAATTTGTAGCGAGATAAAAATATATGGTTGTATTTAAAGTAATAAATTAATTTATAATGTCAAAAAATAAAAACTAATGTAACGGATGTAATTAATATTTGTCAAGTTGGGCGTTTGTCGGGAATAAACCGACATCGTAACCGTCAATTTTCAAGTAAATTTATTGATTGTTGAAAGTAAACTTTTAATATAATTGAACACGTGCAGAAACAGTGACTGTATCAAAGTACTTGTGCCGAGGAAACAGTTGAAATAACAGATGAATGTGATTGGTCAAGAAATTTGAATTCTGAAAGATGATTGGATATTGTAAATTTAAAAATAGTTTCAAGGCGAAGTTTAAAACGACGCTTCTTTAAGAATAAAAGCGGGAGGACAGTCTCACTTCAGCAATCCTGTAAGTAGGATGTGTGTGTGCTCAGGACAGATAAATTTAACAATGTGCTTAATAGTATAATACAGTAATTAAAATGACTCTCAGTTAATTAATCAGTGAAACTAGAACGTCTTGTGTTAAAAGATACTTACAAATACAACGAATAATAAAATATTAACAACAAACAAATGATTTAACTACATATTACCAACTTTCATGGATCTACGCAATTTCAATGCTATAGCCAGGTATTTTCAACTTAAATAATATTCTGTACAGAATTTAACTAAAGAACTGAATTCAATTTAAAGCGCTATTTACTTTTCATTTTGTAAAAACATAATTCTAAATGTATTATTTGTAACTCCTGTGTGTGTAAAAATCATTATTATTTTAGATATAATTAAACTTGTATTTCATGTATAAATGTGTTTTTGTTTTACTAGTCAACATCTTTCTATACAATGAAAATAGTCGGGGTAACGGTCCTACACCTATAACAAATCTTTTATTAAATAAATATTACTTCAAAATTGTCATACCCTTGTGGGGAAATAAAATATAGCACTTCATATTCTTCTGTGTATTTTTTTTTGGAGTTTGTCGGTGGTTGATTAGTTGTTCAGTTTGAAAAGGGTTTAACTAGCATATGTCTGGGCCACTACTCGGTTTAGTGCAAAGGGAATTTCAGTTTTTTTTAATATCTGTATGGCTGTTTTTTATATTCTCAGCTGTTGGTTCAGCTTTCTAACCAACTGTTGATAGGAAATTTACTTGTTTGTATAAATTTTGTTTTTAATTTGTGCGTTTACGAAAAGTTTTTTTAGTACTACTCAAAATTAATTAAATCTCGGGGGTAAAAAACCGCTTAGAAGGCCCTTGGCGACGTAAAATACTAAATTTTTTTACAATCTTTTGAAAATAATATAAGATGAAAAAGGTTTCTGTTAATCCAACATGTTGTTGTTTAGGTCAACAGACGAAAGGCTGGTTTGAATCTCTAGAGGTTTTACTAAGTAAAAACGAAGAGTGAGGTGGTTTACTATTACCTTCCTCACTGAGTTGAAAGAGTATGCTTTTCAGCAAATGACACCTTCACTTCATTCACAACAGGGTCTGGGTGTATAGTGGAATTCATTACTTCCAGAGGAGATAACTCTGACTAGTGTCTTTTACACCTCTACCTCTTCTGTTCTTAAATAGTTCATTCATAGTTTGGCTGACTATGTGATAAGAAACAGAACTATTTTTTGTAGCCCTGAAGCCAACAGATCGAGTGCAATTAATTTAACACTGCACCTACCCGTCATGAGCAATCCAACAATTCGACATATGCACCTGGAATTTTTTCAAATGTAAGTGAATTTTGCTTTTTACCATTTCCCGTAAATTTAGATTTAAAAACTTAGGTACATTTTTCTTAAAAACCATTAAACCTATCAGGCTAAAATTTTTACCAGTTATTCATTTAGTACATCCACATACATCGACATTTTTATGACTTCCTCAGGTACTCCAAAAATTAGTAATATGCAAAAAACGTAAAAAAATGTATGATATTCTTTTCTTTTATAATTTTATGGTCCAACAGATTAAATTGAAGAAGTATCAGTAGCTAGCTACTAGATTTCTGTAGAGAAACCTGACAACTATGTGTGTGTGTGTGTAAATCATTTCGCTATCTTTTACCAATCCTATGAAAAATGTACCTAAAACAGTAAATTTAATATTGGCATACAAAGTACAGTCTCTCATAAAGCACTCCCAAATTTTGCACCCACCCGGTCCGTTTCTGTACTATAAATTAGATGTAATTTATTTATGTAGGGTCAACATGACGTATATAACATCAACACACACATATTCACAAACACACGTTTTGTAATTGAATAATTACTCCTAATTCAGTTGGAATTAATTACATTGCATTGGATCTCTTTATTTATATTAATTAAATTTTAATAATTAGGTTTTCATGTAACATAATGCTAAGTCATCTGGTTGGCTGTGTTTACTGTAATCGTTTTTTATTATGGGTAATGTAATGGATGTTTTTTGTAAATTTTGGATTAAAATGTTAGTGTCGTTTTTTAATCCGATTCGATATTAATTTACAATGAATGATTACTAATATTATATAGTGTATTTAAAAATAGGAAAGCAATATGGGATTTTTTTTTAGATTGTCACCTTATTTTACATTCTAGGGCAAAAATGTTTATAATTAAAGTAATAGAACATTTAAAAACCTACAACTCCTTCCTTCAAAATTTTTCGTACGACGCTTAGTTTAACGTCAATTTAGTAATTTTCTGTATTTTTTCATCAAGCGTTTAGGCCATCAGCCGGAAGGCTGGTTTGTACCTCTAGATGTTTTACTAAGTAAAACGAGGAGTGAGGTGGTTTACAATTGCCTTCCTCCCTGAGTGGAAAAGTACGCTTATCAGCATGCCGGGCCCTCTGAAAAGCACATATTTTCCACTCTGCAAATGACACCTTCACTTCATTCACCACAGGGTCTGGATATATAATGAAATTCATTACTTTCAGAGGAGATAACTCTGATTAGTGTCTTTTACACCTCTATCTTTTCTGTTCTTAAATAATTCAGTCATTTAATTGGCTGACCATGTGATAAGAAACAGAACTATTTATTTTAGCCCTGTAACAAACCAGATTGAGTGTAAATAATTTGAAACTCCACCTGTCTGTTATGGGCAATATTTTATTAAAATAGGTACAAAATATAGTAAAATTTTAATATATGCATTTTACGACGATATTAGGTTAGACTATTAAAATTATGAATAAAAACATCTACAACTTTATTTTAAGGATTTTTTCTACGTAGCTTAGTTAAGCGTCAAACGTTGTCAAGGTTTAGTGATTCCCCGTATTTTTAAGTCGAACAGACGTTGATTTTCATTTTGAGTCATTCAATCATTATTAAAATTAGGTAATATTTTTCATTTTACATTTTTACTTTCTCTTGCCTATATGAATATATAGGAAGGAAAGTATTGTTTTCATGTCGATTTTTCGAAATCGAGCTTTCACCGGATCTATACGTTTTCAGACCCCCTGAACCCAAAAAACATGTTTTTAGCGATTGGTCTGTGTGTGTATGCATGTGCGTGTGTGTGTGTATCTGTCTCTGTGTGTGTGCGCGCGCGCGCGTGTGTGTGTGTGTGTGTGTGTATACACAAAATATCTCAAGAACGGAACATCGTACGAACTTGAAACTTGAAACTTAAGTTACATACCCTTACCGGACCCGACACGAACATTTTCATCAAAATCGGTCAACCGGAAGTAGTAGTTTATTCGTATAATTTTTCACTTTTTTGCGATTTTCTCAAAAACTGGTCCTACGATTTTTTTTAAAATCGCCTGGTTTACTCAATTTTTTATTCTCTACAAGATAGAGTAGGCGCCATGTTTGTTGAAATTCTTGGTGAGGCTGTTTTCACGTAAAGAAATAGTTTTTTTAAGACTACGGCTCCATTATAAGTTTTAGCCCAAAAACTTATATAATAAAAGTTGTAGAGAATTTTAAAACCTACAACTTTTATTTCAAACATTTTTTTTTGTATAACGCTTAGTTTAGCGGTAATTAGCGATTTTCTGTTTTTTTCTCACGAAAACGTGTGAAAAGTCGTTTTTTTAAGATTTCGGCCTTAGTATGCATTTTATGACAAAAGTGTACATAATCAAATTTATATAAAATTAGAAGATCTACAACTTTTGTTTAGAGCGTTTTTCTCTACAGATCCTAGTTTAGCGTGAAAGAGTGATTTTCCGTATTTTAAAGCCAAACTGAGGTTGATTTTCATTTTGAGTGTTTCACTCATGATTAAAATAAGGTTATGTTTTTGAGGTTAGTTTTTTGTTTATTTCTAATGTTGTATTACTAATGTTAGGTTGTATTGGTCATTATTTGCATTGGCAAGAGAAAGTTGTGTGAGTGTTTCACACCAGATTTTTTTACTTATGATTAAACGTAGGTTATGTTTTTAATTATTAAAATTGGCAAGAGAAAGTCGTAAGAGTATTTCACACCAGATTTTTTCTTGATAAATAAATAAAATAAACACAAACATACACGCATACACAAACAAACGAATCGGAAAAACTTTCTTGGGGTTAAAGGGACCTAAAAACTTGTGTATTCCGGTAAAAACTTGATTTTGAAAATTTTACTCGAAAACAACCTTCCTTACCTATATTTCATAGGTAACTTTAACACGCGAATAAGCTATTTAACAGCTGATTTTTGGAGACGAAGGTTTCGTGGTTCAAATTTTAGTAAAGGTTTTTACACTTTTATACGGATTTGAGTACTTGATAGTGGCTACCATTGTATAGCCTGATTTTTGTCAGGAGAGCGTTGGGCCAAACGTGCGTCTGCAATAGTATAGTCTTGTATGTACTGCAATAGTGCAATGTATGTAATCAACAATGACACAGCATGCCTACAAAATATAATGGGTGTTGTCAATTTTCAACAACATTCTGACTGTACATCTTACTGTAGGTCGGAGGGGTATGTGGGGTTGAAGTTATGTATGCGCATGTGCGGTCCAGCGCTCACAGCAATTGGCTTGGCCTTTACTTTGATGGTAGGGGATCACTTAACCATACTCTTACGGGAATCACCGGCCTGAGGTTTTCCAGATCTGTGACCATATGAACATTTTAAATTTTTTTGCTGGTACAGTGAGCTCAGAAAATGCCGGTAGTAGGCTACTATGTGAAATACAAAGGTTGGTAAGAAGTTAAGTGCGATTTTCCATACCATCTGTGTAATTTACAAAAGAAATTGGTGATAAATAAAAGGATATTTAATTTAGAAAATGGGGAAAACAAAATAAATTGGTTTGCTATACAAACGGTTAAACCAAATCAATTTCCCTTCTTTCACTCGCTCAGTCACTCACTCACTCTCTCTCTCTCTCTCACACACACACACACACACACACCCCTTTCTCTTTCTCTCGCTCACTCACTCACTGGGTTATTTATTTAAATACGGATATTTAAGCAAATTATTTAACCAGTAAAAACTTAAGTACATAATTTTCTCATTATATTTTCCGGAATTTAATGTGGTTTTAGTGCGCTGCATTTGACATAACCCATCTGTCAAAGCTGTCAGTAAAACATTTTTTATCTCTATTTCTTCCTTTTCTACAAATGCGATTTATATTATTGAAGGGAATTTAAAATTTTTAATTAAATATTTTTTAATGGAACGGTTAACTTTACTAGTAGTTTTGTGACTTATTTATTTAATCAGCTTCAAACATCCATTTTCGGAATTCTTCTTTATTAGTTATTTAGGCTATTCCATTAATACTATGCGTAATATAAATATTAAATTTAGGTAAGATTACGGCCTTAATGTGAATTTTAGAGCAATAAAGTATGTAATCAAAGTTGTAAAACATTTAAAAATTTACAACTTTTATTTCAAACATTTTTTGTACAACGCTTAAGGCCTATACCCTTGTTTACTAGCTGCTAGTACTGCTACTTACGCGTCGGTGACGGTTCCCATGACGCTAGTTTACTAGCTGCTAGTACTAGCACCTTATTAGTAACTAGCAACGTTTCCAAACATCGAGCTAGTTAACTAGCGTTAGTCAATCACGTGACCTTTCCTCCTCTCCTTGCGTTAGTAAGCAATGTTCACACCAAGCTAGTTTACTAGCGCTAGTCAACGACGTGACCATTCCTTCCATACTAGCACTAGTAAAACCAAACGTGCTCTAAGTGACTTACGCGCTAGTAAATATTACCGCTGTAACACTTGAGCTACCAGGTAAAATGAGTAGGAATTGCCCGTGACCCAGCCATTTTTTACTTTCTCTTGCCTATATGAATACATAGGAAGGAAAGTATTGTTTTCATGTCGATTTTTCGAAATCGAGTTTTCACCGGATCTACATTTTTTCAAACCCCCTGAACCCAAAACAAATGTTTTCGATCTGTTTGCCTTAAAAATACGGAAAATTACTCGTTCACGCTAAACTAGGCTCTGTAGAGAAAAATTCTCTAAATAAAAGTTGTAGTTCTTTTAATTTTCTATAAATTTAATTATATACATTTTTGTCATAAAATGCATACTAAGGCCGAAATATTTTAAAAAATCGATTTTTCACACGTTTTCGTGAGAAAGAAACAGAAAATTGCTAATTACTACTTAACTGAGCGTTATACAAAAAAAATGTTTGAAATAAAAGTTGTAGGATTTCAAATTCTCTACATTTTTTATTATATCAATTTTTGCGCTATAATACATATTAAAGCCGTAATCTTAAAAAACACTTTTTTTACGTAAAAACAGCCTCACCAAGAATTTCAGCAAACATGGCGCCTACCCTATCTTGTGAAGAATAAAAAATTAAGTAAACTAGGCGATTTTTAAAAAAATCGTAGGACCAGTTTTTGAGAAAATCGCAAAAAAGTGGAAAATTACACGAATAAACTACTACTTCCGGTTGACCGATTTTGATGAAAATGTTCGTGTCGGGTCCGGTAGTGGTATGTAACTTAAGTTTCATGTTCGTACAATGTTCCGTTCTTGAGATATTTTGTATATACACACACACACACACACACGCAGACACACACACAGACCAATCGCTAAAAACATGTTTTTTGGGTTCAGGGGGTCTGAAAACGTGTAGATCCGGTGAAAACTCGATTTCGAAAAATCGACATGAAAACAATACTTTCCTTCCTATATATTCATATAGGTAAGAGAAAGTAAACATCATAATCTAATTTTAATCATAAGTGAATGATTCAAAATGAGAATCAATCACTGTTCAACTATACGGAACTGTACGGGAAATAGGAAATCACTATTAACGCAAAACTAAAATTACGTAAAAAAAGTGTGGTTTTAAGATTACGCCTTTAATATGTATTATAGCGCAAAAATTTATATAATAAAAAATGTAGAGAATTCAAAATTCTACAACTTTTATTTCAAACATAATTTTGTATAACGCTTAGTTTAGCGGTAATTAGCGATTTTCGGTTTTTTCTCCCGAAAACGTGTGAAAAATCGATTTTTTTAAGATTTCGGCCTGAGTATGCATTTTATGACAAAAGTGTATATAATCGAATTTATAAAAAATAAAAAGATCTACAAATTTTTTTTATGTAGCATTTTTCTCTACAGAGCCTAGTTTAGCGTGAAAGAGTGATTTTCCGTATTTTTAAAGCAAACTGAGATCGATTTTAATTTTGCGTCTTTCATGTATGATTAAAATTAGGTTATGTTTATTGAGGTTAGTTATTTGTTTATTTCTAATGTTTAATTACTAATATTAGGATTATTGTTTATTATTTGCATTGGCAAGAGAAAGTTGTGTGAGTGTTTCACACCAGATTTTTATTTTATGTAATGATTGAGGTGATTTTATTGAAGTTTACTTATGATTGATTGTTGAGTGATTATGAGTGATTGTGACTTTACTAATGATTAAGATTGATAGAGGTGTGAAAGACACTAATCAGTTATCTCTTCTGAGAGTAATGAATTTCATTATACACGATGATTTATCATGTGGTTCTCTCCCGCTTCCGACTTCTACAGCGCATTTCACTAGTAAAAATAATGAAAAAATTTTGTATAAACATAGGTTCGAAAACGCTTCTTTAGCGAGTTACGGCTAGCGAAGTATTTCGGCATGATTTCTGGGCAAAGAGTGAAATAAAGCCATACTGAACTTCTGGAAAGATAAATTAAGTGGCAAAATTTGTAGTTTCTTATGTACAGGGTGATTATAAATGAAATAGACAGTTCGAAATGAATTAGACAGTTTTCTTACAGTAAACTACTATACTATGACGCTAGAGGTGGTGGAAGTTATCCCATCCATCTATGGACAAAATCATGTACTAAGATGGGTTGTACTAGGATTATATAGAAGAATTTATTAAATTTTTATTGAAAATATTTACAGATGTTTAATGTGTGCACCATTTGTAACACGACAATAATATCAACACGGTAGTCGAATTCTTCCCACACACGATTAAGCATATGACGGTCAACTGTGGTAAGAGCATTTGCGATACGTTGTTTTAGATCATCGATATCTACAAGAAGCGGTGGTACAAAAACTTTGTCTTTTACATAACCCCATAAGAAAAAGTCGCAGGGCGTTAAGTCTGGACTAAGAGGTGGCCAAGGCGTAAACACAATGTTTTCCTCACTTGCACGGCCGATCCATCGTCTAGGAAGACGTTCATCAGGATAATTTCTGACCTGTAAGTGCCAGTGAGGCGGAGCTCCATCTGGTACAAAAATGAAGTTATCACTATCTTCCTGGAGTTGAGGCATTAACCATTCGTTCAGCATGTCCAAATAAATTACTCCGGTTACTGACACTTCGTGAAAGAAGAACGGCCCGTAAACCTTTTCACGAGATAATGCGCAAAAGACGTTTACTTTAGGGGAATCGCGTGTATACTGTAAAGTTATTTTTGGGTTTTCTCTGCCCCATATTCTAGCATTATATCTATTAACTTTCCACTAATGTGAAAATTACATTCATCACTGAAAATTAGGCGATTAAAGAATGCGTCGTCATCTTCCATACAATGTTGCATCTCCAGACAAAAATTTTTACGTACGACTTTATTACTGGTATTTAAACTTTGTACTAACTGCAATTTATAAGGTGTCCTTTTCAAATGTTTCCGCAGAATTTTCCACACAGTCGGTTGAGGAATTTGCAATTCTAAACTTGCTGATCTAGTTGATTTTCCTGGACTTCGTACATAAACATCACGAACACTATCAATTTATTCTTCTGTAACAGAAGGTCTTCCAGTACTCTTCCTTTTACACAGACATCCACTGTTTCCAAAATGTTTATACCAGTCATAGATTGATTGGCTTGTTGGTGGTGGTTTACCGTATCTTGTTCTGAAATGACGTTGCACAACCGTAACCGAGCTTGTTTTGGCTAATTCAAGAACACAATAAGCTTTCTCCACTTGAGTAGCGGCCACTTTGCTAAACTGGTCGTTGTAACAGCAGCCAACAACAAAATGCTAGCAACAGTTGTACCAACATAAACTTTAAAAAATTCCCTACAAGCCTATTTCATTTACTATAATTATTCAAATACACCAGTTTGATGTTTAAGAAGCTGTCGAAAGTGTCTATTTCATTTATAATCACCCTGTATTTTTACCGGAGAAAGCTAAAAAAATAGGTTTCAGAACTGTACCTGTAGTAGTTTTTGAGGAATTTGGGGTTAAATGAAACAAATTGGAGCATGAAACCCCCTTGAAAATTGAATTAAAGAAAGAAAATAAAACAGATTTTGAAGGTAAAATGAATAGTTTTAACAGTAGTTTAAATTTAAGTTCATATTAATAATTAAACAGAACAAGTAAGAACAGATATTGATAGTGGAATGGGTAGTTTTAATAGTAGTTAAAAAAGATGGAACTGAAAATGCTAAGGGATGTATGATGTATGCATACATATGCATGTATATTAAGTCTAAGAGAACCAAATTGAAATACCCAAATATTGAAAATATTTTTAAAAATCTAGTGTGAAAAACTCACACGACTTTCTCTTGCCAATTCAAACAATTACCAATATAACCTATAGTTAATCATTAGTGAATGACGCAAAATAAAAATCAACCTCTGTTCGACTTAAAAATACGGTAAACACTAAATTAACTCTGTAAAAGAAAATGTTTGAATTAAAAGTTGCAGATTTTTAAATTTTCTATAGCTTTAGTTATCACATTTTTGTCGTAAAATGCTTACTAAGGTAGCGATCTTTAAAAAACCCATTTTTTACCGATGTTCATAAAAAAAATCACAAATTGTTCCTAAACTAAGCGTTGTACAAAAAAAATTGTTTTAAATATAATTTGTATTTTTTTAATCTTCTACAACATCGATCATATATTATATACTTTTGCCCTAGAATGCATATTAAGACCGCAATCTTAAAAAAAAAATTCTACGAGAGCACGGCCTCCCCAAGATTTTCAGCCGACATGCCGCTTACTAAATCTTGTAGAGTTTAAAAAATGTAGTAAATAAGGCGATTTAAAAAATCGTAAAAACCATTTTTGAGAAAATTGCAAAAAAGTGAAAAATTACACGATTAAACTACAACTTCCGGTTGACCGATTTTGATGAAAACTGAAAAATATCATCATGCTTGGTGTGTATTGTCACACTTACTTGGCTAACAACTAATTAATTGAAAAGTAGCATTACCACAATATGTTAGAGGTGTTACACTACTTACTAATCTTCATTATCGCATACGAACCGAGGTAGGAAGATGTAAGAGCTTTTGTGGATTCAGACAAATTGTCAGGTTCCTCACCGCTGTGAATCAAAAGACTATCTAAAAACCAGCACGCTGATTGATAGAGGGGAAAGCGAACAGGATTGATTATCACTTAACGAGTACGCTGATTGGTTAAAGACGTGGGCTAGCAGGTCAAACACAAAAGGAGATAAGAAAGAGGGAGATAAAAACCCGTACTCTTAATAGCCATCTCTCTTTAACTAGGCGAGAACCCCCACCACTAGAAAACTACTACTCTCGGTTGACCGATTTTAATGAAAATGTTCATGTCACGACCTCTAGTAATACTTAACTTAAGTTTCAACTTTGTACGATGTTCCGTTCTTGAGATATTTTGAGGGCCTAGAGTTTTGACTTTCAGACTGACTTTCAGTAAAGAAGGCAATCGTAAACCAACTCACTTCTCGTTTTACTTAATATAGCCTCTAGAGGTTCAAACCAGTCTTTTGGTTGATGACCTAAACAGCAACTTACTAATGATCAAACATAGGTTATATTTTGTATTATTTACATTAACAAGAGGACGTCGTGTGAATGTTTTACACCAGATTTGTTTTTTATTTTGCGTTATCATGGCCATCATGTTGGTTATGCTGTGTTAAGAAACGGTACGTTCAAAAGTTATTAGCTATTTCTAGATCCTAACTGGGAATCGAGCCTCCGCTTTGTATTGTAGCACGCCAACCCCTGGGTTGTGGAGACAGCTTATCTTTAAAGGCTGTAATTTAAAAACAAAACGGATTTTGATGTGTTTTATGGAAAATTTATTTTTACGTTTCAATCAATATTCGTTATTGAAGTGTATCAAGTTAAAAAAAAGCTGTGTAAATTTTAGACAGAACACAATTTAGTCGTTCTTGGGGAAACGATAAATATAGATTATAAAACATGGAGGGGAAAAAATGAAGACAAGTACAAGGGTAGTTTATGCTGAACAGTTATGATGAAATGTTTAGAGGGAGATTTTGTGGTAGTTGTAAGAAGAGTTTTAAAGGAGGGGGTTGGTTTGTGAGTACCGGGTGCTAGCTGAAGAGGAAGGATTCTACTTAACCGAAAACTCATTTTACATTCCTGTCAAATTCACGTCTTGTTCAAGGCACACGTCATTCCCTGCCTTCAGTTTATATTTTAACTTGGCATTTTCTATCTCTCTTCAAAGCCAAACCATTGCCCGTAATACCTCTCGTTTTAATCCTATTTTAAAATCCCTAAACTTTACTTTACACAATTTAATATTATAGTAGAAAAATAATTTTTATTATCTATAGTACAAGGAGAGAAAGTATTGCAGTTAGATAAATTTTTCTTGTTCCCTCCTCCACCACTTTTTCTTCACCACCAACCGATCAAGACTTTGTCACTTGCTTCTTCTCCTCACTCCTCCTCCTCCTCCTTCTTCTTTTTCCTCCTTCGTCTTTCATCAACCCGGATAGGCATACATTCCTGTTCGGTTCACATCGATCAGAAAACTAACTCTGACCATCTTCTACAAGGCCTACCTACACCCCTATTTCTTTACGTCTAAAGTGCTTTGAGGGTGATTCTTCATAGGAGCATTGAACAAAGTACGAGGGCCGATCAAAAAGTTAGTTACACCCTTGCCGTGTTCTTGAGTTGAAAGCGATATATTAATGAATTGTGGTGGCAGCACTGGTTGTATTGTTGTATCCAAGCTCACGTAGTTGCAAGTCTGTACAACATTCAGTACTTGCAAAGTGTCTTATTCAACATGGCGTGTCCTCTAGAAGTTTCGTCCAGTATAGAAGTGCGTTCAGTAGTCCGATTTTTGTGAGCCAAAAATTACAATTGTTCTAAAATTTGTCGCCAAATTATTGAGGTAAAAAATGTTCAATGACAGACGATCAGATATGAGTGACGAATCGCGAGCTGGGGGTCCTTCAGCTAATGCGGAACGCGTAAATCAGATGGTTTTGAGTAACAGACGTATTCAAACACGTATGAACCAAAGGAACAGTTCTTAAATGGTTATGGGAAATTGGACGAAATTTTTATGAGAGTGAAATTGTAAAACTTGTTACAAGGTATGAAAAAAGCATAGAAAAACTCGGCGATTATGTTGAAAAATAGACAAATATATGTTGTTTTTTGTTCAACAAAAACACTTTTTTATAAATATGTGCTTGTTTTATAGAGGGCGTGTAACTTACTTTCTGATCGACCCTCTTAGCTTAATTCAGAATTGAAATATCCAAAATTACGAGACAGAATTGATTTATTATTTATTGACAGAATTTTTCGATTTACTTTGCCATTCAGAACACTAAATGTTTTGAACAAAAACTTATGGTAGCCTACTTAAGAAGAAAAATCTGATTTGAAACCCTCACGTAACTTTCTCGTACCAACTCAAATACCTAATTACTATTATAACCTAACATTAGTAATAAAACATTAGAAATTAACAAAAATACTAACCTCAATAAACATAACCTAATTTTAATCATGAGTGTAAGACGCAAAATTAAAATCAACCTCAGTTTGGCTTAAAATACGAAAAATCACTCTTTCACGCTAAATTAGGCTCTTTAGAGAAAAATGCTCTAAATAAAAGTTGTAGATCTTTTAATTTCCTATAAATTTAATTTTATGCAATTTTGTGATAAAAATACTAAGGCTAAAATCTTTAAAAAAATCCGTTTTTTACAGATTTTCGTGAAAAAAAAACAAAAAATCGCTGAGTATCGCTTAAGTAAGCGTTATACAAAAATGTTTGGAATAAAAGTTGTAGAATTTTAAATTCTCTATACCTTTTATTATATACCCTACATTCTTGCGCTAAGATGCATATTAAAGTCGAAATCTTAAAATAAACAATTTTTGTACGAGAAAACAACTTCCCCAAGAATTTCAGCAGACATGGCGGCCTACCCTATCTTGTAGAGTATAAAAAATTTAGTAAAGAAGGCGATTTTTAAAAAAAAATCGTAGTAGCCGTTTTGAGAAAATCGCACAAAAGTGATAAATGACACGAATAAACTACTACTTCCGGTTGACCGATTTTGATGAAAATGTTCTTGTCGGGTCCTCTAGTGATATGTAACTGAAGTTTCATGTTTCAACTTCGTACGGTGTTCCATTCTTGAGATATTCTGTTCACACACACAGACACACAGACCAATCGCTAAAACATTTGTTTTGGGTTCAGGGGGTCTGAAAACGTGTAGATCCGGGGAAAACTCAATTTCGAAAAATTGATATGAAAACAATATTACTTTCCTTACTTTATATTCTTATAGACAAGAGAAAGTAAAAACACTTATGCAGATAGAAAATACATAAGTAAATTTAACATATTATTGTTTAAAATTCTGGTGCTAAACACTCAAGCGACTTTCTCTTGTAAATTTAAATAATAAACAATATAACCTATGTCTTAGATTGAGTAAACAATGACAAAGTTAAACATAATCTAATTTTAATCATGAGTGAATGACGCTAAATAAAAATCAACCTCTCCAGAACTTAAAAATATGGAAAATCATTAATTGACACTAAACTAGGCAATGTAGAAAAAATACTTCAAATAGAACTCGTAAGGGTTTTTAATTTTCTATAATTTTAATTATTACACTTTTTATCTTGCCCATAACAGGCAGATGGAGGGTTAAATTATTTGGGCTCGATCTGCTAGTTCCAGGGCAACAAAAGGTTGTGTTTCTTATCACATGGTCAGCCAATTATACGACTAAAACATTTAAGACCAGAAGAGGTAGAGGTGTAAAAGACATTAAAAATAATTTCATGCAAAATAGATTAAAATTATTTCGGTTTGCCTTACTTTTTGTAACTTACTTCTTTATACTTAATACGTATTTTAATGCTTTTCATTTTCTTATGAATAACGGGAAAATCTTATGAACAATTTCATACTTCCGGTTAACGCCTCCGTTACTTGACGTGCGTTTTATAGGCAAAACGTTTTGTCGTATATATTTTCACATGATTTGACAAGCAGTCGAGATTGTTCCCTGGAATGCAATTTTCATTCGTGCCAGCATGAAGGAAATTCTAACGTTCATGTACATGAAGATATTACTGAAATCTGTCTGTCAAATATTTGAAAATACATTTTTAATTTTAAGAAAAATCGTAGGTACGGAAACTTAAATTTAAATTCAACAAAATATATGGTATCAAAAACTAAGAATTTATTTTTTTATCTATTTCTTTTCTAATCACATAACAAAAATCATTACAATACAATGTTTATTTCCGTAATTTATACCTTTAAAAATATGTTGTGAAACAATCACACGACTTTCTTTTGTCATTTTAAATAATAAAACATAAATAACCTAGTTACGTTTGAACAAAATAAAATGAAAAGCACAACCTAATTTTAATCATGACTAAGTGCTCCGAAAATCTTCAACTTCACTTGAAGTGAAAATTTTCACTTCAAGGTTTAGGTGTAGTAAACCTGTTCAGGTACAGATCTCTTCCTCGGTCTTCCCACATCTCTTGTACCAATTGGTCTATAATTTTTAGCCTCTATTGGCATCCTGCCATATGGCATTCTGTTCAAGTGTACCAGTTTCTTCAATTCTGTAAGATCTTGTCACGTAGGGGTGGAAGAGACAGAACTCTTCTTATTTCATCATTCCATATCCTGTCCGTTCTAGAGCATCCCAACACACTACGCAAAACTCTCATTTCTGCAGTTTGGATCTTGCTATCAATGTTCTTTTTATGTACCTATCTAAGATTCGGTGCCAAATAGGAGAGTAGAAACGGCAATGGTATTGTCAAATTTAATCCTAGTCTCTTACCTTGTTTTGCTTTTCAAGCTCCTATGAATATTTCCGTATATTTTCTGAAACTTTGTTATTTTATTTATCAAATCTTTATCATAATCATAAATGTTATATCGTTGCCAAGGTAATTAAAGTGTTTGGCCTCCTCTATCATTTTGCCTTTCAATTCTATTCAAATTCTTATTGTGTGTTACCCTTTGAAAGCCATTTATTTGGGTTTTACAGTCGAAATTCCTAAATTTTTAAATTGTAAAAATCTAAAAACCGAAAAATCTAAATGAAAATAAACCTTTGTAGAAAAAAATTCTTGAAATAAAAGTTATAATTTTTTCTAATTTTCTAGAACTTTAATTAGCTATATACACTTACGTAAAGCGTAAAACATACTAAGTTGTAAAAAAAAATATTAATATAAAAGTTGTAGATCTAAAAAAATATTTAAAATTAAGGTTTGTGTCCTACAACTTCGATTATGTACACTTTTATGATAGAAAACACGGTAAGGCCGAATCTTTAAAAAATAATTTTTTCCCATGTAAACACCCCAAGAATGTCAGGAGACATTCTTTAAAAAAAAGCTTACGCTTTCTTGTAGAGCATAAAAATGTAGTAATAAAAAATGTAAATGATTCTAGTGAAAGGCTCGTACCGAGTTTTTAAAAAAATCTCCTCATTTACTACATTTTTAAAACTCTACAAGATAGGGTAAGCGTCAGCTAAGATAAGGTTTAATAAAATTCTTGGTGCTGAGCTCTCGTGGTGAAAAAGGTTTTTTGATTGTGATCTTAATATACATTTTAAAGCAAAAGCTTATATAATTTTTGATTATATAGGCCCTTATAGAAAAAAAAGTCTTAAGTCTTTCCTTATAGAAAATAATCTATAAATAATTGATTACAGAAAATTTAAAATCATCAACTTTTATTTCGAACATTTTAAAGAACTCTTAGTTTAGGTTCAATAAGTAATTTTCTATATTTTGCTCATTAAAATCAGTAAAAAAATTGAGTTTTCTAAGATTGCGGCCTTATTAGGCTTATGAATTTTACAACAAATTTAGTATCCACCTGCCCATAACAGGCAGGTGGAGTGTTAAATTATTTGCACTCGGTCTGCTTGTTTCAGGGCTATAAAAAATAGTTCTATTTCTTATCACATGGTCAGCCAATTATTTGACTGAAACATTTTACAACAGAAGAGGGAGAGTTGTAAAAGACACTAGTTAGAGTTTACTCCTCTGAGAGTAATGAATCTCAGAGCCAGATCCAGTTGTGAATGAAGTGAAGTTGTCATTTGCAGGATGAAAGATAGATGCTCTTCAGGCGGCCTGGCATATTGAAAAGAATACTTTACACTCAGTGAGGAAGGCAATCGTAAACCACCTCACTCCTCAATTTACTTAGTAAAGGCTTTAGAAGTTCAAACCAGCCTTACAGCTGATGACTTAAGCAACAACATATTGTAACCCAAGTGTTAAAGAAAATAAATACCTAGAACTTTATTTCAAGCATTTTTTACAGAAATTACTTAGTTTAGCATCAATTACTGATTTTCCGTATTTTTTATATTCTACAGAGGTTGATTTTCATTTTGCGTCATTCACCAATGAATAAAATTAGGTTTTTTATTTTATATTGTTTACTAATAATTAAACAAAGGTTATATTTTTCGTTATATACATTGGCAAGAGAAAGCCGTGTAACTGTTTCATATAAGATTTTTGATCAAATAACAAATATTGTAGTTGTTGAAAATTAGCGAGAAAAATAGTTCGGTTTTCCTTAAAAAGTTTCTTCCTCAAAGAACTGAACTGTGAATAAGTTTGTTACATTAATGTCGATTGAAAAGTTTTGATTGTCTTGTACATTAAAAGTTTAAACTTTGTTACAATCGAAATGAAAGCTCAGAAATGAGAAGAAATTTCATTGAATAATTTTGTAAAATAAGAACAAAAATTTAAAGATAGTTGAAGAATATTTGATTTATGGTTACATTAAGTTTTAAAATTACATTTAATTAAATTTATTAATAGTCATTAATTATGCTAAACGTGTTTGACTCTTGTCTGGAACTTTTGAACTTTTATCATTACACAGAGTGTTACGAAATAAGTACTCTTTCAAAATATTTGGACTATATTTATCAATATAATGAAGAAGTTCCAAAACCGCCTCTGGTTACGTCAATCCATCATTTTGTATTTTTAAGAAAAAATTTATATTGTAAGATTTATATTATTTTCAGTATATAAATTGGAAAGCCCATTTTGACTGACTCATTTGCTCCGTCACTAATCCTCTCACTTGCACAATTGCTATAAACCCAAAATTTGGAGCTCAAAAGGAGTGTTCAAACCTTAAACCGATATTTTCCGTTTATATACTAAGTTCCCGACAAGCTAGATGGCTGAAACTCGGTAGAGATATTACTAACAAAAATTACCCCTTAACTATTTCCAAAATGCCCTTAATGGGGATGAAAGTTGTGTTTTCAGAAAAGTCTGACAGGCCTATCTTTTCTAGGTTATTTTTAACAGTTTCCGGTGCAATTTTCTCAAAAACGATAAAAGATAGAGAGCTACTTCTTATTTTATATTAAAGGTAGTGTTTTCTTATCTGAAGAACCTGTAGAAACTTTACTAAGTAGAACGAGGCGTGAGGTGGTTTACAAATGCCTTTCTCAGTGAGTGGAAAAGTATGCTTATCAGCATGTTAAGCCCTCTGAAAAAAATCTACTTTCCACCCTGCAAATGACACCTTCACTTCATTCACCCCAGGGTCTGGCTGTATAATAAAGTGTATTACTTTCATTGTAGATAACTCTGATTAGTGTCTTTTACATAACATAAGTACGCTTGAAAAAAAGTAATAGTAACTTCAAGTTGGGTATACTGGAAAAGTGGTTATTAACACGATACTTTTTATGCGTAATTGGTTATATTTAATACGTCATTAATTTCCAAAAATTTTAATGTATATCTAGTAACCAACAATAAAACAAGCTTTAATTTGATGTATCGTAATTGTTTTTACATACAACGGTTCAAAAGATATCGCTGTTTAAAGATAGTTGTTTTCTTTCGTGAATCGGACTATATTAATAAAAAATCTGGTGTGAAACACTCACACAACTTTCTCTTGCCAATGCAAATAATTAACAATAAACCTAACAATAGTATTAAAATATTAGAAATGAACAAAAACTAACCTCAAAAACATAACCTTATTTTAATCATGAGTGAATGACGCAAAATGACAATCTAACTCAGTTTGGCTTAAAAATACGGAAAATCACGCTTTCACGCTAAACTAGGCTCTGTAGAGAAAAATTCTCTAAACAAAAGTTGTAGATCTTTTAATTTTCTATAAATTTAATTATATACACTTTTGTCGTAAAATGCATACTAAGACCGAAATGTTAAAAAAATCGATTTTTCTCACGTTTTCGTGAGAAAAAAACAGAAAATCGCAAATTACCGCTAAACTAAGCGTTATACAAAAAAATGTTTGAAACAGAAGTTGTAGGTCTTTAAATTCTCTACAACTTTTATTATATAAGTTTTTGCGCTAAAATTTATATTTAAGCCGTAATCTTAAAAAAACAACATTTTTACGTGAAAACAGCCTCACCGAGAATTTTAGCAAACATGGCGCCTACCCTATCTTGTAGAGAATAAAAAATTGAGTAAAATAGGCGATTTTAAAAAAAATCGTAGGACCAGTTTTTGAGAAAATCGAAAAAAACTGAAAAATTATACGAATAAACTACTACTTTTGGTTGACCGATTTTGATGAAAATGTTTGTGTCGCGTCCGGTAGTGGTATGTAACTTAAGTTTCAAGTTTCAAGTTCGTACGATGTTCCGTTCTTGAGATATTCTGTTCACACACACACACACAGACACACACACACACACAGACACACAGACACACACACAGACCAATCGCTAAAAACATGTTTTTTGGGTTCAGGGGGTCTGAAAACGTATAGATCCGGTGAAAACTCGATTTCGAAAAATCGACATGAAAACAATACTTTCCTTCCTATATATTCATATAGGCAAGAGAAAGTAAAAATTAGAAGTAATCAAAAGACTAACCAAAACGTAACCTAATTTTAATCACGAGTGAATGATGCAAAATGAAAACCAACCTCAGTTTGACTAATAATGCGGAAAATCACTCTTTGACGCTAAACTAGGCTCTGCACAGAAAAATTCTTCAAATAAAAGTTGTATATCTTTCAATTTACTGTAAACTTGATTATATATTTTTTTGTCATAAAATGCATACTAAGGCCGAAATCATAAAAATTTCATTTTTTACAGATTTTCATGAAGAAAAACAGAAAAATCACTAATTACCGCTAAACTAAGCGTTATACAAAAAAGTGTTAGAAATAAAAGTTGTAGATGTTTAAATTGTCTACAACGTTTATTATGTACACCTTTGCTCTAAAATGCGTATTAAGGCCGCAATCTTAAAAAAACCATTTTTTTCTATGAGAGAACAGCCTCTTCAAGAATTTCAGCGTCACTGCGCCTCCCTTATCTTATAGAACAGAAAAAAATGTAGTAAATGAGGCAATTATATTAAAAAAATCGTAGAAGCTGTTTTAGATACAATCGCAAAAAGTGAAAAATTACACGAATAAACTACTACTTCCGGTTGACCGATTTTTATGAAAATGTTCTTGTCGGTACTCTAGTGGTACCTAACTTAAGTTTCAAGTTTCAACTTCTTACAATGTTCCGTTCTTGAGATATTTTGTTCATTCACACTCACTCGCGCGCGCACGCGCACACACACACACACACCAATCGCTAAAAACATGTTTTTTGTGTTCAGTGGGGTTCTGAAAACGTGTAAATCCGGTGAAAACTCGATTTCGGAAAATCAACATGAAAACAATACTTTCCTTCCTAATATTCATATAGGCAAGAGAAAGTAAAAAAGAGTAACAATATAAAATAAAAATCAATCGGATACTTCTTTTATATTGTTTATTTATTATTATTTTTTTTTTTTTGTTTAACGTTGGACTGTTTTGCAATTACTGCTAATTCAGACGATGAGAAGGGTGATCGATGAAAATGAGTGATGAAAAAATGACCGGGAATCGAACCCGGGACCCTGCCGTAATACTTCTTTAAGTTCCTGAAAAAAATTATACCTAAGATTAAAAAACATAGTTCCGGGGAAACACAGTTTAATCCGGGGAAACACAGTTTAATCTTACTCAGCAGTGTCACAGTAAATACGAAACTTTAGTACATTCCAGCTCCACAGTCAAATAACCTATATTACAATACAAACACTGAAGAATCTAAAGCACTGCTAGAGTCAACTAGATCAAATAATAAATTAGTATACCAATATCTTTTATTTAAAAACTTTTCTACAACGCTTAGTTTAGTGTCAATTAATGTATTTTTTAATTCTACAGAAGTGATTTCCATTTTTCCATTCACTCATGATTAAAATTAGGTTATGGTTTTTACATTTTTCATTTAATTTAATTTTGTCCATAATACATTGTTTACTAATGATTAAACATAGGTTATATTTTTTATTATATACAATGGTAAAAGAAAGTCGTGTGAGTATTTAATACCCCATTTTTGGTTTCTTGTATACAAGCTGTTTTGAAGGTGATCAGTTCTGGACGTTTCACTATAATTAGTTTTTGATTTCACAAAATTTTTC
Organism: Catonia carolina; assembly: GCA_035578175.1. NCBI lineage: Eukaryota > Metazoa > Arthropoda > Insecta > Hemiptera > Achilidae > Catonia > Catonia carolina. The sequence goes on along the minus strand of JAQMRL010000007.1, from coordinate 10,518,337 downwards.
TTTCCATTACTACTGAAATAACTTGCCCAATTTTTAACGGTTTCTTCTTTTTCAGTTTAATGAACAATAAGAAGAAATTTTATATTTTTTGCTGGTAAAATATAAATTGGTTGGTTGGTACCCATGTAATAACGATATGAAACGATTGTATCCTAAGGCAGAATCAGTTCTACCAACTTAACCAACAACTTTTCTCTTCCTATTGAATTTAATCTGTGCATTCCATCTTCTTCTTTTTGATCTTCGCTCTTGATTTAGGACTGTACAAAATCGTAATAAAACAAGTTTTAAGTCGGGGAAACAGTACAACTTTTGATTTGGCCAATTAATATCGAAAGTTTAAAACTTTTCGTTCCATCTGGCCATCATTTCATTTTCTTTCAACGCTTTATGTTCTAATTTAATTTTTTTTCTTTGATATTCCATCTGTTTCATTTTCACCAAGTATCTCTGTTATCCATTTCTTCACATTACATGTTCGCTTGACGAATTATGTAAGGCCTACGTCTTTTGCTCTATCCACGAAATGTTCCTGAAATGCTCGTAGTAACTTCAGGTGCTGTTTCCTTACATATTGTTTATTCTTAATTATTTCAGAATCTTACTGCTTTTTAGTACTCATGGAACGAATGAGTAGTTTAAATAATCGAATAATTTTTATTTGAAAAAAACATTTTTATTCCTCGTATATTTTCAATTTTTGACCACGTGGGGTGATTTTAGACGTTTGTGGAAGCTCATTTTCCAGCTCACATTCTCAGCTTTCGTTTAATGTAATGTTTTCTCCTTTCTATCCACCTGTTGTTCTGTTTGCACCTTATCCAATATCCTAGAAGAACATTCAGGTTGCAGCTGAGTGCCTTAATGAAACAGGACTCGCTAAAAACAGTACACTTGTCATGAGCACTTGTAAAAAAATTGTAACTGAACACTAGTCATTAACTAAGAAAAACTTATCATTAGTACTTTATAGCTTAACGAACTAGAGACTGCAGATGAAGGCGGAGCAAAGTGATCTAGATCACAGCACTGAGACAATTGATTTCCATTAATCGTATCCTGAGTTGTCACGTTGTGGTCCCGCAGTGGATGACAGACTAACAAAAAGTCAGCTGGAGTTTGGTGAAACAGAGTATGACTTAGTGGCGGGGCAACCTCACACCCCGATCTTGGCTGTTATTGGCTAGATCTCATGTGCAGTCTTTAGTTCGTTGAGGTATAGGCCTGCACTAGTGGGTTATACAACTGGAGTTTTGATAAATCTCCCGCTGAGGATGACAACCTAACAAAAATCAGCTGGAATTCGGTGAAACAGAGGGTGACGTAGCGAAGGGACAACCTCACACCCCGACATTGGCTGTTATTGGCTAGATCTCATCTGCAGTCTTTAGTTCGTTGAGGTATAGGCCTGCAGTAGTGAGTTAAACAACTGGATTTGTGATAAATCTGACTATATAACACCAGTAGGGTTAAAAATTTGTTAACTTTTCCATTGTCTCAATACGATTAAAAATATTGCAATGGATCAGCTTGTTACATTCATTTTGTTTTAAAATATTAACTGTAAATTTCAGCTGAGTTCAGCTAATTTAAAGTAATTTAAGTTAGTTGTGAACTATCAGTATCACTTATATTTCATTGTGGAGGCCAGTAAGTACCAATGTCTGCTAGGATCAGTTTGCATAAATCACGATCAGAATTCCGTTGGCGCCACATGAACTCGGCAGGATAAGATTGTAGCATATTTCGGTTTGTACCGCACTGCACTTTACTACGGTGTTTCGCCAAATGCCACGTACGTAATTGTCTGGGTATGTGCACAAGTTTGTGGGTCCACGAAATTCAAGAAATGTTTTTCTCTTCTATGTTCATAATTGGCTAGTAAGCCACTCCTCCGATATTCAATTGGATCCTGCTCTGACATATTGCTGTATTATAGGCAGTAACGTGTCTGCGCTTCTGTCTGGTATTGAAACTACAAAAACTTCTTTTGTTCACGACAGAACCCGCAACTTGTACACGTTTCTTGTAGGATATTGGAACAGATCCTTCGGTTTTTCCTCTTCATAGAAACCCTTAAAGTCCATAATTATTTCTCTGAAATTAGTTCGTTTCATTAAGTTTTCTCATTTTATTCCGGTTTTCTCAGTATCCTTCCTGACTTCTTAAACCATTATTCTGACATCTTAGGTTCATTGTTTAGTATCTTAAAAATTTGTTTTGTCAATCCTATGTCATCCGTATTCTACAGGTGTCCGTAAAATTTTAGTCTTCTTTTTCTAATCGTTTCCATTAACCGTTCGTTTTCCTTGTACAGTTATTTTCGTCCGCGTAACCTACATTGTCCATCTACTATCTTTGGACTCATTATCTTGCGAAGGATCTTTCTCTAAAATTTCTCTGCTTCTCTTAGACTAGTCTTCCCGGTCATTCTAAGGCACTCGCTCGCGTACAGACACACATGTTTTATTTATCATAGTATTATAATGTCCGAAAAAACATTTTATTCGAACAATCGATGTGTAATTATTAATCAATACTTTCATTCCCTGTATGAGAATATTCATACGAGGTGTGGCTATTAAATAACGAGACTGACGTTGTAAAAAAATTTTATTTTAATTTTATACGCAATCACTTATTGTTACCTTCAATGTACACTCCTTCTCTATACCTACAATGCTCCATGAGAATTTTCCATCGTTGGAAACAGTGCTGGGAGTCATCTTCTGTCAGCTATCATGGATATAAAAAAACAATCATCATTGCTTTAACATCATTGCTTATTTTGATTTGCTCATTTGAGCTTTTTTGGCTCTCGGTGTAGTTTGGCTCTGCCAGTGCATGGATTAGCGCTTCGTTTCCGGATCATAAGTAAAAAACCACGTTTCATCACGTGTTATTATCTTCTACCTGTTCCCTAAGGTGATATCTACATTAAAAGGGACAAGATTTGAGTCTGTGGAAGCTGTAAAAGAGAAAGCGGCACGTGTGCTGAAGGGGCTGATAGAAGATGACTTCCAGCACTGTTTCCAACGATGGAAAATTCGCATGGAGCGTTGTAGGGATAGAGAAGGAGTGTATATTGAAGGTGACAATAAGTGATTATGTATAAAATAAAATAAAAAATTTTTTTACGTCAGTCTCGTTATTTAATAGTCACACCTCGTATAGTTAAAAAGAAAGTAAGAATTCAGAAATCTTCTTAATCGATTATGAAAATTAGTGCTACCATTTCTGCCACAAAAAGTTCGTTTTCATGATTGTTTTCATTTCATGAGACAATAATACAGCTGACATGTACTGTGAAACTAAGACATGCGATCCATAATCGACAGCCGAAACTTGGAACTTAAATTAGATTCCACTACCGGACCGGACACGAACATTTTAATCAAAGTCGGTCAACCGGAAGTAGTATTTTTTTCGTGCGGTTTTTAATTTTTTGCGGTTTTCTCAAAAACGTCTCCTACGTTTTTTTAAAGTCGCTTCATTTACTACATTTTTTTATGCTCTACATGATAGGGTAAGCGCCATGTCTGCTGAAATTCTTGTTATCCTTGGACTTACCTCGTTTTTCAATTTATCTATAGAAATATAACCACTGAAAAGTTGCTAACTTACGATGTAAAGATTCTTGACAAAGTTTAGAAGATTTATCGTACGATTTGTTTCTGTAAATAGTTGGTGTGAAAGTTGATCAGTAGAAACAAGAATTATAAATTTTTTCTAAGTTTTACCAAATGTTTTTGTCTTTTATCGAAGGTAGGAAAGTGAAATCACAGTTCCCAGTGGACTAATGAATTTGCTGACTAATGATAAAGGTTTTACATCATTATTCAAAGTGTAAATGTGTATGTATATGTGTGTTAGTGTGAGAAGTGGTTTAATACCAGTCAATTTGATTAATATCCGCCATTTCCTTTAGTACGGACAGTTCATCTGTTTTACAGTCTAGCAGATTTAACATCTTTGCTGATAATTTATTTGTTTTAGGATTATCGATCTGTTATCCGGAACTATTAATATTCCAGAAAGGTAGGTCTATATTTACATAGCCTACTGAAACACAAATGCAAAGATTCTCACATATAAACTACAAGTATTAGAGCACGGCAAACAAACAATATTCTGAATTAATCTTCATGTATTACTACAAAGTTTTTTGAATAAACAAGGTAATTTAATTCGAACTATAGGGGATTTTTTAATGGGATAAAGTAAATATTCGATTTAAGGAGTATTTCTAATTTCAGATGTCCGACTGGATATATAACATTATGAATAATAAATTACACATTAATTATTTATTAATCCAGTAAATTATAATTGATAAATTAACAAATCCTGTTATCCCACGGGAAAATACAACGTCATTATTAATTACTTCCCTTTCAAATTATGTTATGCGTGAATTAATACAAATTGAAAGTGTGAAAATACTTTTTTTAAGTACTCATCAACATTTTTAGCTTTTTTACGCCAGACTGAAAATAACTCTACCGTACTGATTAAATCTGACAACCTAACCAAACCTAACGTAACTTAACCTAAAAAAATTATACGAGTACTGAGTTTTACAAAATAAGCAGAATGTATTAAAATGTGGGCAATATACAATTTTATGGTTCAGTTATTAACGTAAAACACAGTACATAAAAAGAGGCGTTTCAAAAATTCACGCTTATTTCCGAAGAGTTTATTCTATGGATAAAAATAAGTAAGGCCTTCGGGTTAGTCCATTTTGTTAACTAATTGAAAATAATTGTTACGTAACATTGTTTAGCAAACCAACATTGTATGGAGACCAGGTTAATACAACATATTACCATATTTATTGTAACATTTTTGTTGTTTAGGTCATCACCCGAAAGGCTGGTTTGAATCTATAGAACCTTTACTTAGTAAAACACAGAGTGAGGTGGTTTACCTTTGCCTTCTGCTCTGAGTGAAAAAGTATGATTATCATCATTCGAGGCCCTCTGAAAACCATCTACTTTCCAACCTGCAAATGATACCTTCACTTCATTCAGCACAGGGTCTGATTGTATAATGAAATTCATTACTCTCAGAGGAGACAACTCTGACTAGTGCATTTTATACCTCTACCTCTTTCGTTCTTAAATGCTTCAGTCATATAATTGGTTGACCAAATGATAAGAAACAGAACTATGTTTTGTAGCCCTGGAACTAGCTGATCGAATGCAAAAAATTTAACACTCTACCTGCCTGTTATGGGCAATTGTAGTTAAGGCAATAAATTACTTATTTTAAGAAATTAAGTGAATTGAACAAGGATAATGAACTGCGATGAATGAAATGTTTTGAATAGGAATTCTAGAAAATTTAAACTGGTATTTAGAAACGTTTGTTTTTATGTCCATTCTTGTACCATAATCTTGTCAAGCAAAGAAAGAACACTTTTGTCTTTGTGGTGAGTTAGTCAATACTTGCAATGTCAACAGAAAATGTTGTTGGGCCGTTTAAAAATGTGTCGTTACGGGACCGGTTTATGAATTTAGTTAATAGTGCGTGTGCTTACGAATAGTTACAATTGTATATAAAAAACCAGAAAAAGCTAATTAGCGAGAAACTAAGCGATATAAATATACAAAAAAAATTTTTTAAATAAAAGTTGTAGGATTTTAAATTGTCTACAAATTTTACTCTATACATTTTTGCGTTAAAATTCATAGTTGCAATCTCAAGAAAAATATTCTTTTACGAAAAAATAACCACCCCAAAAATTTCAGCTGACATGGCGCCTACCCTATCTTGTAGATTATAAAAAATTTAATAAACCAGGCGATTTTTAAAAAAATCGTAGGACCAGTTTTTGAGAAAATCGCCAAAAGTGAAAAATTATACGAATAAAATACTACTTCCTGTTGATCGATTTTGATGAAAATGTTCGTGTCTGGTCCGGTATTGTATATAACTATATACTATAGTTATAAACTATATTGTATATAACGTTATATTGTATATAACTTAAGTTTCAAGTTTCAAGTTCGTACGGTGTTCCGTTCTTGAGATATTTTGTATAAAGACACACACACACACACAGATACACACATAAACCAATCGCTAGAAACATGTTTTTTGGGTTCAGGGGGTCTGTTCACGTGTATATTAGGGTAAAGAGTGGATTTGTTGTGACCGACATGAAAACAATACTTTCCTTCCTATATAGTATTCATATAGGCGGCCAGAGAAAGTAAAAAGTACATTAATTCTAGTCTAGCTACTAAGAGTGAAACGGTGAAATATTGAATATCTTGTTTTTTATTCTTATACACCTCAGGATACATCTCCATCAATGGATTCTTATTCTACGCCTCTTAATGCATTAGAAACGACCAACAACAGAATAAGGTTGAAAATTTACAAAAGAATCTGGTGTGAAACACTCCCACAACTTTCTCATGCCAATGCAAAAATTTACAATAAACCTAACATTATTAATAAAATATTAGAAATAAACAAGAAACTAACTTTAAAAACATAACCTAATTTTTAAAATGAGTGAAAGACGCAAAATAAAAATCAACCTCAGTTTAGCTTCAAAATACGTAAAATCACTCTTTCATGCTAAACTAAACTCTGTAGAGAAAAATGTTATAAATAAAAGTTGTAGATCTGTTTATTTTCTATAAATTTGAATATGCACACTTTTGTCGTAAAATGCATACTTAGGCCGAAATCTTAAAAAAATCAAATTTTCACACGTTTTCGTGAGAAAGAAACAGAAAATCACTAATTACCGCTAAACTAAGCGTTATACAAAAAAATGTTAGAAAATAAAAATTGTAGGACGTCAAATTCTCTACAAATTTTAGTATATACAATTTTGCGCTGAAATGCATATTAAAGCCGCAATCTTAAAAAAACAATACTTTTACGAAAAAACAGCCTCATTGAGAATTTCAGCAAACATGGCCCCTACCCTATCTTGTAGAGCAAAAAACATTTATAATACCAGGCGATTTTTAAAAAAAAACGTAGGACCAGTTTTTGAGAAAATCGCAAAAATGTTCGTGTCTGGTCCGGTAGTGGTATATAACTTGAAGTTTCAAGTTCGTACGATGTTCCATTCATGAGATGTTTTGTATACACACACCCACACATACACACATACACAAACACACACACACACACACACAGACCAATCGCTAAAAACATGTTTTTTTTTTGGGTTCAGGAGGTCTGAAACCGTGTAGATCCGGTGAAAACTCGATTTTGAAAAATCGACATGAAAACAATACTTTCCTTCCTATATATTCATATAGGCAACAGAAAGTAAAAATCTGGTGTGAAACACACATAACTTTCTCTTGCCAATGCAAATAATTTTAACAATATAACCTAACATTAAAAATAAACGACAGCACTAACCTTTAAAAACATAACCTTATTTTAATCATAAATGTTAGACGCAAAATGAAAATCAACCTCATATCACCTTAAAAATACGGAAAATCACTCTTTCACGCTAAACTAAGCTCTGTAGAGGAAAACGCTCTGAATAAAAGTTATACATCCTTTAATTTTCTGTCAATTTGATTATACACACTTTTGTCGTAAAATGCACACTAAGGCCGAAAGCTTAAAATAATCAATTTTTCACACGTTTTTGTGAGAAAAAAACAGAAAATTGCTAATTACCGCTAAACTAAGCGTCATACAAAAAATGTTTTAAACAAGAGTTGTAGCATTTTAAATTTTCTACAACATTGTTATAAAAGTTTTTGAGCTAAAATGCATATAGCTAAATGCTGTTTTCTTAAAAAAACAATTTTTTTACGTAAAAACAGCCTCACTGAGAATTTTTGCAAACATGGCGCCTACCTTATCTTGTAGATAATAAAAAATTGAGTAAACCAGGAGATTTAAAAAAAATCGTAGAACCAGGTTTTGAGAAATTCGCAAAAAAGTGAAAAATTACCCGAAAAACTACTATTTCCGGTTAACCGATATTGATGAAAATGTTCGTGTCCGGTACGGTAGTAATAAGTAACTTAAGTTTCAAGTTTCAAGTTCGTACGATGTTCCGTTCTTGAGATATTTTGTATACACACACATACACACACACACACACACACACACACACACACACACACACACACACAGACCAATCGCTACAAACATGTTTTTTGGGTTCAGGGGGTCTTAAAATGTGTAGATCCGGTGAAAACTCGATTTCGGAAAATTGACATAAAACAATACTTTCCTTTCTATATATTCATGTAGGCAAGAAAGATTTAAAATATTGGTAAAATGGATAAAATTTACAATGTCTAAAAAATATAATTGTAAATACATACAACATATTCGAAGAAATGCTACTTTATTTTAGTAAATGAACACGAATATTCTTCGTGGCGCAATGGTCAGCATGCTACACTGCAAAGTGGAGGTCTCTGGTTCGATTACTGGCTAGGGTACAGAAAATGATTACTCTTCACACCCAGCGTTCTTTAATCCAATGTAGTCGCTAACAGCTAAAATTTTGATATCTGTTATTTCACTTCAATGTGACTTCTATGTCACACTGGGTTAGAAAGGGCAAAAGGAAAAAAGAATAATACCTATAAAGCAAAACCATCCTGAGCGCAGGTATGAGTTTTTTTGTATATTTCCTTATAGTACATTTAACTAATATATTCTAGTACATTAGTTTTATATTATATTATGATTATATTAAATTACATACTATATAGGGATACAGTGAAATTCGGTTAAAAAAAGTCGGTTGTAACGAAAATCCGGTAATAACGTATAAAAATAGAAAATTTGGTTAGTTTTATTTTATCTTGCCAATATTAATATATAGGAAGGGAAGTATTGTTTTCATGCCGATTTTTCAAAATCAAGTTTTCACCGGTTCCACACATTTTCAGACGCCCTGAATCCAAAACATAATATGTTTTTAGCGATTGGTCTGTGTGTCTGTATGTGTAAAAAGAATATCTCAAGAATGGAACGTCGTACGAAGTTGAAACTTAAAACTTAAGTTACATACCACTAGAGGACCCGACATGAACAATTTCCTCAAAATCGGTTTACCGGAAGTAGTAGTTTATTCGTGACATTTTTCACATTTTTGCGATTTTCTCAAATTCGGCTTCCACGATTTTTTTAAAAATCACCTCATTTATTAATTTTTTATGCTCTATAAGATAGAGTAGGCGCCATGTCTGCTGAAATTCTTGGAAAGGCTGTTTTCTCGTAAGAAAATTTTTTTTTTTTTAAGATTGCGACTTTAATATGCATTTTAGCGAAAAAATTTACATACTTAATTAAAGTTGTAGAGAATTTACAATCCAATAGCCTAAATTTTATTTCAAACATTCTTTTGCATAACGCTTAGTTTAGCGACAATTAGCTTCTGTTTTTTCTCACGAAAACGTGTAAAACATCGATTTTTTAAAGATTTCAGCCTTAGTAAGCATTTTATGACAAAAGTGTATATAACCAAATTTATAGGAAATTAAATGATCTACAACTTTTATTTAGAGCATTATTCTCTACAGAGCCTAGTTTAGCGTGAAAGAGTGATTTTCCGTATTTTTATGCCAAACTGAGGTGGATTTTCATTTTGCGTCTTTCACTCATGATTAAAATAAGGTTATATTTTTTGAGGTTCGTTTTTTGTTTATTTCTAATGTTTTAGTACTAATGTTAGGATATATTGTTCATTATTTACATTGGTAAAAGAAAGGTCGTGTGAGTGTTTCAGACCAGATTTTTTTACTTAAATTTTGTATTTACACTAATAAATCGTTATTCCGGTAATTATCTTGGTACTTAAGGTAGAGAACTACATAGATATTTTGGTGTATAGGCTCGTTCGGATATACTTAATGAACAAACAATGCTGGTCGCTTGAATTTCGTTATAACCGAATTTTACTATATTTTATTACAATGTGACTTTATTGATCTACTTAATATAAGAATTTACCAACTAGTAAATCCTAGTTTATGTTCGATATAACTTATTCTAATACATTGTGTATATTTATTAATCATTAATACAACATTTTAAAATTTTACGTCTACCACACAGGGCGAGACGAACGAGATTAACATAGGTCTACAAAGTAGGAAGCGGTAAAGGGTGGTTTTTTGAATAAATTAAAACAAAATTATTTTAAATACCAATATTAACAACAAATTTAATTATCAAACTCAATATTTGCTGGAAATTACTATAATATTTACCAGATAATCAAAAGTGCCAATATTAAACAACAGCTGTTAAACATTAATTACTTTAAAAAACTTATATATATTTATTTTACTCAGAAAATTTTGAAAAAAAAATACTTAAGAAATGTTTTACAAGGATGTTATGTATAAATATTAACCAAACATTTAATTATTGACAATAGGTAAGAATTTGCGGTAAGTTACATTATCTTTTTATGATTAACCAAAACAAAAATGCGTGCACGCTTTATTCGAAGTTATTAACAAAATTGCCCCACCAAAAAAATATGGGCATGCCCCAACTGAAACTGGTTAGGATGAATATAGCCCCCATCATACATTAGCAGTAATCCAAGAAAAATTTTAGTTTCTTAATGCACTTATTAATATTTTATATTAAATATAACAAATTTAAAAAAAGTTAAAAAAAATGAACACAATTTAAAAAACCATTCGACAAATACGTTGGGTTTCCAGTAAGACGACCTGGTAAAATTGGCTGTAGGCTTCAAGTCACAATAATTCCGGTAATAACACCCTCTTCTTCTTCAGGTGCCTTCTCCATTACGAAGGTTGGCTATCATCATGGTCAGTAGCACCTTGTCCACTGCTGCTCTGAAAAGGTCATGCGACGAGCAGTTAAACGCTTCTCTCAGGTTTCTTAACCAGGATATTCGTCTGCGTCCCACCGAGCGTTTACCAACGAGTTTCCCTTGAATTATGAGATGCAGAATCTCATATTTAGGCCCCCTCATGATGTGTCCAAGGTATGTCAGTTTTCTTATCTTTACGCTCTGCAGGATTTCTTTCCCCATTCTTCTGAGGACCTCCATATTTGTGACCCTGTCTGTCCACGGTAGGTACTAACACCCTCGGTAGGTACTAAATCAGTATTTAGCACGTCAAAAAGGAAATTAATTAAATAATCAAAGAACCCATACCAAAACTCCCGTTACATTTCACCGATCGTTAAACACAGACTTTCCTGATCTTCAACCCAATTTTCTTAAAAGTAGCTGACAATGAGTACTTTTCCAGATATGATAATATTTTTCACGTACTTCGAATTTTGGTTCGAGCATCAAACCATGTATCCGGAGATCAAAACAGCTCCGGGCATTGAACCCTTAACGGGAAAACATAATTTGAAGAAAACTTTTTTCAAAAAGTATAAATTGCAAAAACTGTAGTTAAATCATAACACGATGACACAGTGAAAAAGTATAACTGCCTACAATGGCGTACGATACATGAGTGTACCGTAGCTAGCGGAAGAAGTAACGGGCTTGAAAAAACGATCCCCAGAGTGTAGCACCGAACAGTTGACTACTTCAACAGAGGCAGACCGCGCGAACAATTCAAAAGACAATCAACAAAAAAAAGTAACGAAAAAAATAGACGTTACAAATACAGTCGGACCTCCACATATCGAAATTGTAGGTTCCTTATAAAAAATTTGATATATAGAAACTTCAATAAAAAGAAACGCTGTTTTTTACTCATTAAGACTGCTACTGATATTACTTGAGATTACTCGACCGTACCCATATTGCCTAAAAAACAATAATTGTTTACAATAAAGTTTGTTTTATTGTAGCCTACAGTATTATAAGGATACCCACTATACTTAAATTATACTGTATTAAAAATAATGAAATAAAAACGGTAATGAAAAACATGCATCTGTTGGATATTCTACTACAATAACTTCACTTACCCTTAAAAATTATTGAGTGAAACATCGTCATTGATCGTGCCTGCCGACTGTAAATGGACCCAACAATCCTCAATTTTCGGGAGTACATTTACTTCTTCCACAATAGTTTTTCCAGAAAAGCCGGCTATTAAAAAACAAATTTTTTATCATCGATTCCGCTACATCATTTTTGCCACACCTCTACTAATTCTGATATACACAGCCTGAAGTTAATAACAATTTCAATAGGTGTCATTTTCCATCGCAAGAATAAGTCTCTTAAAAACCTGTTTTCTATAATACATTTTTAGAGTTTTAATAACACCTTAGACGTGGTTTCGACGTGGTATTAGGAGGGAAAAACAAGCTTCACATTTACTAACTTTTTTGAGGCATAAGATGGATGTGCAGGGCAATTGTCCACCAAAAGAACAACTTTTCTCTTTTTCTTAGGCCTGTTTTTATCTCGTAACATTTTTACCCATTTGAGAACTGCTTCGTCCACATCATCGTATTTACACATCGTACATAGTACAAGAGTACCACACTACTTTTTTACGTTGACCACAGTGGGCAACGTATTGTATTGTCACGTTGCTCTCTCTCAATGTTTCGGATTGATTGGTGTGTTACAAGAGGGCTATATGGAGTTCTATTAAAATTTTCACTAAAATTAAGTTCGATATATAGAATTTGTTTACGATATACAGAAACATTTTTCCATTAAAATTTTACGGGACTCAGGAAACATTTCGATATATAGAAGTTCGATAAATAGAGATCCGACTGTATATACAAGTAACTAACTGTCAACCAACGACTCAATAACTTTCTATTGTTCATTACAACAGTTCAAATGGTTTCACACGAGAAAGTCTTCTATTCAGATTTCCATTGTAGAGAAGCTGTATAGCTCCGATATTTACATGACGAAAAAGTCTGTCTTCCCTCTTGGCAATTTTCGAATTACCTCGTTTATAGAATCCACTCAAGTCCTAACAGGTTGTCGTTCCTGACGAACAGGTTCCTAACCTCCTACCAGGGAGCGTTGACAATCTTTAACATTAGTCAGAAAGTCAGTACGATTTACCCTACCCATATATTAAATAAATATTGGGAATGAAACCCGGTTACTTTGGTATTATAACCAAGCATACTATAAACTATGCTATCGAAACGGCAATACAATAATTTTTTAGCTTAACAAATTTACAAAAGGTTTTCCCTTACTCTGTTTAATTTTCAACATATATTATATCCCCTTTTACAAATTAATAGCTCTTTGTTTCTAAACCGATAACAATGTATGTTTGAAATAAATACAGATTTAACAAACAGTTTCTCTGCCAGATTTCTGTTTTGCGGTTACTTTCAGTTTTGGCGTTACTGAAAATATTGAAGTCTGTATTTTCAACCTTGTGCTATTCGTGTAGTGGAAGTAAAAACACAAACGTATTTCACACTCATGTAATATTACAGTAGACAAAAATAAAACTAAAAATCTGGTGTGAAACACTCTCACGACTTTATCTTGCTAATGTAATTAATGAACAATATAACCTATGCTTAACGAAAATCGACCTCTGTAGAACTTAAAAACACCTAAAATCATTAATTGACGCTAAATTAAGCTCTGTGAAAAAAGTATTGAATTAGAAGTTGTAGATTTTTAAATTTTCTATAACTTAATTATATACACTTTTGTCGTAAAATGCATTCTAAAACTGCATATCTTAAAAAACCCAATATTTTACCGACTTTGATGAGCAAAATAAAGAAAATCATTAATTGACGCCAAACTAAACGTTGCAGAAAATTCATTCGAAATAAAGTAGTAGAGTTTTTACTTTTCTACTACTTTAATTATAGACGCTTTTGCCCTAAAACGTATTTTAAGGCAGCAATCTTAAAAAACATTTTTTACCACGAGAGCACAACCTCCCTAAGGATTTCAGCAGTCGCTTACCCTATCTTCTACACCATGAAATTGTAGTAAATGGGGCGATTTCAAAAAAATCGTAGGAGCCATTTTTGAGGATATTGCAAAAAAGCAAAAAATTACACGAATAAACTACTACTTCCGGTTGACTGATTTTGATGAAAATGTTTGAGTCAAGTCTTTGTGGTACCTAATTTACGTTCCGAGTTTCAACATTGTACGATATTCCGTTCTTCCGATATTTTCTTCACGTACACACATAGACAATTGCTAAAAACATAATTTTTTGTTCAGGAGCGGAAAATTCCCGCCATTTCCGTCATTTCCGGTGAAAACTCGATTTGGAATAATCGACATGAAAACAATACTTTCCTTATCTATAGTATCTAAAAAGGGCAAGAGAAAGTAAAAATATATGTTTTACTTCATGGTTTTTTTTTACTTTAGGTTATGTCTGTAAATTCCAACATCAAAATTTTAGAACGATTCTAGTGAAAAACTATGTGACACATGTTGAACTTACCCTGATAAATAACCACCTTATTCATTAGTGAAAATCACAACTTCGAGACCGTATACTTTTTGGTGTGTCTACCCGTTTTGGATGTTGGCGATTACCAAGGCTATTTTGATCTTGCTGGTTGCTATCAGAAACCACTACATGAAACGCTTATTAAACCAAACCCTTAAATTGGTGAGCGAAGGAAATTTTTCGTTTACCAGGATTTATTTTTCCTTCTATCTTTCCATGCAGGACGCACTGTAAAATTTCATATTTTTTTTATTCCTCATGATATACCTAAAGTACTAAAGCTTACGGTATTTTTCGATCTTAATTACCTCTGGGTTCTTCATAATTCTTCGTAAAACTGTGTAAATGACTTTCCACGTCATTGGTATCCTCAAAGTTCTTGTATACAGCCAGCGTTCAAAGACTAAGACTTCGAGTGGTAGGTAGCCGTCCTATTTAAAGCCCAAGTCTTCATATATAAATTCATGCGAGGAATTGCAAACCCAGCCGTATAGTACATTATTTTGTTTTTGGAAGAAGCTTGTTATGGGAGGGTGAGTAGGTAGAGTAGGGATAGTTTCAACGGGGCAAGTGTTGTCTCCTTCTCACTTAATGATCATTTCCTCTCTTTCTACCTGTATACTTCTTTGTTACAACTTCTACGCTAGACTAAAAACTAGTTAAAAACTTTATATTTTCTGTTGTCTTTTGCCTTTCTCCATCTGAATCCCATATCTTTAATAATTTTCCACAGCGACCATTTACTTCCTTTGAAATTATTTTTCTCCCGCAAAACGGGGAGTAACAAATTCAAAGTTGGCCATTCAGTGTTTGTTTTATGAAAATCATATATTGTTCTTCTCACAACACACTTATCAAAATCGTCCACTTCACTCTTCACTTTCCTTCTCATTCTTTTCTTATTTGGTGTTCTGATTAGCACATCAGGGTTTTTCTTTTTTCTTTCAAAATTCTTTGAACTGTACTACGCGAAATCCCCATAGCTCTGGCTACACGATTTTGCACATCGGTCAGTAAAATTAGTCCGTTTTGGACAGGTTCTTTTTTCATAAAATTGTGTACACTGACTATATACTCCCTAGCCTGACCGCGTATTGCCTGCCTTTCCGTATTACACTAGCACTCGTGCACGAATTTTCACTACTACAACTAGGTTCCATTTTAATAACTAAATAAATAAAAAATAGAAACGAAACAAAAAATACATACAAAAAATTAATATAAACAAAACCAAACAGCAAAAGAGTAAAAACAGTAGGTACATAAAACAGTAGGCCTACTACCGAATGCACGAGTTGAAGACTTGTGAAGGGAATAGAACAACTAAAATATAAAATTACAACATACTGTCAATGTTTTTAGGATTTATAGTACACTTAGGCTCTTAACGCTGCTAGCACTATGGAGAGACTGATCACTTCCCTTCGAGGTGCTTCCCCCACCACTAAACAGAACAGCTCAGTGGCACAGAGCGTTGGTGGGAGTAAATGACCTGTACCTCGCTTCCTAAGCACCATCTCTATCTCTCTCTCGCCAGTCCCCATCGGAGAGCCGCCGCAAAGACAATTGCCAACTGCACCCCATCCAACCATGTCACTTCCGGCCTACCACTCCTTCTTCTACCTGCTGGCGTCCACTGCCATGCCTTCTTTGGCCACCTACCATCCTCCATCCTCTGAAAATGGCCAAACAATTTTAACTGCTTTTGGGATATGGTATCCATGATATTTCCTTGAACGCCGATTCTTCTCCTAATTTCAGAATTCGGAATTCGATTGATCCGCGACACACTACAGCTCCGCCTCCAGGAATCCATCTCACCGCTTTTAAGCGATCCTTTTGTCTCTTTGTCAATACCCACACTTCCGCAGCGTAGTACACACACTCTCCAGGATAGCATGATAAATATTTATCTTTGTCTCCTTCCATATTTTATCATTCCAAAGGACAGAATTTAGCTGCACTAAAACCCTTCGCTCTTGCAAAATCTTGCTGTTTATTTCCGCTGCACTTGTTCCGCTTCTATCAAAGATGACTCCCAGGTATTCAGACCTTACCAAGTCTTCATACTATACAAAAAACCGAGACATCAAAGGAGCCGCAGTTAGGTGTCTAGTATTAGGTCGTAAACTTTGATCTCATTGAATTGAAGGTATTTCTAACCTTTTCAAGGCGTTATCTTATCTGATGGGATTTGTACTCCTCTTTCATAATGGTATTTAAGTATGAACATTACGAGACCCGTTCAATTCTTGCTGGGATGGGGCGGGTACTTGTCATTCTTATTTCAATCCGCTAGAGAAAGTGTAAAAGCTCATTTCGGAAGTCATCAACAAACACCATCCGCTCTGAGCATTTGTTCATGCGTTTTCACGTACCAGATGTTTGTCAATTTTATTTTCGAGACCTAATACATACAGGCGCTCACAGAAAAATTCCCGTAACGAATCCGCAACTACAGAACAAGAAACAAGCATTTGAAATTCTTTGCATAGAACAACAAAATTCCTTTTCTAAAACCAATATGTAACGTGGCTCCTAAACTGTACAACTTAGTTCCTCAAAAGTTTACGGATATTAAACATAAGTAGCTTTTTACCATTGGCAGGCAGTACGTGAAGGAAATGATTACACCTTCAAATCTGTGAGTTTGGATTTTTAATTCTGGAAGCTGGTGTTTGAAAAGAGAGACACTGAATTGACCTATCCTAGGACGTAGAAAACCGTATTTGAGTAGTTTAAATTCCCACCTCGTACAAAAATCTAATAATAAAGGAGCAGTATAAAATGTAATACAAGTTTTTTTTATGAAAAAAGTTTTTTAAAGTTTTTAAAAGTTTTTTTTATGAAAAAATTTTTGTGAAATAAATTTCTTTTATATATATACCAATCTATGCCGTGGATGTCTTTCCTGCAAATTATTTTTTACGTCCGACTGTTTTACAATTACTAATATTGCAGACGATGAGAAGGATGATAGATAAAGATAAGTGTTAAAAATTGCCAGACCTAGCTAGGAATCGAACCCGAGACCCCGGCGTTGAAGCCAGTTGCGCTTACCACTACACCAAGAGCCGGCCAACTTTTTACTTTTTTGAGATTTTCTGAAAAACGGCTTTTACGACTTTTTTAATCGCCTCATTTACTTCATTTTTTATGCTCTGCAATTCAAAATTCTTGGAGATGCTGTGCTCTTGTGGAGAAAAAGTTTATTTTAAGATTGTGGCTTTAATATGCATTTTTAGGGCAAAAGTGTATAATTAAAGTATTAATGAATAACTTACAACTTTTACTTACTTGTTTGATGCATATCAAACATTTTTGCACAACGCTAGTTTTGCGACAATTAGTGATTTTCTTTTCTTTTTTATAAAAAACAGTAAGAAATGGGATATTTTAAGATCGCTACCTTACTATGAATTTTATGACAAAAGTGTATAATCAAAGTTAGAGCAAATTATAAAACTACAACTTTTACTTAAGCACTTTTCTCTACAAAGAATAGTTTAGAGGCAATTAATGATTTTCCTTAATTTAAGTTCTACACAGGTTGATTTTAATTTTGCATCATTCATTCATGATTAAAATTAGGTTATGTTTTTCATTTTACATTGTTTACTCATGATTAAACCATAGGTTACATTGTTCATTATCTACATTGTAAGATAAAAAGTAATGTGAGTGTTTCACACAAGATTTTTGTACTACATACCCTAGTTTAGCGTCAATTGGACTTTACGTACTTTTTAAGTGGAACAGGGATTGATTTTCATTTAGCGTCATTCACTCATGATTAAAACTAGGTTATGTTTTTCATTATTTACATTAGCTAGAGACAGTCTTGTGAGTATTTTACACTAGATTTTTCAGTTGTCTTTTTGTCTCTAACATTACAAGAGAGTGAAATCTTTATCTATTTATTTCCACCCTAAACGTCCCGGGTTTAACTCTCAGTTTGGAAATTATTACATATTAATTAATTATATAGATAACCATAACGGAAAGTAAAAAATCTGGCGTGAAACACACACGCAACTTTCTCTTGCCAGAGTAAATAATGAAAAATATCACCTAATATTAACAATAAAACATTATGAATAAGCAAAAAAAATTAATCTCAAAAAACATAACTTTATTTTAATCATGAGTGAATGATGCAAAATGAAAATCAACCTCAGTTGATTAATAATACGAAAATTAATAATAAGGCTAAATAATACGAAAAATCACTCTGACGCTAAACTAGGCTCTGCACAGAAACATGCTATAAATAAAAGTTCTATATCTTTTAATTTCCTATAAATTTGATTTGAAACAGTGCGATTTATATCGCATTACACTGACAAAACTATGGAGTGTGAAGATTCTATTCCGGACGACGATTTAATTAGAATTTTCGACGTACACAATCAGCAAAAACGGACCAAAAACAAAAGCGCTATGAGTTTGTTTACATCAAACGAAAAATTAAAACAATACCATGATCCCAACACACTGTTACATGCTACACAAAATCAAATCTCGATTGAAAATTTCGTTACAGACGGAACAATTTAAAAGCACAACATGTATCGTACATATATACAATTCGATGTACTTTTTGCGAGAGGGTTCATGTGGTTTTTGCGGAGAGTTTGTAAAATTCAAATAGACAAATCAAAGGAAGGAATTCTGTAATAAATGACATATTGAAACAAGATTTCTCTACTGCCATTTCTATGATACATTCGTATACAAGTTGTTAAAAAAGTTTTTACCATTTAAATAATGTTTTATATTTTCAATTTTAAATGAAAATGTGGTACTTAACCAAAAAAATAAATGTATACCTTCCCTGGCCCTATATGTATACTGAAGGAAATATTTTCATGAGGAATTTTTTAAATCGAGATTTCACCGGAAATACACGTTTTCAAATCCCCTGAAACAAAAAAAAAACATGTTTTAGCGATTGGTCTGTAAATATCTGTGTGTCGTGTGAAATATGTCAAAATATATCAACAAAGGAATATTGTACGAAGTTGAAACTTAGAAATTAAGTTAGGTACCAAAAGTAGACCCGACACAAACATTTTTCACAAAAATGGTAGACCAGAAGTAGTAGTTTATTCGTGCAATTTTTTACTTTTTTGCGATTTCCTTGAAAACGGCTCATGCGATTTTTCTAAAAATTCCCTGATCTACTAAATTTTCCATGCTCTATTAGATGTGCTAAGCCCAATGTCTGCTGAAATTCTTGAGAGGCCTGTGCTCTTGTGATATTTTTTCTATTTTTAAGATTGCGGTCTAAATATGCATTTTAGAGCAAATGAGTAAAAAATGAGTTGCAGAAAGTTTTTAAATTTAAATCATTTGTTTCTACGTTGATTTTTGATTTTCCGCATTTTTTTCATCAAAAAGGGTAAACGCGGCGCTTTTTAAGATTGCACCTTTAGTATGGATTTAACGACAAAAATTGTATAATCAAATTTATAGAAAATAACAAAATCTACAACTTTTGTTTCAAGTATTTTTCAACAGAATTTAGTTTAGCGTCAATCAGTAATTTTACGTATTTTTAAGTTACAAAGAATGATTTTAATTTTCCATCATTCACTTACGATAAAAATTAGGTTAGACGATGAGAAAGGCGATGGATGAAGATGAGTGATGAAAAAACCCAGATCTCACCGGGGATCAAACTCGGGACCCCAGTGTAAAAAAACAGTTGCATTGACTACTACACCTCGGTCCGGCCAAAAATCGTAGGAGTAGTTTTAGAAAAAATCGCAAATATGCAATAAATTGAACAAATGAACTACTACTTCCGGTTGACTGATTTTGTTGAAAATGTTCGTGTTGTGTCTCCAAGTGGCACCTAATTTAATTTACAAGTTTCAATTCGTACGATATTCCGATCTAGAGATATTTTGTTTGCACACATACAGACAAATTGCTAAAAATCTGTTTTTTAGGTTCAAGGTGCCTGAAAACGTGTATTTCCGGTGAAAACTCGATTTTGAAAAATCGACGTGATAACGATATTTTCCTTCCCTATTATAGTATATTCATAATGTTTAGGTCATCATCAGCCGGAAGGCTGGTTGGAACCTCTAGAGGCTTTACTAAGCAAAACGAGGAGTGAGGTGGTTCACCATTTCCTTCTTCACTGAGTTAAAAGTATGCTTATTAGCATGCCGGGCCCTCCGAAAAGCATTTACTTTTCACCCTGCAAATGACACCTTCACTTCAATCACCTAGGGTCTGGCTGTATAATGAAATTATACAGCCAGACCCTAGGTATGTTTGTTCGGTCTTGTTGTTGTTGGGTCGGTTGTTGTTGGGTCTGGCTGTATAATTTCATTATACAGCCAGACCCGTAGCTCGTTCTACGGGTATGAATAATATATTCATAGAATATTCGTAGAATATATTCACTACGGGTCTGGCTGTATAATGAAATTATACAGCCAGACTGGGGTCTCGGGAGACTCGGGTCTGGCTGTATAATTTCATTATACAGCCAGACCCGTAGTGAATGAAGTGAAGGTGTTAATTGTAGGGTGGAAAATATGTGCTTTTCAAAAGGCTTGACATCCTGATAAGCATACTTTCAAACTCAGTGAGGAAGGCATATGTAAATAACCTCACTCGTTCTTTTACTTAGTAAAACCTCTTGAGTTCAAACCAGTCTTTCGGCTGATGACCTAAACAAACACATTTTCATAAAGAGCAAGAGAAAGTTAAAAGTAGTCATGGTTGTTAAGATGATTACCAACATCTCTGTACATATTATGTAAACTACAGATGCAGTTCCAGGTCAAGCGGCTGTCGATATCGAGAGCTGTCGAGGCTGTCGAGACCGAGGTATCGAATTGAATTGGATTTGAAGAGTTTGGAAGCGCAAAAAAACAGAGGAACAGGTTTTATCATAACAGTAAAATACTCAGTATTGGAATTACGAAGTAATATGTTCTGTAGCATTTGCCTTTATGTACCAATTATGAAATGTTTTCGTGAGATGGTAAATTTAAGATCATTGCCATATAAGTGTTAAAAGCTGCTAGAATAACGGTATCAGCTGCGGACTTATTAAACTCTTATTTTACTTTCCCATCCTCCATATGAATATATACAGAAGGAAAGTAGGCCTACTGTTTTCATATCGATTTCTTGATTTCGAGTATTCACTGGAAATACACGTTTTCAAACTCTCTGAACCCCAAAATCATGTTTTTAGAGATTGGTCTGTGGATGTGAACAAAATATCTCAAGAACGAAATAGCATATCAAGTTAAAATTTGGAACTTAAATTAAGTACTACAAACGGATCCAACACGAACATTTTCATCAAATTGGTCAACCGGAAGTAGTAGTTAATTCGTGCAATTTTCTCAAAAACGGTTCCAATGATTTTTTTACAAAAATCGCCTCATTTACTACATTTTTTATGCTCTACAAGTTAGGGTAAGCACCATCTCTACCGAATGTCTTGTGGAGCTGTGCTTTCGAGGTAAAAATATATTTGTTGTGTTCGGAGCACACAAAAAAATATGTTTTTACAACATATTAAGTTCATTTAAGTTTCAAGTTTCAACTTGATACACTATTTTTACTTTCTCTTGCCTATATGAATATATAGGAAGGAAAGTATTGTTTTCATGTCGATTTTTCGAAATCGAGTTTTCACCGGATCTATACGTTCACATACCTCCTGAACCCAAAAAAAACGTTGTTAGCGATTGGTGTGTGTGTGTGTGTGTGTGTGTGTGTGTGTGTGTGTGTGCGTGTGTGTGTGTGTGTGTGTGTGTGTGTGTGTACAAAATATCTCAAGAACGGAACATCGTATGTACTTGAAACTTGAAACTTAAGTTACATACCACTACCGGACCCAACACGAACATTTTCATCAAAATCGGTCAACCGGAAGTAGTAGTTTATTCGTGTAATTTTTCACTTTTTGCGATTTTCTCAAAAACTGGTCCTACGATTTTTTTTTTAAATCGCCTAATTTACTCAATTTTTTATTCTCTACAAGATAGGGTAGGCGCCATATTTGCTGAAATTCTTGGTGAGGCAGTTTTCACGTAAAAACATAGTTTTTTTTAAGATTACGGCTTTAATATGCAATTTAGCGCAAAAATTTATATAATAAAAGTTGTGGAGAATTTAAAATCCTACAACTTTTATTTCAAACATTTTTTTGTATAACGCTTAGTTTAGCAGTAATTAGCGATTTTCTGTTTTTTTCTCACGAAAACGTGGAAAAAATCGATTTTTTTAAGATTTCGGCCTTAGAATGCATTTTACGACAAAAGAGTATATAATAAATTTTATATTAAATAAAAAGATCTACAACTTTTATTTAGAGCATTTTTCACTACAGAGCCTAGTTTAGCGTGAAAGAGTGATTTTCCGTATTTTAAGCCGAACTGAGATTGATTTTCATACTGCGTCTTTCACTCATGATTAAAATTAGGTTATGTTTATTGAGGTTAGTTTTTTTGTGTATTTCTAATGTTTTATTACTAATATTAGGTTTATTGTTAATTATTTGCATTGGCAAGAGAAAGTTGTGTGAGTGTTTCACACCAGATTTTTTTTTTGAGGGGGTGTTCAGAGGACCTGTAAACTCGATTTAAAAGAACGAACGTAGGCTTAGGTGTTACGATATTACTGTGTCGTCTTCAAGTGAATTAACAGTATGTGATCAGATGCTGGAATATCAGCAATGTAGATTACAAAAATTGTAGGGGCAGGAAAAAAACAATGCAGGACACCAGCCTGTATCAGTTGTACTAAAAAACATTTTTACGAGACACATCCCCCCCTCTCCCGAGACATTCAGTAGAGTACAAAAATTTAGTAAATGAAGCGATTTTTGAAAAGATCTTCGAAGCCGTTTTTCAGAAAATCGTACGAATAAACTACTACTTCAGGTTGACCAATTTTTATGAAAATATTCGTGTCGGATCCGTTTTTAGTACCTAATTAAGCACTACTACTTCAATCTACTACAACTAATCGTTTTACTGAAAGTCTAATTTTTTTTAAATCAAACGACTTTTGTGTGTTATATTTGGTTCAATTCAAGTGGAAATAATCTGTGATAACTGCATTAAAATTTGTCTATTTTATATATATACTATATATTGAGTCCTGTGGATACTGTATGAAAATGCGTAAAATTTAGTACTCTTCAAAAATTGTCAAAAAAATAGTACGGGTTTTCAAACAATTCTATAATGTAACGTTAAAAAGTAATATAAAATGAACAATAATTTTTTATCACCCGGTAAAGAATGATACGAAAACATATCTGGCAGGCAAAATCAAATTGCAAAATCCAATTTTCGGTTTTTACATTTTATTTTATGCAGCGATACGTTTAATTTATTTTTCTTACCCTCACTTTTCACTTCTTACGTTACACATTTAAAAAAAAACACCGAAGAGGAAAAAACTGTTTCAATAAAAAACCAATACTAAATAAAAATACAATGAAAGTTGTAATAATGAAATCCTTGTTGTGTTCGGATATTGTCTTGTAAAAATTTGAAAATAAATATACTGGAATTTTTCTGTGGAAATTATTATTTTATTACTTTTCATGGTTCAATCTATTGTATACAGATATAATATTTTGTAGTAATGAAAAATAAATTGAATCCTGGATTTTAAAAATGATCTTCAAGCTTCGTCACTCCCTGAAGCCAAAGATTATATAAAACAATTAAATAATATTTTAAGCTAAAATTGAACGTAACAAATATTGAAGAAAATTAAAAACGTAATGAAATTTTTATCCGTATTTACAGTACTTCTCGTATATAACGCGCTATTTTATAAGTATAAGGTTTTATTATGTTTCCTTTAGAGAACGGAAGGAGGCATTTCATGGAACATGTTCCGGCAGGGCCCCAAAATCCTTAGCCCCTATAATGAATGGACTGTCCTGTAAAAACCATAAAAAATTGTGTTCAAAGTTTTGAGGATAAGTACACGTTGCAAAAATTTGGTGTGAACAGTCATGTGACTTTCTCTTACCAATGAAAAATATAAGCTGTTCAATTAAAAATCTGGTGTGAGACACTCACACGACTTTCTCTTGCGAATGCTAATAATGAACAATATAACCTAACATTAGTAATAACACATTAGAAATAAACAAAAAACATAACCTTATTTTAATTATGAGTGAAAGACGCAAAATGAAAATCAACCTTAGTTTGGCTTAAAAATACGGAAAATCACTCTTTCGCGCTAAACTAGGCTCTGCAGAGAAAAATACTTTAAATAAAACTTGTAGATCTTTTAATTTCCTATAGACTAAATTTGATTATATATACTTTTGTCGTAAAATGCATACTAAGGCTGAAATCTTTAAAAAAAAATCGAATTTTTTTTACACGTTTTCGTGAGAAAAACAGAAGCTAATTGCCGCTAAACTAAGCGTTATACAAAACAATGTTTAAAATAAAAATTGTAGGATTTTTAATTCTCCACAACGTTTTATATATATTTTTACCCTTGAATGCATATTAAAGTCGCTATCTTGAAAAAAAAAATTTTTTACGAGAAAACAATCACCCCAAGAATTTCAGCAGATATGGCGCCTAACCTATCTTGTAGAGCATAAAAAAATTAGTAAATGAGTGACACGAATAAACTACTACTTCCGGTTGACCGATTTTGATGAAAATGTTCGTGTCGAGTCCTCTAGTGGTATCAAACTTAAGTTTCAACTGTGTACGATGTTTCATTCTTGAAATATTCTGTTCACACACACATACACACAGACCACTCGCTAAAAACATTTGTTTTTGGGTTCAGGGGGTCTGAAAACGTGTAGATCCGGTGAAAACTCGATTTCGAAAAATCGACATGAAAACAATACTTTCCTTCCTATGTATTCATATAGGCGAGAGAAAGTAAAAACATAACTTAATAATCATGAGTGAATGACAAAATGAAAATCGAACTCCGTTGGACTTTAAAAAAATACGGAAAATTACTAATTTATGCTAAACTAGGCTCTGAGACTGTGAAGAATGGAAAACTTTATCATTTTTTTATTTAAACTTTTTATTTTAGGCCTATTAACTTTTTTTATTATTTTAACTTTTTCAGAGGTGCTAAATATCACAACTTACAATTAATATTATGGGGGAAGATAAAGGACAAGCGGAACGTTGGCTGACATCGGGCGTCCTAAGAACCTGAGAGATTGGTTTGGTTGCTGTAATACGGAACTTTTCCGAGCAGCAGCGAATAAGGTTCGCATAATGATGATGATTTCCGACCTCCGATAAGAGAGTGACTTAAAGAAAAAGAAAGTTCTTTGAAGGAAAATAATGGGGGTGAAAATTGTAAATTTTTTATTTCCCAGAAATTTTTGTCAATATATATTATACTTTTTTGTTATAAAATCCTTACTTAGGTTGCAATATTAAAAATGCCTTATTATTTACAGATTTTGATAAGAAAATACAGAAAATTACTAATTTATGCCTAACTACGGATTGTTCAAAAGAATATTTAAAATAAAATTTATTGGTTTTTAAATGTTCTACAACTATGAATGTATACACATTTGCTCTAGAATTCATATTAAGGCCGCAATCATTAAATTAAATTAGAAGAATTAAATTAAAAATTCCTACGAGTGCACAGTCTCCCCAAGAATTTTAGTGATATGGCACTTATCCTACTTATCTTGTAGAGAATAAAAATTGTAGTAAATGACGCGATTTTTAAAAATTCGTAGCAGTTTGTGGAAAAACTGCAAAAACGTTAAAAATCACACGAATAAACTACACCGGTGGACTGATTTTTATGAAAATGTTCGTACCAGATCCCTTTGTAGTAGACGCTGCGTAATTTAAGTTTCAAGTTTTAACGTGATACGCTATTTCTTTCTTGAGATTTGTGTTCACACACACACACCAATCGCTAAGAACAAGTTCTTTGTGGTCGGGGGTCTGAAAACGTGTATATCCTACAAAAACTCTCCTTCCCTATATATAAATATTCATGTAGGCAAGAGAAAGTAAACATATTTGTTCAATATCTTTTCCGGGAAAATAAATATAGGCTACATGTTTATTTAATGAATCCTTTGAGAATAGTGATTATCTACAAGTTGCACGAGCGCATTTTCTTGTTAACTACATTTAAAATGCTTTAACGTTAGAAAAGCAGTGATGACGTACGGTTATTTGAAACTAGAAACTTAGAAAATAAAATAAAATATGAAACCCACAGTAATTACAACCAGGAATTCTAAGAAGTTACTTTAAAGAGATGCAGTAATTGCAAAATATCTCATAAAACTGGGTGTTCAAAAAACATAGTAGTGGTTTTAATAGGAGAAATCTGGTGTGAAACACTCACACAACTTTCTCTTACCAACGTAAATAATTAAATACATAATCTATGTTTAATCATGAGAAATGAAGCTAAATGAAAATTAACCTCTGTTGCTAAAATGTACTACGGAAAATTACTAATTGATGCTAAACTAGGCTCTGTAGAATCAAATGCTTGAAATAATAGTTGTAGGGTTTTAATTTCTCTATTACTCTTATTGTCTCGTACATCTTACTTTCTCATATCCGTTATACTATTTTAGATAGGTAAAATGGAAAGAGGTTTTTAAAATTCAAAAGAAAGCTACAGGGTATTTTTTTTAGTTCTGTTACCCAATTGTTAATGTCTGGTAATTTTTTTCTAAGAAAGGGAAATTTTATTTTGTGATACGAAGTTGGTAGCCCTACTCAACCGGTGTTGATACGGCAGTGTGATTTGATTCTTCTTGAGCTGTTGAAAATTTTGTGCCGTTTCCGGTCGTGTTACGAACAGAATGTCTTTTACTCTAGAACAACAGGTTTTCATTCCTGAATAATATTTTGCTACAAAATCGTATGCGAGTGTAACAAAAATCATTTCAAATTAAATTTATTGGTGTTCCTTCACCAGAAAAAATTTCCATTTCTAGGCTAACAAACCGATTTCAAAAGACAGGTAGTGTTTGCGACTGAAAACGTAGAGATTGACCAACTCTTGACAGATGACTTTTAAAAAATATGAAAACATAATTTTGCTCAATCTCCACGGAAAAGTTAACGAAAACTTTCCTCGCAAGTTGGTTTGTCATATTCGAATGTTCAGAAAGATGCTAGAAAATTGAAATTGTGTCCGTATTGCGTACGATAAGTCCAAGAGCTTCAGCCTCCAGATTTAAACAAGTAATTAATTTAAACGTCATCTGTCAAGAGAGTTGGTCAACCACTATAATTTCTGTCGCAAACACTACCTATCTTTCGAAATTGGTTTGTCAGCCTAGAAATTTACATTTTTTATGGTGGAGAAACACCAACAAATTTAATTTGAAATGATTCTTTTACACTCACGCACGATTTCTTACCAAAATATTGTTCAAGAATGAAACCAGCTTTTAGGGTAAAAGACATTCTATTCGTAATAAGACCGGAAATGGCACAAAATTTTACACAGCTCAAGGAGAATCAACTCACACTGCTGTATCTATACCGGTTGAGTAGGGCTACCAACTTCGTGTCAAAAAACAAAATTTCCCTGTCTTAGAAATAAATTACAAGACATTAACAATTGGGTAACAAGACTAAAAAAAATCACACTTTATTAGAAGTATGGTGGGAGTTAACCAGCTCACCTCATGCAGGCCACTATTTAAGACGCTTAAATTGCTTGCAGTTCCTTCACTCCACATTTTTGAGGTGATAATGTTTGTTAGGCAAAATAATTTTATGCGAAATTTCAATACCCACTATCACAACACAAAAAACAGAACGATTATTATGCGGCTAACTACAACACCTAATTTTTTAAACAAACGCCTACTTATGCGGGGAGAAAATACATGAATAAATTACCCTAATTTTTAAAATGTTGTGAAAATTGTCATTTCTTTAAAAAATATCTGAAAATTTACTTCATTGATGAGACTTATTTGAACAAGAATTTCTTTCTAAATAATATTTTATTCAAACAAAAAATAAACTCAAAAAAAATATTCTTTTCATGAGACTACGCCTCTCATGGCTGGTTGAAATTTTTAAAAAGGCTTACTATTGACTTATGGTAAAAACCATTAGTGATTTCTGTATCTACTCTTTAAGAGGAATCGAATGACGCTATTTTTGTTTTCAATTTCCGACTTTGATTTCTTGACTTCCGGTTTTGGGCCACGAACTTAACTTCAAACCCAATTCAGGCCCACTAACTTTTTGTGTAGATTACGAATCTGAATCTATTTATGCGAGAAGAAAATACATCAATAAGTTACCCCAAAAGAATTGCCGTGTCGTAAACATTATGTCGTGGTTACCGATGTGTCCAAAAAAGGCATTTTATTTTAATATGTTACTATACAGAAATAGGAATAGTATTGCTCCTTGGGGTACTCTGTAGTTAGTTTTGAGCAGCTCAAAGTGAGCCATACCATACTGAACCTTAAAAAACCTATATTCTAAACGCGATTTTATAATTAAACAGTAAGAGTCACTTTAAATGTCTTTCAATTTAAATGGTATTCCACCATGCCATACTTTGTCGAAAGCGGAATTGATAACTAAGAAAATACCAGTAACGTAATCCTTCCTTTCTAGACTTTTCTAAATAAAGTCTACAGTACAACTTGATTGAGTTGTATTGTCGAGTGTAGCAACCGAATCCCAAATTGATGAGACACAATGATGTTGGACATTCATATTATGACATTAATAATAGTAGTAGATTGTGATATTTTAGAAATAGTTAAGGGAATAAATTGTTTATTGTAACTTATTGCGTATTGCACGAGGTGGAGTGTATTAAACAAAGATAATGGATTGCAATGAATGAAATTTTTGGAATATGAATTCTCGGAAATCGAAAATAATAGAATCTTTTGTTTTATAATGATTCCTTCTACCATGTTCTGGTAAAATGGAAAAGTGATAAAAGGGTCTCGATTATTTGATAAACCATCTGACCGTTGATATAAAAACAGTTAGCGCATTTGTAGTTAGTACTTATTTGTATTGTAAATGTAATTAGTATTATCGGGCCGTTTAAAAATAGTGTTGTTACGGGACTGTTTCTGAATTACGTTAATAGTGCATGTGAATACGGGTGGTAAAAAGTGGTTCTGGAGAGGTAAATATTTGTTTTGATTGATAAGTGCCGGTATCCTATTTATAGTAGGGTTCCATTTAAGCTTAATGTTTTGTAATTAATTTAATTGAAGTAATTTAATTGTAATATTATATTAGTATAAGTTATTACCTGATCTCGAACGCTTAGGTGTTACAATACGTTTATTATAAATTTTTCTTTCTTTTTATCGTGCAATGAGGTCAGAAAACACCGATAAAACTTTTTGAATCGTCCTGTATATATGCATTAAACAATTTCTTACTTTTATAAACTCCCTATTTGAGAGAGAAAGACAGAAATTTTGCATTTACTTTTCTTTAAGGTTTATAAAAAGATTTCTTAAGTTAGAAATTTATATAGCCATGCATAAAACACAACCACTTCATAGAATATTCCTGCTTTCCTCCTATTTCTTTTATTATATTACTCCTCTAAGTAAAAGCTACAAGAAAAAGAAACAGTACTTTTGTTTAAAAAGAAAAGAGTGCCTCTGTGATTAAATGAAGAACGTTACCACTTCATTAATTCCCTGATGATAATGATACGAATTATTTTTCGTTTACAGTTGGCTACACTGGTACTTCCAATACTTTTGTAAAAGGATTGCATTTTATTCAGATACTAAATTTCAAACTACAGGATGTCCCTGAAATGCACGTTAATAATGATACGCATTCTAGAGCAAAGGTGTATATGATCATAATATTGTAGAATATTAAAAAACCTACAACTTTTATTTTAGCATTTTTTGTAGAACGCTTAGTTTAGCGGCAATTAGTGATTTTCTGTTTCTTTTTCATAAAATCGGTAAAAAAATTAAATATTTTAATATTGTAGCCTTAGTATGCATTTTGCGACAAAAATGTATTAAAGTTATAGGAAATTAAAAAATCTATAACTTTTAGTTCAAACATTTTCTTCGACAGAGCTTAGCGTCAATTAGATATTTCCGTATTTTTAAGTCGATCAGAGGTTGATTTTCATTTTGCGTCATGACTAAAATTAGGTTATATTTTTCATTTTGGTTTGTTTACTACCCACCGGGTTGGTTTAGAGGTAAAGTTGTCGCCTTGAGTTAGCTGATAACAGCTGATTTTGGAAACGAAGGTTCCTGGTTCAAATCCTATTAAAGGTAGTTACTTATATGCGGATTTGAATACTAGACAGTGGCTGCCGGTGTACTTTGATGGTTGGGGTTCAAATAACCATACTCTTTCAGGAATGGTCAACCTGGGTCTATACAAGACTACACCTCATTTACACGTCATACACATCATCCTCATCTCATTTGGGTCATGGGGTTGCTTATTGTTCTGAATTGAACAGATTACAACGTACACATCAGGAATAAAAATAATAAAAAAACTTTATTTACTACTGATTAAACATAAATTATGTGTTCTATGATTTACATTGGCAAGAGAAAATCGTGAGAGTGTTCACACCATTTTTTTAAATCCTAGTTTGTGTTTTGCAATCTGTTCAATTTAGAACAATAAGCAACCCCATGACACAATCAACTAAGGATAATTTGTGTGATTTGTAAATGAGTGCTGTCTCTTACATACTCAGACCGACCATTCCTTAGAAAGTACGGTAAATTGAACCCCAACCATCAATGTACACTGGTTACCATTTTCTAGTATTCAAATCTGTACGAAAGTAAACTATAAACTATAAACTCCAAGAAAACATTCTTGGAATAAAAGTTGTAGATTTTTAAAATGTCTACAACTTTGGTAATGGCCTTAACTTTTACTTGTAATGTATACTTGTTAT
Organism: Catonia carolina; assembly: GCA_035578175.1. Lineage (NCBI taxonomy): Eukaryota > Metazoa > Arthropoda > Insecta > Hemiptera > Achilidae > Catonia > Catonia carolina. Next base: position 10,487,024 of record JAQMRL010000007.1, on the reverse strand, counting down.
AAAATTCATATTGGGCTGCAATATTTTTAAAAAACCAGTTATTACCACAAGTTCACAGTCCGCACGAATTTCAACAGATATGGCGTTTACGCTACCTTGTAGAGCTAAACAAATTGTAGTAAATGAGGTACACCCACCGGGTTGGTCTAGAGGTAAAGCTGTTTAACAGCTGACTTTGAAGACGAAGGTTCCTGGTTCAAATCCTAGTAAAGGTGGTTACTTTTATACTGATTTGAATACTAGACAGTGGTTGCCGGTGTACTTTGATGGTTGGGGTTCAATTAACCATACTCTCTCAGGAGTGGTCGACCTGGGTCTGTACAAGACTACACCTCATTTACACGTCATACATATCACCATCCCATCCACATCACCATCACGTCATACACATCACCATTGAGTCATGGAGTTGCTTATTGTTCTGAATTGAACAGATTGCAACGTACACATATTAGGAATTAAAACAAAAAAATATCTGGTGTGAAACACTCACACAACTTTTTCTTGCCAGTGCAAATAATTAACAATAAACCTAACACTAGTAATAAAACATAAGAAATAAACAAAAAACTAACCTCAATAAACATAACCTAATTTTAATCATGAGTGAAAGACGCAAAATGAAAATCAACCTCAGTTTGGCTTAGAAATACGGAAAATCACTCTTTCTCTCTAAACTAGGCTCTGTAGAGAAACATTCTCTAAATAAAAGTTGTAGATCTTTTAATTTTCTATCAATTCCATTATAAACACTTTTGTCATAAAACGCATACCAAGGCCGAAATGTTAAAAAAATCAATTTTTCTCACGTTTTCGTGAGAAAAAACCAGAAAATCGCTAATTACTGCTAAACTAAGCGTTATACAAAAAAATGTTTGAATTAAAAGTTGTAGAATTTTAAATTATCGACAACTTTTATTATATAAATTTTTGCTGTAAATTGCATATTAAAGCCGTAATCTTAAAAAAACACTTTTTTTACGTAAAAACAGCCTCGCCGAGAATTTCAGCAAACATGGCGCCTACTCTGTCTTGTAAAGCATATAAAATTAACTAAACCAGGCAATTTAAAAAAAAATTCGTAGGACCAGTTTTTGAGAAAATCGCAAAAAAGTGAAAAATTACACGAATAAACTACTACTTCCGGTTGACCGATTTTGATGAAAATGTTTGTGTCAGGTCCGGTAGTGGTATGTAACTTAAGTTTCAATTTCGTACGATGTTCCATTCTTGAGATATTCTGTTCACACACAGACACACACACAGACCAATCGCTAAAAACATGTTTTTTGGGTTCAGGGGGTCTGAAAACGTATAGATCCGGTGAAAACTCGATTTCGAAAAATCGACATGAAAACAATACTTTCCTTCCTATATATTCATATAGGCAAGAGAAAGTAAAAAGTAAGGTGACTTTTTTTTAAATCGTAGTTTTTGAAAAAATCGCAAAAGAAAAAATTGATAAAATTGCTCATTTTTGTTGTGTCATGTTTGAGATTAAAAGCAAATTTAAAAAATCTGATGTGAAATACTCACACGACTTTCTCTTGCCAATGTACATAATTACCCGTAGACTATAACCTATGTTTAATCATGATTGAAAGTCGCTAAATGAAAATCAATCTCTATTGATTGATTTTACCTACAATTTACAAACTAGGTTGTGGTAATAAAGCCGCAGTTATAGTTTTTTTAATTTTCTACAACTTTGATTATAATTATATAGGACTACTTTTGTCTCAAAACCCATATTAAAGCCGTGTTATTGTTTAGGTCATCAGCCGAAAGACTGGTTTGAACCTGTAGAGGTTTTACTAAGTAAAACAAGGAGTGAGGTGGTTTACCATTGCCTTCCTCACTTAATGGAAAAGTACGCTTATCAGCATGCCGGGCCCTCTGAAAAGCACACGTTTTCCACTCTGCAAATGACACCTTCACTTCGTTCACCACAGGGTCTGGCTGCATAATGAAATTAATTACTCTCAGAGCAGATAACTCTGATTAGTGTCTTTTACACCTCTACCTCTTCTGTTCTTAAATGATTCAGTCATTTAATTGGCTGACCATGTGATAAAAAACAGAACTATATATTTTAGCCCTGCAACGAACAGATTAAATGACGACTTTAAAAAAAAAATTATCTCGAGAGCACACAACCCTACGAATTTCAGTTGATATGACGCTATCTTGTAGAGCATAAAAACCATAGAAGCCGTTTTTGAGAAAATAGAAAAAAATGAAAATCTACACGAATGAACTATTATTTCCGATTGACCGATTTCGATGAACATTTTCGTTTTTAGTTCTCTCATGGTATCAAAATTACGTTCCACGTTTCAACTTCGTACAATATTCCATTCGTGAGATATTTTGTTCACACACAGAGTAATCGCTAAAACAAAATTTTTGGGTTCAGGGGAATTTTCTATGTAATGGAGACACCCTCCATATGAATCCCACAAGATACTAATTAAGCCAGCTGACTTATTTTCCTGGGCTTAATGAACCCCGCAAAGTAGTAAATGAGAGACTGCAAAAATCTTTTTTTGTTTGAAGAGATCACGAAGCGTGAAGAGCATTTAAATTTGTAATATAGAAAATTTTACACAGTTACAGTACTTTCTCTTTCTTTATTCTATAGACAGAGTACGATAACGTGAAAAGAACTAATTTACCTTCTTAACAAAAAAAAGAAAAAATAATAAGGATATACCTAAAGGAACAAAAGAGTTGAAGATAAAATGTATTTATATTATTATTAAATCAAAATGAATCCTTTTTCTTCCCTAATTTTAAATAAAATTTATACTTGAGAGAACATACTTACTAGATTATTATTTAAAACAAAGTTTACTTTATTTTTATATCATTAAAAAATTCACTCACAATAACTATTTCAGTTACAATTGAAGATAAAACCTTAAGATTAATTAAAAAGTATTTGTAAGATAAAAGTAAATAAACGAGAATTCTTTTGGTAGATAGATTTACATTGAAACAAATATCATTTTATTAATGTAAAACAAAATTAATACAAAGAGAATCGATGCAGTGATTTTCTTTTGAACCATTCGGATGGTCCGAAGCTTGTACTTCTTGTAGATTGAATTGAGTGTTATAAAGTACAAATTTTTTGACCACACTGAGACTAATCAGTAAAAACACATCTTTTTTGGCCTCAGGGGACTATAGTAAAAGCCATTTAACTATAGAGTAAACTATAGTTATCTATGTTTAACTGATTCATAAACTTTCCTTCCGTCATCTACCAAACAACGTTCGAAGACGAATAAATCCAAAAGGTCTCTAATCAATTGCTATTTTAGTCTTCTAGATGGGTTGTGTGGTAGGTGAGGAGCGGACATTGACTGAATTTTTAGATATTATAGCTGCTAGTTTTGTTTAATATATTACACAGTTGTAGTTTCTTTTTCTCAAATAAAGTAAAAAAAAATTTCTTAGTCAAGTTGTCACGGGAATACAAGTTTTCAGGTCCCCTAAGACAAATGTTTTTACTGAAAGAGACCTTCCCGGCCCACAAAACCCAGCCGCTTGGCAATCGATGAGGAAGGCACAAGAAAAATAAAAAAAAGAAGAAAAAAAAATGGGTGGTTGTTGCTAATAATCAAAAAAACAAGTGTACCATTTGGACTTATTCCAAAGTGAATTTAATGAAAATAAATAAAAAAATAAAAAAGATATTAACAATTAATTTAAATATTAATTTCACAATGAACTTTCAATATCGGTAAAAAAATATATAGATTAAACAAAGAATTTAAATAATAATATCACCAATATATATATAGTACTATTTAAGGGTTGGCCAACCAAAATTAAACAAATAGGTTCATACAATTAATTAAAAAAACATTATTGTTGAAATATGTCAAAAGGAGTAATTAAATGACTACATTCTTGCCAAAGTTACAGTTCCTGGATTATAAATTGAAAAGATTCTTCCAAAAAACACAAAACGATGGATTTTAGTTTTTACATGATATTGTACAGCTTAAATTTTGAACTTTCCTTCGCCAGATTAAATAAATAATACTTTCATTACTTACAGTATAATTTCCAGGGGTTTTTAAAAAAAAATAATCCATGTCAGTTATATGCTATGGAATCAATGGATTTTATCCAGAAAAATGGTCAATCTAACTCCTCAATATTATTATTATTCTCATCGTGGCACCCTCAAAAGGGGAAACGCAGAAAAAAGTAAATAAAAAAGTATATTATATTTTGCTTTAAGTTAAAAGCAAAAAAAATTCAAACATTTCGAATAAATCACACTACAACATAGGCAACCTCATCAAACTCAACTCTACTACATCATGACACAGAGTGTTTTCAAGAAACAGGAAAACAAAAGAAAAATTACCAACTCACGGCAACTCCGCTAGATACCGGCACCTCACGAGACAAGAAGAAAGCGGCATTCGAAACAAAATTTAAACAGCCCACTACGAAATACGAACAGAATTTATGTAACAACGGTTACATATGAGATAAGTGCATCGGTAGCCAAGGAGAGTTTTTTTGAAGAAGATTAATTTAGATTCGATATAAGCTTATTACTTTGTTCGTAATAAAATTATTCACCGTATTTTTTATCACACCTCGTAGATTGTAGATTTTGCTGTAATATTAAAAGATGTTTCATATAAGGCAAGAGAAAGTAAAGAAGAATTTTACAAAAAAATATCTGTGTAATTTTTTCGGATCAGTAAACGTATTATAAAAATATATTAGGCCTGAATATTATTTATCAGTGTGTATAGATGTAAGTAAGTTCGTGTGTCTGTGTGAGTGAGACGTTAAACTGTAAAAGTTGAGAGAGCGAAGTGTTGAGTAAGGCAACGGGCACGTTAAGGGAAAGAAGAGAGGTTGGCCACTCTACAAGCTTCTCTAAGAGCGTCCTATTGTTCCCGTCACAAAAGCTTCTTCTAGTTCCTACACTTCTTTTTCTTCTTCTTCTTACGTTACTTCATTTTACTTTCCACGTAATATACGCGTGGAGAGTATTTCTTCTTTGCCTCATCTATTTTAACGTTTTTGTTTTTCTCTCAATTTGTTGGCACAGGTATTGATTAAACTCAGACATACTTGTTATAATTTACCTCGGTGTATTCTACAAGAGGATTTTTTACTAAAGAGAAATTGTTAATTTTTTTCTCGTTAGTACAGAACTCATTGCATTAGGTTTGTAGAAACACTAAACTCTCAATTATTCGCTGTAATCTTCCAACACTGGAAAATGTTGTAATGTAAATATGTGTCCTTAATATTATAAACTCCTTGTTTGTCTGTGTGTCTGTACGTGAGTAATTGCTTTAGAAAGACCAGGAAGGCTAGTCTAAGAGAAGCAGAGAAATTTTAGAGAAAGATAATCCGCAAGAAAATGGATCCAAAGATAATAGATGGACAAATTAGGTTACAAGGACGAGAAGAACTGTTCAAGAAAATGAACGTTCAGAGAAAACGATTAAAAAAGAAGGCTAATATTTTACGGACACCTGTATAGAATGACATGGATGGAGACGTGGAAGGATGAGAGAGGGTTGGAGGCCCTGGATAGGTGGGTTTCGAGAAGGATGGAGAAGATTAGCTGGATGGAAAGAATTATTAGTGATGAGGAGGTGGTTCGGTGATTTGGGGAGAAGGTGAGGCTGCTGGAGACGGACCCAAAAAACATGTTCTTAGAGATTGGTCTGTGTGTGTGTCTGTGTCTGTGTTTGTGTGTATGTGTGAACAGAATATCTCAAAAACGGAACATCGTACG